>JAQMYF010000022.1:13358586-13372011 GCA_030014195.1 Neosilurus mollespiculum
ACCCCGCGTGACGTACACACCTCCCAAGTCCCTATATGTATGTGTGAGTGTAAGGGAGCGGGGAAGAAGAGGGAGTCAGGGATGTCAGTCTGGAGGGAAGCAACCTACACTCCAGATAGCAAGCTGCAAGCAGCACTAAGCACCCCTGTTCCCCGGGAGGCCCCCCAGGCCAAGACAGGCCAGTAGCAGCCGCCCCCCATGACTGGGCCACCCAGTGACTGCAGCCAACAACTTACCACTGACCCTAGAAGGCACCCGCCCACCACATGCCCAGTGGGGAAGAAGAGGAGAGTGAGGAGGACAGTGGGAGAGCCCAGATCCACCGCACACCACCCCCAGGCCCCCCCACCAAATCCAATTATTGATGATTTTACATCAAGTTCCACCCTTTCATGCATTTCTCGGCTTAAAAGAAAACTGAGAAATCTGATAAAACTGTTTCCACTAATCCCCCCCCTACATGCCCGACCTTTCAAGAGGTACATGTAATAAGAACATGTGTAAACATCACATAAATGACAAAACAACATCATTAAAGTCCATGACCTATGGATAGGCATCTGCAGTGAGTCAAAGACAAGACACCTCCCACCCCACTGTCTCAGAATTCATCCACCATGGTACATGTAGGTGGCTAGTGCAGTTCTTCTAGTGTTAGACATAGAAAATCTTGTGTTGTGTTATGTATAAACTTTTCCGAATCTATGACTGAAAATAATTTTGCCTGGTTACGTCCCATGGAATGATGGAATTCCATGAATCTGCGTTCATGGAATTGCCCTTATGTTCCCATGTAGTATACACTAACATAGCTATTTACCTCAGGCTCAAAGGATGCTGGTGAATTCTGTCTCAGAGGCGATTCAGCGACATCCCCCTTCCCTTCAGTGAAGAATTGGTAAATCTCAAGATAGCGAACCAATCGAATTGTGTCAAATCCTGTGCTGTGTATATCAGTGTTACTTCAGATAGCAAAAACCACAGGCTTCAATTCAAATCATTAGTCGGCTCATGTTTGAATACAAACTCATAGTGAAAGAGCTTTGAAGAAGAGGCCCTAATTAGAGTTCATTCCAGGGTTTAAAATGTTAACATTTATGTTTTGTGGTCATATGAGTCTACATATTTTAGGAAAATACCCAGAAATGCCACTCTGGTCGAATTTTTGAATACGTGGAAACATGATGACTTCCTTTTTCCAGTGTTGTAATGTAGAAAGACCCTTTAAAACAACAAATAAAAAAAGGAAGGTTATATTTGCTTGCGTGGGTGTGTATAAATGTGTGTATGTGTTACCAGGGTTGAAACGGCAAAGGTGTGTGTGGAGGGGTTTCCCGCTTGCAGAAGTGAGAGTGTCTCAGTGCAACACACCAATAGTAGCACAACCTATTTTCCACTCAACCCTCCCACCCTTTCTGAGGGAGTCAATCATGCGCTAGTGGTTTCACACCATGCAGGGGACCACAACATGCTTCTGCTGTCTCTGCTGCAGTGACTCACTCCTCGGATTAAGTCAGACAAAGACAGACGGAGGTGTGTAATAATATACCTGCACTCAATCACACACACACACACACACACACACACACACACACAGAGCTTTATATATTTACAGACAATTCATATTCTAAAACAGCTGCTCATACAGTAGCACAGGTTTATATTAACACACTTCTTTTGTTACGTCACTGTTTCTATGGTAACAGCTCATTCACACATGTAAGCTTGATTGTTGTCACTGGATTTAAACACCATGTGTATTTGTTGTCATGGAGAAGGAGAAGTTTAAGTAACATTTATAGAAGGTCGTAACCTGTTTAAATAGTTTCTTGCGACTTATGTGTCTTTTGGCTGTAAACTAAATGACATGGTGGTACTAGAAAGAAATACATTCATGTTGGTGTTAACATGATTATACAAAAGCCCAAAAAATCTTACCCTATGCTGATATATTATAGTCAGTAGGTCAAAGATAATAATCCTGGTTGAAATCCATAGTGTTTCCATATTATATATTCATGTTTTATCAGCGCTCATTTCAAGGTTGTAAAGGCTCAAAATCATATGACCTTGATTTTGACCTTTGGAGGTCACTCAAGGTCAAAGGGGATTACACCATATTAAAGCATGTATATGGTTTCCTCTATGTCCTTCATTGCATCTTAGGGTTGATGTCATTTTGTTTCTCTGATTTAAGCCATTTCTGTTTTAAGCTATGGTCAAATGTATGTGGACACCTGACCACCATACACATACACTTCTCTTTCTCAAACTATTACCACAATGTTGGGAAAACATAATTTTGTACAATGTTGTACACCACAGTGTTATACTTCCTCTTCACCGGAATGTGAGGCCTAAATGCTATGCCACTGTGCACACAGTGAGCGCCACAAAAGACATATGTTAGGGATTAAGGATATTAGAACACGAGTGTCCTGCACAGAATTCAAAGTCAGCCCCAGTGAACAGCTTTGTGATGAACTAAAGCACCAGCTGCACCCCAGACATGCTTGATATCCTAACATCACGTCTGTTCCTTCTCAATAATTCTTATGTTGTGGAATGAACACCACACTTTTACTCATAGCCATGATCTAAAATGTAGTGGAAAGCCTTCCCAGAAGAGTGGAGCTCATTATAACAGGAAAGAAGGAATAATTCAGGACTCGATAAAGATTTGAGGGTGATTTTCTGGTGTCCATAAACTTTTGGCTTTTGACCTTGCACTGACCTTCATGTTTGACCTTAATATCCCCAAATCAAATCATCTATGGGACTTGTAGGGTAGCTTCCCCACCAAATTTAGTAAAAATTCTTGTATGGTGGTCAAGATTTTATTCATAGACAGAAAAACAGACTTGATTATGTGGCAGATTTAAGAGTGACATAGCATTTTACAAAATATTTTGTGAATATGGTATAAAGCTCCTAAAGGAAATTGAGACTGCTGGAGTAGACAGTTTCTTCCTGCTGGTAAAGTAAGCTAATCTGCCAAACAGGATTTTACTGGCTTCATTCACTTAAGGAAACATGAGGAGGGTTTTACATCTACTGGTAAAGCTCTGGCTAACATGCAGGAGGAAATCCCCGAGCACAAACTAGTAACAGGTCAGTGAAAGTAAAAAAAAAAAAATTTTTTAAACCACACAATGACAGAACACACATACCACACAATGACAGAACACACATACCACACGACTGGTATGTGGAACTGCCTACAGGTGATTTATTCGACTTCTGGGCCAATTTACATGGTATTTAAAAACCAGAGTGGGCATCATTGGTGTGACGTATCGTCATACCTGTGCAAAACAATGACAACATTTTACAAATGTTGCATTTCGTGCATAGGTGTCGATATGCACGAAATGAAAAATTTGTAAAATGTCATATTCTTAAAGAAAGTATATCCTCAATCTCTGTCTGCTTTCAGTGTATTTCAAACATTTAATAAAACATAATTATTTACATTTTCCTGTGTTTGACATTCTGAGCATAGTCCATTTCCGTTCCCTATCAACTGCAGTGCCCTGTTTAGTCCAGTATGACCTAATCATAATCTTGAGTATATTACTTCTTTCCTATTTAAAACTGTTTGAAAACATTACATCACAATAGATACAGGCCTGTTAGTTATGTTATCATGGGTACAGGGAGAGCCTTTTGCAGAACCTCACTGCCTCTCTAGCAGTGAACAGCAGCAGTGGAATCCCTTCACCCAGCATTTCTTGTTCTCGAAACAGTCCTGGTCATATACTTCAGGGTGGAGTGGAATCTTTCTAAGGTTCCCTGAGACTCCCGGTGGTATGCACTGGATGTTATCTGCTTGACTCCAAGTTGATAAGATGAAATAGACCCGACATGAAGTTCGACCCTTGATCAGACAGGATTTCCTTTGGTAGGCCAAACAGTGTGAAGAAATTGATCAGGGCCTTCACAATCTTTGAAGCTTTGATACTTCTTAGAGGGATCGCCTGAGGAAAACGCTTGGATGCACACATGATGGTTAACAGGTATGGATTGCCAGATTTGGTCTTGGGTAGGGGCCAATGATGACCCTACTTTATGGTTCTTCAAAGGCTGGTATAGGCTTCAGAAATGCAGCAGGAATTCTTTGATTCGGCTTTCCAGCCATCTGACACGTGGCAAGTCTGGCAAAAGTTAGATACATCCTGCCTTATCTTCGGCCAGTAGAAGGGTTTCGTGAGCTTGTTACAAGTTTTGTTTACACCTAAGTGACCTCCGAACGGGGCCTCGTGTGCCAATCTCAAGTCCTCGGGGCAATACGCATTCGGAATCACAATTTGATGTATAGTCGCCCAGAGGAAAAAGGCGCATCAGGCTGTTTTTTCCTTTTTAGAGCATAACATTCGGTCATCACGACCTTGTTTCTTGCAATACAGGACCTGACTTGATCTTTCTCAGATTTCTGTTCCTGGGCACTGGACTTATGTCTATTCGAGGACTCGGGTCCTTACTATGGGTAAGGATGAAGTTATCAGTGAGGATGGCGGCCTCTCGAAGCGTGTCAACTTTGTGTTCATTTCAGGTAGGTTTTGAGGTCATCGCGGACACATCCCTTGAATTCTTCAAGCAGTATCATTTGAAAAATTTTACCAAAACCATTGTCAACTTTGCTGGATCTGCACCACCTCTCAAGCTGCATTTCTTTTTCACGGGCACACTGCATGCAAGTGTCATCGTTTGGTTTAGGATAGTTCCTAAACTTCTGGCGGTAAGCTTCTGGTACCAGCTCATAAGTTTTGAGGATAGCGTTCTTGACCATGTGATACTCAGGACTTTCATCTACTGAAAGTGAAGCAAATGCTTCTTGGCTTTTGCCTTTTAGCACACTTTTCAGTAGGAATGGCCATGTTTCTTGGGGGCAGTCGAGTTTGCTGGCAGTTCTTACAAAGTATATAAAATATTTGTCGACTGCATCTTCATTAAAGTGTGGTAACAGCTTTACATGTTTACCATAATCAAACTTTGGCTGCAACTCTTCTCTAGAGGGATGAGTTTCACGTCCATGTTATTCCATCTCCATCATCTCCGTTTCCATTCTCTTCATCTCCAGGCTGAGTTTTTCGTTTTCTCCATTCGGTGGCTTTTGGCCTCTGCCTCTATTCAGCGCAACCTGACTTTTTCTAATTCAATTTCTTTAAGCCGAAGTTCTCTATGGGGATCATCCCAGTCTTGCACCATTTCATCTTCCCTTTTAATGTCTCCCTCGAAGGCGCCTGGGGGATCACTACAGTCTTGCACTGATTCCCTGGCAGCAAACCTTTCTCAACTTAAGCCTTTTGTATTGCTTTCTTAAATGTCTACCTTCTTTATTGACTTCTTCACATCAATCTCAAGAGTTGTAGTGATCTTTAACTGTTCCATGTGAAAAGACTCCAAAGCCTTTAGGGAGGGATTTTTAAAAAATTCGGCAAGCTCAGACATGCTGCTACATTCAGTGGTTCGATACAAACATAGTTGTTCTATCCCAGACGAGCCCCCAATTTATATGGCAGGCTGGTGTGAGTTATATGACAGGCTGGTGTTTGAACTCAATTTCTTGAAGTTGGGCCAGTAGCAGTCATATAGGCATGGATTGAATACAACCTATTAACTTATCTAAGCAGGAGAGACTCAGTCCCATTGTAGTGAAGGTCGGGGACGATTTGTGACGTGTAGTCTTGGGTCTCACAGAGGTATTCTCAATGGAATGCTTCCAGTTGTACAGGTTTCAGAGTAGTCTTTTCAACAACTACAGAGTACGCTTCACATTTATAGAGCTAGTAGGTACTATGACAACTTACTACATTACAATAGATACAGGCATGTCAGTTATGTTATCATGGGTAGAGGATGTGCTTGTTATGTCACATCGCAGCCCAGCCAATCCAATCCAACAAGTTCATGTCACTACCAGGCTGGAACAGCCTATGAGAAAGAAAACACTTCTATCTGAGCATACCTTGTGTGGTAGCACTTGTGCGCCAGCATCGCTTCAACTCTTAAAGTACACGGAAACAAAGAAAAGGAAATTAAACATAGTCTATATATAGTCTATATTTACATATTTTAACCATGACAGTTCAGTTAAGGTCTGTGCTTCCTTAAGCTGATATATGATATGTTAATAGCACATTCTTTTAAGCCTACTCATACTAAGTATAGTACAAACCACACCACACGGTGTTTCAGGATATAGCACACGAAAACATACTATAATGACATTTTTATGGCTTATTTTTCAATTTTAAGTTGTGATAATGACAGTCCGAGTGATTGTGACATACATACACACACACACACACACACACACACACACAGGTCACAAAGACTTACGTAGTTATGCAATGTTTCATAACTTATGATTAATACAAGGGAACTACATAAAATCTCTTAGGGAAAAAAAAATACAAAAACGGAAATTTTATGTGGCAGTGGTGGCCCAGTGGTAGGCTGCATCTAACTGGGTTATCAAAGGCCCCTCACTGTCTATGGTGAGAACCATGTAAAAGAACCATTGCTGACTTTCATAAAGAATAGGCCATTGAGTTGCCATCAGCGTGTTTCTGCCCTGCAATGGCCTGGCGAGCTGTCCAGGGCCCTCGCCCAGAGTCACTTGAGATGGGCGCCAGCCTCCCTGCGACCCTAATTAGGATTAAGCGGTTCAGAAAATGTATGAATGAAAGTATTATGTCTGCAAAGCAAATGAAATCATCAAGACTTGGCCGATTCTGAAAACTTTGGCTTATTCCTATTAAGATCACGGCGAGGCTGGAGCCTATCTTAGCCAACAATGGGCGAAGGCGGGGTAAACCCTGAACAATTCTCCAGACTACCACAGGGCCAACCTACACACACGCACACAACCTTTCACACTCCCACTCACACCTATGGACAATTTGGAGCTGCCAGTTAGCCCGATGTGCATGTCTTTGGAGTGTCAGAGGAAACCGGAGTACCTGAAAGAAACCCAGGCAAGCACAGAGAGAATATTCAAACCCCACAAAGAAACACCTGAGCCTGGGACTTGAACCCAGGACCTTCTTGCTCTGAGGCGGATGTGTCCTGTTCCCAGACAGGTATATAAAAAGAAAAGAAAGTTAGAAAAGAAAGTGGAAAAAAGAAAGAAAGAAAGTGGAATGAAATTCTGGTGGAATAAAACACCTATGGGTGTATGATTATTGGAAAAGTATCAGCACTACTGTGTCAGCAATGATTTTTGTATTATTCCTTATTTATTTTACAAGCAAAACAATGACAACAACAACAAAATGATAAAAAAAGAAAAGAGCCTGGGTGTGACAGAGCTTAATTTTGGTACTGCGATGCGTCATTTCTTTTCATCATGTGATGTTTCTTCAATGACTCGTGCCGGGTTTTTTTCGCATTTGCTAAACTGAGAAACATGTGTATGCCTTCATATCACCCGTCATAAAACCCTACTTAAACCACTTGCATAACACGCTGGAGAACATTTACACATTCAGTCGGGCTTGTGCACTCGCGGCCTGCATTAATCATCGAGTACTTGGGGGTCTGTTTTACTTGGTTTCCCTGAAGTGATCGCTAAAAACTTAGACATCACAAGGAGGCTTTCTTCCGTGTACGAACGTGAAAACAAGGTAGATTGATATGCCATGGTAACCTTGTTTGTGTGTGTGAGAGAGATATGATTAAGGAAGAGCAGTAAGAGGGGAAAAGAACGGTCTTACACCGAGCATGTGCATAAGGAAGGAGTGTGTGTGTGTGTGTGTGTGTGTGTGTGTGTGTGTGTGTAGCTTCCTTGTTATGGTGTGAGCACACATTTTAGTAACTTCCTCATACGCTTGATCATTCTGAGAGAGACGCGCAGAGAACAACACAGACTCTCTCTCTCTCTCTCGCACTGTCTGTGGCTGATAAACAAACTGTAAGTACAACTTTATTAACTTCATTTATTCAACACTTCACTTCTTAGCCATGACTTCGAAAGCCGTGTTTTGACTGTGTTGCGTCTCATACTGTTTGTGCTAAATAAAGACTTTATCTACAGTTCAATAGCAAGAACTATAAATACAAATAAGGGCAAGTTGTTACATTTCCTGAGAGTAAAGCGCAGGAAAGAAATCAGGCTAATGAGTAATGGGATTACTGGAACTATCACTGGAGCCATTCCCAAAAAAGTGAATAAACAAAACAGAAACACTTACAGAACTGAGTGATACAGATATCAAGTTGTTGTGGTTTAAACACAGTGCACCATATGTCTCTGTGTGTGTGTGTGTGTGCATGCTCTGCAAGGTCTATTCAACTTACAACCTATGCTCTAAACAATCAAACCTGAATTGCACCTGCATAGACGCTATAAGGAAGGTGTAATGGTATAAAAGTCAACTGAAGTCATTACGTGAGGTGTGTTTCATGATGAGAGACAAAGAAGCCACTGTTGTTTTTCTTAAAGTTTTTTCCTTATTGCTCGTAACTGTCCCCGAGCTAAAGATAGCAACAGGGAAAAGCGAGAGGTAAAAATAACTCAACTGACCAAAGGAGGAAGAAGAGTGGTAAAGTGTATGTACGTGTGCCAGGTGAGAGAAGGTGCAGGGTAACTGTAGTCCGGTGAGAAAATGGGAAGGAGAAATAGTCCCTATTTATACCAGTTGAGGTGCAGATACCCTGTCCCTCATCCTCCTCCCACGATTGCCACAGGAAGATGCCAATTGTCCTACCCCTTTCCTCACACCTGGTACAGGTACACACTGAGTGTCCCTTCCATTCCCACACATGGCACAGGTACAGACTGAGTGTCCCTCCCTTTCCCACACCTGGCACAGGTAAAGACCTCCCCCTTTCCGTCAGCGGCAAAAGGGTTGGATAATCCCAGGTTGGATAATGCTACTGCTATCAGATGTTGGAATGGAAGGTACACATGGTCTCTTCTTGTGCCAGATCTCAGGAGGGGAAAGGAAACAGTGTCTGTACCCATACCAGGTGAGAAACAAGGAGATATACATGGTCTGTACCTGTGCGTATATGAGAAAAGAGGACGGACACCGTCTGCACCAGTGTCATGAGTCATACAGGGAAGTACATATGGTCAAGTCCTTGTGTCAGGTAAGGGAAGGTGAGGGACACCTATATCAGGGGAGATAGGGGTGGGGAGAAGGGGACATGGTGGTGCCTATGCCAGGTTAGGGAAGGGGGAGGATATAAGGCAAGCTTCTTAGGCTTAACCAAAAATGGCACAGGGAAACAAAAGGACAAATAATCGGTACCTGCGCCAGGTCAGGGAAGGAGGAGGGGAAAACAAATCTACCAGGACAAGTGTATAATGGGGCAAATTTTCTTAACTGGCAACTGATCCTTACAAGAGGGGGGAAAGGTAAGGGAGGGAGGGAGGAAGACTGCTGTAACACAGGCAACCATCATGACTGCTGGGAAATTGATCCCAGCTCAATATTTATTTTTTGCAATCAGCTTCCAGTACAAAAAAACCACCACTGTGGGTTCTTAAGTAGATTTTATTCACTTCTTTCGAACTGAATCACTGCCACATGGGACTTGACAAACACAAAAAAAAGGGTGCGTTTGGAAAATGGTTCACCGCTGCACGATTAGTCACTTGAGCATAACCACACTGTGGGCCATGCGAGATAACCTGATGGAAAAGATTTCAAAACATGATGGATGATTTGCTTAAAAGGTTGCTTGTTTGAATCCACCAGGCTCGACGTTCTGAAGAGTGACTTCTGCTTTTCATATTAACTTCATAAATAAGACTCGGTGAAACACAGGGGCTTTCCAATACTCCATTACGTACACCCACACACTCACCTCGCACCATGCTGTTCCACTACTCTGTTTTAGAAATGAGTTCTTAAGAATCTATAATTTTGGTAGGTGTGACGCAAGCGGTGCACACATTAAAGGTGATGATCGCGACAAAGTGAGTAGCGTAGAGCTTTTTGCTTGCTTCTGTGGTCTCCTCATGACGTCCTGTTGATGCACACGTCTGGCATGTTAAAAATAGAACCTGTGTGTGTGTGTGTGTCTGTAGTAGTCACAGATGTTGCAAGAGCTTTATGAAACTGTGGAAGAGAGCGTAAAAGCCCCTAACATTACCTGACCTTTCTGTGTTTACCCAGAGAGAACCCGCCTCCTCACACACACTTCTTCCACAAACAGTGGAAACCAAAAGACAGACTGAAGTCGGATTCCCCCATCAAGGCAACAACACACACACTCATACACAAAATAAGTGGGCAGCTAAAAGAGGAGACACGGAGGGAGGACTCGCGCACACACACCTGAGGACACATCATGCAGACGCACATGGACATGGAGCGTGAGCAGAACAAAGTAAAACGCTTCCTCAAGCTGGGTTATTCCCACTCGGACATCGTGAGAGTCCTGCAGACGCTCGAGCACGACGCCCAGACCAACGACATCCTCCAGGAGCTCATCAAGACGTGTCGCACCAACGCTGCTGGAGCACCAGTGGCACCGGAGAGCACCCCTCAGCTCGTCCCGCGAGGATGTGGCTCCTCACTGCAGCAAAAGCATGCTGACAACACCCACTCAGACTCGCACAGCTCCAATCCCTTCAGGCCCGTGGTCATAGATGGCAGCAACGTCGCCATAAGGTGAGAGCCATCTCCAAACGCAGGTTGATTCCACTTTAAACAGAGTTCGAGGTAAATTTCTTCTGAATGATGTTTCTGAAACTGGTAAGAACTCTTAATGAATACCTTGTGTGAACTGGTTCAGTTCAAAGGTAGAAAGACAAAATGATAAAAGCAGTTAAAAGATGGGAATGTGTTTAGAAACATGGTTACAGGCAGTAAAGCAATAATGATAATAATATAAAAAAATGTGTATATATATATATATATATATATATATATATATATATATACACACACATACACACACACACATATATATATATAATAAGAGCGTCTGCCAAATGCTGTAGACAATAATGCTAAAAACAAAAGTAGGAAGCAGAAATAGGATGTAAATTAATAATTTTTTTAAAAAGTCCCTATTGTGCATTTTTATTATAAATAATTATTTACTTATAATTGGTATAATAATTTGTCAGCAGTTTAAGAAAGTAACACACACTTGTGTGGCTCTACCTATTCTTATATGTTCTGTTGTTGAGAATTGTTTATAAAATAAAGTTATAATTGTAGTTAATATCACTTGATACTCATGTGTTTGTGACACTCCTCTCCCGGCTCCTGCTTTCCAATGAAAACACGCCATGTTAATCCCATCAGTGATTATTAGACAGTTAACGACAGACTTTGGATCTGAAATGCATCTCCTTCGTTACTTATTTATTTAATCAATATGATTAAAAAGTTAATGTTAACAGATTGTAACTTCTGTTTTCATTAATGAAAATGTGGCCTGTGTGCTGAAGGTTGTTTAAAACCAGCATAGTGTACTTAACACTCTCTCATCTTGCTCATTCTACAAACCACTTAATCATATTAGGGTCGCAGGGAGGCTGGAGCCTATCTCGGCCGTCACTGAGCGAAGGTGGGGTACACCCCGAACAGCCCACTAGACCATCACAGGGCCAGCACACACATAACCAATCCCACTCACACCTAGGGGTAATTCGGAACAGCCGATTATCCTAATGTTCATGTTTTTAGACTGTGGGAAGAAACCAGAGTACCCAGAAGAAACCCATGCAAGCACGGGGAGAACATGCAAACTTCACACAGGAACGCCCTCAGGGAGAGCCTGGGACTTGAACCCAGGACCCTTCTGATGTGTGGTGGATATGCTAACCACTACACCGTCACCATGCAACTCCCTTTGCTTTAATCATTACAAAAACCAGAATACTCATTAAAACTCTATTGTAGCTCTAGGCTTGTAAGCCATGTTATTTCAGATACTTTAAGAAAACTATGTTAGGCTACATACACAGACAAATTTCTCTTTACAGATCCCTAGTGACATTATACAGATCGTGGTGAAGATGTGACCTTTAAACCCGCCCACTCAAAAATTATTTTTGTTTTTCAATATAAAAAATATGTACGTGTTTCAGGACGAGAACTGTTGGCCACCTTGTGATTCAAAACAGGTTACTGTGGTTGAGTGTGTGTGTGTGTGTGTTGGGGGTGCCGGGGGTTGGGGTCGACAAAAAAAGCAGTTTGCAATCTTAGAAATTGTAATATGCTTTTTAACCAGTATGGAGCTTGTGGCTCAAAAGCCTCTTCCTACATTCAAATGCTTTGCTTGTAGTATTTAAAACAAGTCTCTCACTCACACACATACAAACATAATCCCTACAGCCTGAAGTTATACCGGCACTGTTTCCCATTTCATGTCAAGTTCATGACAAGGAAATGTTCATGCAGGGTGTTAATAATTTTAAGTCGAGTGCATAAACAGATTAGAATTGGTATTTTAGAATATTTTATCTTGGTTTCAGTTCCCCCTCAACTTCTGCGCCTGTCTATGAGGCAGAAGTGGGAGTTGTGTCACATCAGCACCGAGTTTCGAAATTATTAATTGAATAGAACAACGTGGTTCATAAATGATTTATTCGAGTGACTAAATTATGGATCACGTCAGTTAGCCGACACCTAAAAAAAACTGCAAGGGGAACTGAGGCAAAGTGCATGCACGCCTACGACATCTGTGCACGAACTGCATGACATACAAACGTACACAAGCACAAGGTCATTTTTATTTTTTAAATGCAGCATGTCTTAGACCACAATACTGAAATTCATGGTGGTGGTTGCGGCGGTTTGGACTGCTTGCGTATGCTGTTGCCCAGGAAGTGCTCTGCAAAGCGACTTCCTTAACAATGAACATGCTTATTAAGCGTATCAGTTTCAGGCGAAACGTTATATGCAAAGCGTACACATGATTCCTGACTCAGATTAAAGCGGAAAGGCCCAGAACTAGGTCAGTCAAATACAAGTACGCATCATACATACGTGTCTGTGTGTGTATGCACACACACATATATATATATTGTGTGTGTGTGTGTGTGTATATTGTGTGTGTGTGTGTGTGTGTGTGTGTGTATATATATATAATTTATTTATTTTGTGTGTGTGTGTGTGTGTGTGTGTTTATATGTATATAATATGTGTGCATATATATGCTATGATTGTTGAAAGTCCTGGTATAATACGATTATATGTCCAAATTTGAGCTGCATTGATTGGTTAAAACTGCAAGGATCGGTTAAATTCGTGCAAATTGATGTGATCGCAACAACACACATTTCTGAAAGTACTGTTTTGTTTTTCCATATAAACAATAGACGTCTGGGTTTTCCTCTCTACAATGTTTAAGAGTGTTAAACTGAAGCGTGGGCGGCACGGTGGTTAGCACGTCCGCCTCACAGCAAGAAGGTCCTGGGTTCGATTCCCAGCTTGGGCGTTTCTGTGTGGAGTTTGC
>JAQMYF010000022.1:13372357-13386263 GCA_030014195.1 Neosilurus mollespiculum
CGCCCAGAGTCGGCTGAGATGGGCACCAGCCTCCCCGCGACCCTAATTAGGATTAAGCGGTTCAGAAAATGAATGAAACTGAAGCGTCTTCCCTTGTTCCCTACATGAGTTCTATGCACGGTGTGATGTGATTGGCTGACTGAATAACCGCATGGACGAATGGTCGAGTGCACAGTAAAAAACAAACACCTTATAATCAAAACTTTCTGTTTAGAAGACACAAGTTTAAAGAGTCGACAGTTATCTATCATTATCTACTGATCATTTCTGACTAAAAAGAAAAAATATGGTAAATATATCTGTATGCATTACTGTATATAACACCGTTTTTATTCTGCTCAGTACGCGTCTGGATGCATGTCAGGATTTACAGATGCAATTTATCTGATGCACTGCTGTAAACAGGTCATATGTAGTAATGTGGAATAGCCGTATGATGTGAGAAACATGGCCACAAAGCAACAGTCTGGGTCACGCTGAAACAATCATATGACCCAGCGCATTTTTCAGCCTAGCCGCCTCGAAATGACTAACCGTTAGTTAACCACAGACGTCTGCAGAGTATCGCTGCTTCGGCATCACAAACTTACTTTGTGGTGTTTCTCTAAAAACCATCATTTCATACAGAGCATCATAGGTCCTGTTGATTAGGATGTGAACGTTACAATTTTGTGTGTGTACCAAAAGAAAGGGGTTTTTCACAGCCTGTGCACGTCACTGAGTACTGTGGTGGTGGTGGTGTTGTTTTTTTTTTTTTTAACCCAGTTCCTTGATAACGTTTGGTTACACCACACACATCAGTATTACCATCTTACTGAGGACCTATAACTGAGGAACTATTACAACTACATGAACATATTAACACAACACTACAGCTACATGAATATAGATCTACAGACAAAACTTCTCCAAAACTTATTTTCTCAGTAAATAAATGTATATCTTTTGATTCTTGTAGTTTGAAATGTACTGTATACAACACTGACTCACTGAAGCGCTTAATCCTACTTGGGTTACTGGGAGGCTGGATATCAGCTTACACTTTGCAATGGCAGGGTACACCCTGAATACCGCAGGGCCAACACAGACACAACCATTCCCAGTCACACCTACGGGTAACTTGGAACAGCCTGAGACTCAAACCCACTGCCTTCTTGCAGTGAGCCACATGTGCTATCCACTACACCACCATGCCGCCCCCGTATATAACAATGATTAGAAAAGTGAGGACCATGGCTGCATTCAGATACTCAGGAAGTAAATTCTACAGGACCACCCCTCTATTCCATTCCATGACTACGCTGATAAGTAATCAGGCACACCACCTGTACTGCGCTGCCATCTTAACCTGTCCTGTGAGCCGGATGTTTGTAGCATTAGCATCATCTTAGCACTAGCGAACGTAAATTTATTTCGGCTTAAAGTTCACATAACCTCATTATTGAAGGCTTCTTCTAATAAATATGATCCACAAATGACCTGTAGTGTGATTAACAATAGTAGAAATGTGTAAAATATTCCCTTTATATGACACTTTTTGAATTGCGGTACACTGTAGTGTAGTGAACTGTCGTACCTTCATATACAATTCATTTAGTAGGTCGTTCAGGTAACTTTTACTGCTATGAAATACCCAATGAGGATTTAATTATCCCATGTACAACTTTTTGTGTACTAAAAGTGGTGCAAAAATGGTCAACGCAAAGACTGCATGATAATTATCTTCTTTGAAAGCTCTTGCAGGCCACATGAAATGAGTGGGCCGGATTTGGCCCGCGGGACTTGAGTTTGACACCTGTGTTCTAGAGCATTTAGAACCCACAAAGATAGAAAATGTACAACTTCCTGGGGGAGTAAGCTGCTACCCTGCTACCCTCTTTTTTTTTTTGTTTTTGTGCTGAAATACACACTTTAATCTTCCTATAAAAACAACGCTAGTACAGAATAATACTTGATCAAGCACTAAAATTCTGGACCAGCAGAGATGAAAACGTCCCCCCGACCTGCCTAGATCAGATAAGTGCTTGGATTTAATGCACCTATTAAACCTGTTAATCTGTTCCACAGCCACGGGAACAAGACGGTGTTTTCATGCCGGGGGATCCAGCTGGCCGTTCAATGGTTTTGGGACAGAGGGCACCGAGACATCACCGTGTTTGTGCCTCTGTGGAGGAAAGAACAGTCCAGACCTGAGGCTCTCATCACGGGTAAGACTCCAGAACATCATTCTAGCTGTAGCTTGTAAACTATAATCTCTCAGATCTTAAATATTATCGAAAAATCACATCATATCACAATAGTCGTGGACTGGTCTACCTTTAAAAATACATCATGGTTTAAAGCACTGGTAATAAACACTGGGAAAACTCTATACAAATTTATTTAAAGATGAAAATAAAACTAGACTCAAAATAGATAGAAAATATCATGATATCTGTGATTTCTCATGAAAATATACTGTTCCATAATTTATCACAATGCACATACTAGAGAACAAGAGCACTCAGAAAGCGCAGTGCTAAGAGTACCAACTAGATTTCTCTTCCGTGTCTAGTAGCTTTGGCACAAATTAAAAGGATAAACCTGGTGACGAATTACCTCATTTCAATAAATTACACAGCTACACTCACTTGGTGGCCCGGTGGTAGGGTCCTAGCTCGCTGATCCAAAGGTCAGGGGTTCAAGGCCCCACTATCTCCAGGTTGTCACTGCTGTCCCCCAGTGCTGCTAACTGGGTTATCAAAGGCCAGCCATGTCTCTCACTGTCTCTGTTGAGAGGAATGTAAAACAACCATTGCTGTCGCCTGAAAAGAGTAGGTCATTGGGTTACCATCAGCATGATTCTGTACTCTGCCCTCGCCCAGAGTCGGCTGAGATGTGCGCCAGCGACCCCAATTAGGATTAAGCGTTCAGAAAATGAATAAATGAGCTACATTCACATTTACTATGATATCATGTTAAGCCCGCTCTGTGGGCTTGAGAGAGAGAGAGAGAGAGAGAGAGAGAGAGAGAGAGAGAGAGAGAGAGAGAGAGAGAGAGCACGCTGGTGTTGTACCTGGTCCCCTGGTACCTGGTTAAGCTTAGTGATAAAAGATAAAAATTCACACCATTTTCTATCAAAACAGGACAACAACTCTATATTAACTTTGCTGTTGTAAAAGCAATCAACACTCTTCACTGCTCTTTTCAGATCAACACATACTGGATGAACTAGAGCGCAGGAACATCCTGGTGTACACACCGTCGCGGTGCGTCAACGGCAAGCGGGTGGTGTGTTACGACGACCGCTACATCGTCAAGCTGGCTTACAACTCAGACGGCATCATTGTGTCTAATGATAACTACCGTGACCTACAGCTGGAAAATCCGAAGTGGAAGAAGTTTATCGAAGAGAGGCTGCTCATGTACACATTCGCCAATGATATGTAAGTTTAACGAGCACGTGGTTGTATTCTAAGGGAAGATGAATATGAATGAGATTACACACTGGGGGGGAAAACACCTGTTATGACGAGAATGGAGTTGAAGATCACATTCATAATTGTATGAGGAAATGCAATGTTGAGAGGCAAACCAAGGCAACCGGGAACAAAAAAGTTCCTTGTTCCTGTTTCTCCACGCCTCAACCTTAACAATGACGTGCTTTCTCTTTTATCAATCAGCAGACACTATTATCAGTTATTACGTTCCATACAATATTAATCCAGTTATAGCCTACATTTTCACTGGAAGAAAAATCCCACTTTCTAGGAAGTCCCAGTGGTTTTGGCAGTGCCAGCTTTTACACTAAACATATCTAATAAGCACCAAAAATAAAAAGACTTTACACTGTACTGCAGTCACTTCCACCAACTACCTATGTAGCAACAAGCTAGTTCATTAATGCTTATTAATTTTATACCCTATACACTACAGTACAAAATAAAAAAAACAACATTGAGATGTATCTAGTTTGTAGAATTTAGAGTTAAATAGTTCATGTTCAATTTCCACTTTTTAACACTTTACCCTTTATTATGGTCATCTCAGCCGACTCTGGGCGCAGGCAGGGTACACCCTGAACAGCTCACCAGACCATCACACACAGTGGAAATCAAGAATATAAAGTTCGCCTAATGTGCATGTCTTTGGACTGTGGGAGGAAACCAGCACACCACCATGCTGCCAAGTTGACTAGTTTTGAGAGCCAGTCAAGTCATCGCTTTTAAGATTTTTATTACATTTTTTATTTTGTTTTTAAGATTCATGCCCCCTGATGATCCGCTTGGGAGGAATGGGCCCACAATTGAGAACTTCCTGAGAAAGAAGCCTTTAATATCTGAGACGAAGCTCCAGCACTGTCCATATGGTAAGTCTCCATCTGAAAGCACTGAACTGGGTTTGTCATATTTTCTAAAACATAGCCACAAACACGATAATAACTGACTTTCTCTTCACTGTTGGCAGGAAAGAAGTGCACGTATGGTGTGAAATGTAAATTCTACCATCCTGAGAGATCCAACCAGCCACAGCTTTCTGTAGCCGATGAACTCCGAGCAAAAAGTCAGCCATCCAGCATAACTGAGGAGTTTCCGCACTCCACAAACAGCCCCAGCGACTATCAGTCCATTTCCGTGCTTCCGTTGTTGCCCCACGATGAGTTGACTCGTGCACTTTCCGGCCTTGATCTATACTCTTCACCACACGAAACACAAAGCCAGCCATATCTGCAGAGATCCCTTCCTGCTTTGTGCAAGAGCATTAAAAGCGACCAGGCCTACGGTTCGCTTGAGAGTTCTATGTCTCGCATTTTTCTCAGTGACTCCGCCCTGCAGACATCACTAGCCTACAGCAGTGGGTGTATGACTGGAAACAGCAGCGATTACTTCCTGTCTGGTGGTCCAAATATGCAGCACAGACGAGCCCGCAGTCCAGACGTGCCATCCCGGTGCTACAGCCCTGAATTCCACGTGCTCACGGGCTGCCAACATACACACTCCGACATCAGCCTTGGCTACGCTCAGACACATTATCTGAACCATGGATATCAACGCATCCATTATAAAAACAGTAATGCACCTTTTTGCAATGAGAGTCGGAAGTATCCTCAGTCCACACCTAATCAACTCAGGGTGCCAGAGGTGAACTGGGGTCAAGGCCAAGCCGAGGTCATGGATGGGGACAATGTGATGGACAGGAGGAGGGATGTGAGGTCTCAGCTCAGCACAATTTTCCCTCAGAGCATCGTGGACCAAGTTATGAGCTTATATCCACATATACTGGATACAAAACAGCTGGTCATGCTGATCCAGAAATACAGAAACAGCTCCTTAAATTAAACAGTAACAGAAGATGATTAAACCACAAACGTTTACTGTAGCAAATGCCACAGTCTCGTTCTGGCATGCCCTGTCCATCAAGAATAAAGTACATTTGACAGTAACTGGCTTGGTAAGATTTTTTAGCCTGAGGTAATTCGTAATACAAGAGCAGTATTGCTGTTGTGTTTTGTTTGTTTTTTAAATATCATAGTCTGATTGTACAAGTCTTCTCAGTGGCACAGGTGCGGCATCATGCCCCAATAAGACTCTATAACTTACTCAACTTCATCTCAAAAAGAGACACAACCCCGACTTTTGTTTTGCGCTGGCGCTAACAAGCACTGAAATGTTATCCCACTTTGAACATTTTGACTACCTAGCTTTATCTGTCAACCTCAAACCACAATCACATCTTCAGCGTTATCATGCAGACCTTCTGTCATCTATAAATATGAACAGAACTTCTTCTTGCACCATGTAGCTGACAGTAAACTCATCAGTTGGACATTCTGGATCACTGAAAGCCTGGCCTTTTCAGCGTATGATGGTACATTCCACTTTCCCTTAATTTTAGTGGCGATGTACTGGAAAAATGTTAAAGGCTATATGTTTGCTGCACATTGTCACCTCTTTCTATGAAAGTAGACAAATTTTTGTGGCCAAAACAGAACTAGTGATGAGGCAGTGTTACTTCAATACGTTCTTTACAAAAATCACCTGCTCATCACCTATAAAGATGTGGAATTAAACTGTGTTACTTCTATACTGTATGTATAAACCTCCTGATACTGTAAAGACAAGATGAATGTATTTGCTTTTAAAGCTCTCAGCACCTGGTTTGGTGAGATTACTCTACTGTAATAGTTGCTTTTTGAATGTGAACATGAAGGCTGACCTCTGAGAGTGAATGTTGTGTCATGTGACTGTGAGAACGCTGGCATGGATCGAACCTGAAGAAACCGACTACAGCTTTGGTTTGGATGTAGGTTTTTGTGTGTAGCTATGTAATGTTGCTAAGGTTCTGCGAAATCCTTTATGATTTTTGTATTGCTTAAAAATTGTTACAACATCAGAATTAAACTAAGTTATAAACAAATCTCTTGCCCAAGGTTTTTTAAACTGATGGAAAACACTGGTCATGAATTAAAGGTCCACTAGTCTTTTTTTTCTGTACCAACATCCTGGAAGATATTTTAAACATGGTCAATATATCGGTATCCCTGATGAAGTGTAGGGGATACTATGTTTTCACAGGCTATCCTCTTTTATTTTATATCAGGCATTACCCAACGGCACGCCCTATTAGCCTATCAAAACTGGGTCAACTTGACCTATTTTTCAAAGTAAGAGGTCAATTTATCAAAAATGCACATTAACACTCTAGAACAGTGGTTCTTAACCTTGTTAGGGGTACTGAACTCCCGCAAGTTTCATACTTGCATTCACCGAACCCTTCGTAACTGCAATAATAAAATAAGAATTTTGAAAATCCAAAACATTGGGTCTTCAAAGAACAAAACCAACAAAACAAATTTCACACAAAAACACTGATTATTTCTATTATAATACTTGAATATTTATAATGAATATTTACTGCAAATCAATGTGACTTTTGCTGTTGCCTTTCAGAGACAAGTTCAGAAATGCGTGGCTTCACCTTGGCAAGTGCCACTCATATTATTTTAGCAACAGTCTGTTCCTTTTGGTTTTTATGTCTACCATCCTTGAAAAGGATTGCTCACAAAGATACATTGTAACAAACGGTATGAAAATCTCAAGGGCTTTCTTAGCATTAAGAGGGTACGCTACGAGTTGGTGACACCACAACGTTGAGAGTGTTGTTGTTGTGAAGAGTCGCAGTTAAACCTTGCTCTGCTGAAGTTCAATGATTTCGTGGAGGTATTCATCACTGACATCTGTTGTCGCAACACTAAACATGTACGGCTGTCTAACCCATGCTGGATATGACTCTCTAGTGGGGAAGTATCCGTCGAGAGACTTTGCAAGCTCATCTAAGAGCATGGCGATTGCTTGCTTCAGTTCTCCGGGTAAAGAAATGTCTCCTATTCCAGACACGTCTTCAATCTTACTTACACAGTCGTCCAGCAGGGGAAAGTTTGCAAAGTTATCACTCTGTTCACGGTTTCCAAATCGGTAGCTTTTTTTGAAAAGCCTTCAGGTTTTCTTCAGCTTCAATGATGTTGACTCCACGCCCTGCATCTGTTGATTAAGATGATTGACAGCTTCCAAGAGTGTGTGTGTTGTCTTGACCCGAGACTGACACACCGAACCCCTGGGGTTCGATCGAATCCAAGTTAAGAACCACTAATCTGCGGTTTTTGTCAGACCGGTTTCCAATTCATACCTGTTATACTTAATGTCAAGGTCTTCAAACCTATTGAAACCCGGCCACCTTGACCTAATTTCGAGGACACAGGTACGGATAGATGGCGCCATACTTGTGTCTCCATACCTGCAAATGTTGTAAAGCCATGAGCTCGATTTTGTTGTATGTGCTCACATGCCAGACAGGCAACCTAATAAAGGAAGAAAATGTAAGAAATAATATATTGCATATGCGCGCCGTCGACGCTGAGTGCACTTGCACTTTGCAGCTTATTCTCTTCCCTTATGTAGGCATGTTTCTATACACTTACATATGTAAACATCGTCAGATCTTTGATTCAGGCAGTGCCTCAATATTTATATTAATTAAAATGTCTAACACTAGGGTGAACGCATCCATTAAATCAGTGTACAGGAACAAGACTATAAGAAGAAGTCAGAGCTAAATTACTAAACATGTCAAAATGGAGGAAGCATCAGCATTCTTTACCAGCACTATTACTCACTGAGCTTACCTCTGCTAAGAACTGGCGACATATCTACGAGAGCGTCCTCGTGACAGAGACTTCCTTTAAAGCACAACGTTGACATCTAGTGGGGAGAAACATGCAACTGAAACCTTCGCTCTCATGCCAACGCCACAAAAAAACATTCAGAATATTTTATGTTTATTTTTACAAATAACTTATCCGTTACAAAGACAGTTTTCCCAGCTAAAAATTAAAAACCACTTTAGATATCCAAATCATTTCTTCTTTTACCCCCAACCCCCCTTGATTTAAAACCATAAACATAAAATCACGGCTCTGATAGAAGCCGGGGAGGGGGGAAAAAACAACAACAAACAAAACAAAAATAAACCCAACCAGCTGTAACTGTTTTGAGACTGTACGTTAAAAGTGTAGGGTTTCTTAAATAAGTGCTTCAGCCACTCATTCGAAACACTTTCATTCTACCTTTTTACACCCTATCGTTAAATCACAAATTCAGCGACGTCCTGGAGTAAATAGTACTTCTTTCACTGGCGTTTGTTCAGTACTGCTCTCGTTTTAATTGAATCCAGAATGAGGCTTAATCTGTGTCTTTTTACCACATTAGGCTGATTGCAACCATCATATCTGACATCTTGACTGCATAGAATTAAGATTTAATAAAAAATAATAATAAGGTGAAGTCACCTGGGAAAACTTTAATAAGGCTGAAAAGTGAGGCAGCACAATGTGAAACCAAAAAAAGGACACTTCTTCACATCTTCTCAGCTCTTTATAGATCTTTTGGGAGAAAAGGTAAAAGCCACTTAACATTTAAAATGTCATTAAGGCCTTGTGGGTGTTGTGTAATCAACTCTAGGAAGGGGGCAAAATAACACAATAAGGCAGTGTCCACTTTAAAGGCAGAGTATCTCAGATTTGGTGACGGACAGTCCGCTGAAGGCACGTGGTGATAGCTTTGGCTTTGAATAGGAACCGAATGTTCCGGAACTTTTTCCACCGGACCTCTGCAAGTCTCTGAAAAAAACCCAACAATAATAATAATAATAATAATTATTATAATAATAATAATAATAATAAATCCCTTGGTTTGAGTTGTGGCAGACACGCGGACCAAACCCAACCGTCCCAGAAGTCTTTGCTCTGGTTTGAATAAAATCGTCTGATGTGCTTGTCGAGGTTTTTGATGATGCTTGGACGTGTTCCTCCCAGAGCACAAAGGTCCCCGGAATTTGAAACCTACGTACATTCCAGTTGGCAGATAACACGGAGGTCCTTTTAAAAGCTTCGGAAGACATGCGGTGACCTTTGACTTGTCCATGATGCAGGTGGAGGATATATTAGGGGTCACGCCCGTCTTTCGTTGACCTTTATTTTTGGCTGCATCTGCAGCCCGTACACTGGAAAAGTGACACCGCTCACTCCGAACACGAAAAAGAGAAAGCCGTACTCGTCTGGTTTTCAGAGGAAAGAAACCAACAACAAAAACACCCAACAAATAAAAGTAAATGAAGTCTATGGAGCTATAATTACAGAAAATACATGTGAAAAGATAAAGAGAGCGAGGGAAGGGAGGGGAAAAACAGCATCCTAAAGCTTGTTCTAACACTATGTACAGGAAAAGCTTAGGTGGGCGGGGTCTCCGTTTGTAAACTGTACATCTAAAGCATGCAGATTAGTTTCACTTCGTCCGCTACCTTTTATTCATTTTATTTTGTCCTTCCCGAGAAAGCACAGGAAGAGAAAACTCCGGTTTTGGCAGATATTCCACAGATCGTTCCCAACGTCGTCAGGGACACAAGCGAAGTCCAGAAAGTAGTCTGTAATGTTTATTCCCTTCAGGTAAAAGAGAGGAGGCTCTCGAAGGTAATTCCCATCCAAAAGGCACATTGGCGTGCGTGCATTTATGTGTGTGTGGCTTTTATAATACTGTTTCAGGCTATACTGAGACTCATGATGGAATCAGTGAAGGAAACCTAAACACTCTGTCACTTATACACACACACACACAAATTAAAGAGCTCAGTTTGGCGTGCCAGATAAAACCAGAAGAAAACCTGTAAACATTATCCAGTCTTCAGTGGGCAACACATCACACACCCGAAAAAGAGAGAGGGGGGATAGAACAACAAAGAGAGAGAGGCAGGGACAGGAAGTGACAGTGAAAGAGTGACCGAGAGAGAGAACATGAGAGAGGAACACCAACATAGAAAAAGCAAGAAAGAGTGACAGGGACAGCGACAGAGAGACAACAGAAAGACGATAAGAGACTGCAAGAGTGAGACAGCAATAGAAAGTGAGACAATGAAGGAGGGAGAGAGCAAAGGAGAGATAGTGAGAGAGAGAGAGCACGCAAAAAAGAGCAAAGGAGAGAGAAAATGAGCGAAAGCAAGAGAAACACACACACACCATTCATGTCCATATTTCTGCAAGCTGTCTGTAACAAAGCATAACTGACGTGAACTTGTTTGGGTATGTGCAGGTGTGTGTGTGTGTGTGTGTGTGTGTGTGTGTGTGTGTGTGTGTGTGTTTGGGGCTCAGAAATGTCGTGGAAATTCACACTGTTCACAGCGGTTGAGGGCGGGATGGTTGAGGAAGGTGCAGGCTGTGCAGCCCCACTGAACCTCGTCATCATCTTCAACCCCAGGCACCGGCTTTATGATCCTACCCGGCTCTGAGACAGAGAGAGAGAGAGAGAAAGAGAGATATGTGTATTTGCATTGAAATACTTCTATAGTGATGTGCCAGAGGGGCGTGGCATGATTAATAATACACTGGGATATTAAATGAAAACATGCAGCATCCATAACAACGATTTGACCTGCATTTTTATTTCATTTCTTCTATTTAACAGCAAGTAGAAAACCACAATCCAATCAAAACCACAAATCCACACACAGACCATGGGGATGCGTGCTGTCAGAAAGGTTTTTTTATTATTATTATTTAAAGAGACGCGAGAACAAGGGGAGGACATGGTGTGAGATAAGGAGGAAGTAAAGAGCATGAGAAAGCAAAGGGCTGAGATGAAGAGAGAGAGTGAAGAAAGGAGAAACAAAACTAAAGAACAAAGACAGAAAGCAGGACGAGAGGCAAGGAGATGAGCAGGGGGGTAAGGTAGGCAGCTAGGCAGGCAGACAGGCAGGCAGTGTGAGAGGTACCCACCCACAGGAGCAGGGAGACAGGGAGGAACTGGAGGGAGAGACGGGTCTCTTTTCAGCTTGGAGCTGACGTTTATTCTGCGTCCTCTCCTGTCCAAAGAGCCCCACTGATCTGAGCCTGAGCCCGGCGCGAAAAACAGAGCGAGGGAAGAGACGGGACGGAACGAGACAACAGCATAGAAACGTAGAGCTTTACAAATGTCATATAAAGGAAAAAGAGGAGCTAGAAGCTAGAAGAACGTAAAGTAAATAAGAAACAGGCAGAAATAAAACTGTGAGTGCAGATGTGTGTGTGTGTGTGTGTGTGTGTGTGTGTGTGTGTGTGTGTGTGTGTGTGTGCTGTCGGAAAATGTAATTAATTAATTGTATTAGCGGCTAAAAGTGATGCAAGCTTTTACTTATGTATTTTTAATTTATTTTACTGCAGTAATATTATACAGACTTCCTCAGAACAGTATTCACATGTATTGTATACTGAACTTTAAACATCGTGCACTAGAGGGCAGTGTAGCACATACAAATCCAGAAGGCAACAGATGAAAATGCAGAAGAAATGGCTCTTGTTTGTGTAAAGTAGGGTATATAGCAGCAAGAAGCACAATAACATACCCTGACCGGCCAAAAAACACTAATATTTTGCCAGACCGCCTTTAACCTTGGTTACAGGGTGTAATCAGCATGGCAGTTGGTCAAGTTGAGGTTCAGCAACATTATATGGCAATAAAATGAAGTCAGTTGGCGACCTGAATGTACTAAATAAGCAGGTTATCCATCAATGGACTTTTTCTTCCCTGATGGCACGGAAATAAAACTGGGGCTTAAATAGTGAAAAAGCGGTTCAGAGAGCATGAGGAATCATTTTCACACTGGTACCACAGTGTGATTTTAACCCTTCTGAAAGTCTTTGAGATGTGCCGGAGAAGACTTTATGGAGTGGTTCAACTTTCCTGTCATCAGTTCATGATATCGGTGAAAAATGAACCAACTCTGGATGGAAATAAATGTTATGATGTTTAAGTAAAGTCTAAAGAAGTTTCAACAAAATATATTAGTGTGTGCAACCTTTTTTGGTAAGGCAGTGTGTGTGAGTGTGTGTGTGTATGGGCACTCATGTTCTCACCTTTTGGGGGTTTGGGGGGGACGGGACCAAGGAAACCGATGTTGTCGTAAAAGTTGTGGATCGCACTGGGATTGAAGTGTGGTCCTAAAAACATACAAAACAAGGTCAGGTCTCTCTCTCTCTCTCTCTCACACACACACACACACACACACAAACAAGTGCTTTCCTGTCGCTCATTAAAACAACACCTGCAGCACATCTGCCCCTTACACACCTGAAAGCTGATGCATTAAAAAAAATTACTCAGTACACACACACACACACACACACACACACACACGAGATGACTGAACAGGATGTGAAAATGCAAAACAGCCCTGAATCACAGTCATGGGATGAGAACATCCAAACACAGAAACACTCACTTTTGCATTATCGCCACGGTTAGTGTGAATATCACACACACACACACACACACACACACACACACACCTTTCAGTGTGAGTGTGAAAGTGCACGTGGCTTTGAGGTGCCAGAGGAATCGTAAATTCGTTACTGACCGGCAGTAGCAGGATGTCATTCAGGAAACAACTGGTAGTTAACACTACAATAGCAGTTCATTGGTCGCGTGTGTGCGTCTGTGTGTGTATGAGTGAGCAGTTGTGAGAGGAGACATTTACCAGTGCAAACCTGGTACGCTAAGCACTGCAGCCTGCAGCTGGACTCACATGAACTCCAGTCTGTACATTACACAGCAGCGAGGTATGGGGATTTAAGGGTTACTAGTCCCACTTTATTCCATTTTTGGGGAGTAGAGTTGAATTAGAGTCAGGTTAGACATGGATAAAAGCAGGACATGAGTTAAATTAGTCTTATTCGGATTATAGCTGGATAAGTAATAGGTTAGTTTGTGTGAGTACGCGAATGTGTATCTAAAATGGGGTAGTGTGTATGTAAAGCAGTGAGTGTGTGTAAAATAATGTATATGTATATATAATGATGTGTATGTATGAGAAACAGAGAGAGAGAAAGAGTGTGTGTCTAAGATGATGTGTACACCTTATGAAGGTGTGTGTCTAAAGTGATGTGTATATATACACACACACACACACACACACACACACGACCCTCAATTCTACAGACGCTGGTTTAATGGATTTCGGAAGCTGCAGACAAAGTCTAGAGAAGCGAAATTGTCCGGGAGGGCGCAGCGGTCGTTAATGGCACACACGAGTTACTTGGAAAGGGCAGACGTTAGTTGGCGCGCGTCAGTTTGTTTACCGCAGTCAGCAGTACACCCACGCTTTCCCTTGTTATTTCACACATTTTCTGTGGTGGATTTATATTGGGTGTATAATTACAATGAATGATGTGGTTGTACATACATACATAGCATTTCCCCCCTATTTTTCCATAAATAAATTGTTGTTATTACCCACTGCCGAACCATTCTTGGAAGCTACAGACAATCAACAAAACCAGACCGGTGCTCCCCCTTTCTGTCGGTTAAATCGAGGGTCGAGTGAGTGTGTGCGTGCGTGTGTGTAT
>JAQMYF010000022.1:13414239-13434083 GCA_030014195.1 Neosilurus mollespiculum
CAGTTCTGAAGGCAAAAGGGGGTCCAACCCGTTACTAGCATGGTGTACCTAATAAAGTGGCCGGTGAGTGTATATTCAAAGGAAATGGCAACTGTTTCAGAAAGGTGAAGCATGCAGCATGGCGAATGGCCTTGTAAAATTTGTGTGCATACATAAAGGACATTTATACTTCGCAATAATCTTCTTCCATGTTGATGTGGGTGGAGCAATTAAACTTGTTTTCATCGTTTCACTATGAAAAAGATATTTGGAAATATCTTTATATTTGGGAATATTAAGTGCTTGTCAGAATTTGTCTATCAAGGATATCTTTAAACTCTGGTTGGTCTTCACTCAAATCACGCAGCATGAAAGTTCTGTTTAGTTGAACTCCATACCCACCCACTTAGCGTGGCTTGAGAAACTTTTGCCTCTTGTCGCTCATTTTGCTGGCATTCACTGACACTGCATTGTCGCTCATCACCTCCTGTGTGAATGCAGCTTTGATCTCATGGTCATTAGCCAATCATGGCCATCTGTGAGCTCATGTATGAGGAAGTGGTCAGACAGACTTAAATTTTTTATTTTATTTTATTTTTTTCCTCCCTAATTTAGTCATATCCAATTCCCACCCATCAATTTTTGCCTTCCCTATCACACGACCACCACCTACCAGGGAGGGTCACAAGCAAGCACACGACCCCTCCGTGACATGCGATGCTACCGCCCGCCTCGTTTCGAACTGCTGCGCATGCGTTTTTTTGGGGGCGGCCTAACACACTCGGAGGGAAAGCGCTATCCGCCCCCTCGTACGAATGAGCTCACAGACGCCCATGATTGGCTGGTGATCGCTGTAAGTGACAGGGAAGTGAGCGTATGCCATCCCTCCCTCCCGTGAGAGATCGGCCAATTAGCTCCCATGGACTCCCGGTCACGGATTGCTGTGGCATCAATCCGGATTCGAACTTGCCATCTCTGGGTTGATTGTCGCGCACCTTGTCGATGCGCCACTCGGGAGCCCAGACAGACTTAAATTTTAACTATGATTTAAGTAATATTTTAACTACAGTTTGTTGCCAGAGGCCAAAAACTTTATTTTTTACATTTTTAAAAAATGTCACGCCATATAAACTGGTTAAAAAAAGAATGGCTACAACATAGCTGTTAGAAAGCGTGTGTTGAAATCTAAGTTTTCTGATGCTTTAGCTTATTACTGGTGATATTTCATTGTGGATTAATAAAAACGTTAAAATGTGTGTCACTTCTATATTTAACGCAGTCCTAACATCTTATCAATGGTGACTTCTTAGAGAGCCCGTATAAGGTCGTACGGGTTTGTCAATAGCATTAGACATGAGCTTGCTTGTCTGCATTTTTACAGACGCGGGGTGTGTGTGTGTGCGTGTGTGCGTGTGTGTGTGTGTGTGTGTGTGCTGACAGGTTGGTGGTGTATGTGTGATCGAGCCTGCACATTCCAACAGAGGAACAACACGTACGCTGAACAAAAGAAGGTCCAAAGGTCCAAAAGTGTAGCACTAAAACATCATTCCAGTGGACGCTGCACTGAAACTGCCAGCTTAAGCAAATGTACAGGCTCTTGCAGAGATGATCGCGAGCACAGCCAGGTGCCTGCTCTGTTCTCTCCTCCAATAAAACAATGCTGAGATTAAGGAGAAACTCCTAAATTCTGTTAAAGGCCGATCTGATTTCAGTTCTAAAGCTGGTAACGCTGGAGGAGCTTTCCGATGGCTTAGCCATTGTGTACGTTTGCAGCAGTGTTGTGCAACGTGTTTTGGAAAAAGACAGAGAGAGAAAGACAGAGAGCGACAGAGAGAGGAAGGGAAGGAGTGAGGGCGAAGGAGGAAAAGAGGGAGGGATAAAAGATGAGGGAGAGGTTGGTGTGCCGATTCGGCCCATCCCCTGGATGATGGGAAAATATGGCTTGTTTTCTTGCCTGAGGCCCGGGAGGTAGTGTTCAAACACACAACTCAGCACAGTCCACAGACACACATACACAAAGATACAGAGAGGAAAAAGGAGACATGGAGCGCAAGCGAGGCTGGGAAAGAAAAAGAGGAATGAAGAGAAAGAGTCAAAGAAGCAGTAAGACAAAAGTACAGAAAGAAAATAAGACAGACGAGAGAGAGAGAGAACTGAATGATAGAGACAACAAGCACAACAATTGGACAGATGTTTAGAGACAGACAGACAGACAGACAGACAAAGAGTGGACTGCATTAGACGATGACAGAAGTATGCTGCCGTACTTTCTAAATCAACCACACTGTCAAATCAGTAAGCAACACTGCATGTGGACACGTGGACACACACACACACACACACACACAGAGTTAAAATATGAAGAAAGCGGGACAAAAACTCAAGAGTCCGAATCCGGAAACATTATTTCACTGCTGATCACAGCAAGAGGTAACATCACCTTATCATACACAACACGGCCGGCCAAACACACGTGTGGACACACCACCCGTCTCCTTTCAGTTCCTTTCCACTGCGTCTTCGCCTCGTCTCTCTGAACAAGCCGTTACTATGGACACACTATGGTTCATGCAAAGCTGTGCAATCGTCAGAGCTGCTTCTCCAGAAAACTAATCAACACCATCTGACCAATCAGATTGGAGATTGAGCAGTGCTGTGGAAAAGGTGATAATCCAGTAATGTCACAGTGGATAAAGGTCAGAAGGGAAAGATGGGGAAGTACCCGGGCACAACACATAGTTCAGAAAGGTCAGCACCGAAAGGACACAAGTGCACAAGAGAATACATTCATAAGTATGTAATTATGCTAACAGGAAGGCACATAAGAGGAAATGCACAAGTATGCAAGCATGCCGGGAAAGGAGTAGGCAAGTACGTAAGTAGGCATGTACTGTAAGTAGGGACACGAGTGTACAAAAAAAATAAATTCACACATACGAAGTTAAGCCAACATGCAAATTCATAAGTAATAATTATGCAGGACAAGTATTTAAGTGCGCAAGCACCTTGTACACAAGTAGGCAATCATGCATATCGGCAAGCAGGCATGTGTAACTGCTCATTAGTAAGCGAGTATGTAAGGACACGAGCATGTAAGGACACCAGTATAAACAGATGAACTGTGGTTCAGTACAGAATTGTAAATGTTTTTTTTTTCTTTTCATCAACATAAAGAATCATGTATTGCTAAAAAGGTTTATATTTACAGAAATCAGTTCCTTCTCTCATGTTGGAAACATTTATTTTCAGTGTTCTCAGCCAAAGACAAGAACCGGAAGATCATCAAATATTTCCAGTGCTGTCCCTATCATACCACATCACACATGTATTCATTTTCCCTATTGTTCCGAAACACAGGTAATTACGTCACAGCCGTGTGCACATGCATAGTCACAGATGCAGACACACACAAACACATGTAAGGGCACAGTCATACGCACATTTAAAGCTTCATATCGTTATTTTGGAAGTTTTTCACTGTGAGTGAATACATAACACGTGCAATTTGTAATACACGTAAAACTACTGCGAAAACTTTTAACAACAAACCTACTTACACACTTAAAACCTCATCACCCCATTGAACAAGCCCATTTTGAAGAAACTAAGAAGGGAAAACTGCAGAGTTAGCACATTCACTGCACTATAAGACATCTCTTGGAGAGATGAGGTGGTGACCTGAAGTTGGTTGATAAAAGGATCAGATTCTAGGCGAGATACATAACCTACTCTTCCTATATAATAATAAGAACAATAACAATAATAATACTAAGTGTTGGTCCCTTAACAGCAAAAGAAAAAAAAAGATAAATGTAAGTCGCTCTGGCGTCTGCCATAAATGTAAATAAATTTGCATTTTCAAAAGTTTTTGTTCATAGATATTGTCAGTTACCACTGTTCGAAAGAAAATTGGAATCGTCAAAAATTGGTATCGGCTGGTCACACTTCTGGAAAACTCGGAAATCAAAATCAGCCAGGACAACGTCAATCAGTGCGCCTTTAATTCCTTTCATAATGACCTGCAGCTTCCTTCACCATAACGCTCTACATCAGTAGGGTCAGCAGCCCTCGCCCAAACATGCAGTAAAACTACAGACCGCTATGCTTGGAGTGATCAAAAACACAAGCCAAACGATGGTCAGTTCACATTTGATTGTGTTTGAATTTTTGGATCAGTAAGAGACGTGAGCTGAGTGGCGACTGCTGAATGGCAACTGCAGCCAGAGACTGTGGCTAAAGCCAGAGCTTCCCTGACCCATGAATCCCATTCCACATGAAAGAGCCAGATGCTGCGTTGTCTCTCCGACAGATGAGGCTGCTCTGCATTTAATTACTTTAATTGCAGCGTCCTGAATCCGGCTGCCAGAGGCTCCGTAGGGGTGAGTACGCACTTCAAGTACACACTCCGTTTCACCTACCACCTCCACTAAAGCAATAGAATAACTGTAGCAAAAGATAGGAGGAAAAAGTAAACAATCGATAGCGATTACCTTTCTTTTTTATTAGCACTTACTATTTGAGATAGCAGGTGTGTGTGTGTGTGTGTGTGTGTGTGTGTGTGTGTGTGTTTTACCTTTTACAGCTGGGCAACGCACTGAAATAATATTGATTTTTTTTAAAGACGTTTTAAAACAAGACTGAATGGAAACAGTTTTAAATCCTATCCTTCTTTTAAGGATTTTTTCTTTCTATTGTTGCAATATTTTTTATTAAATCATATAAAAACACATCAACCTCACAATAACAGTTCACAATTATTACAGCTTCATGGTTATGGTTTTGTGGCACATTTGATAAACACAGAATTATACAGCAAGTACATCATGATAACATGAAAGTACCGAGACCAACCGGCCTTTACTACCGTACGACTCGAGATTCGTTCTCTTGGTTACACACACATCCCGCTTCGTGAACAATGTCTCCAAAGGGGAAAAAGGAGAACAGGGTGAACTTTGTGCCTGCACAATAACGCCACTTACGAGACTATAACAGGCACGGATTCAGTCCGTTGCTAAAATGGTTGCCGGTGGCAACATAAATACATGTGTGTTTCATCTTTAAATCGGTGGACTGTTATTCAAATTTCAATTATGATAGGCAATATATCTTGGTTTAGCATTTAGTGCCTATTTTTAAGCAGCCAGTGAAACGGGTGTCGCCTGGAGCTGGAGCTCAGCAAATGCACAAACCACATTGCTGCTGCTGTACGTGTATTTACTCGTCCCAGAGACCGACACTGCGGGCGGCCAAACGGTAGAATTTCTTCTCCTTTACCTTTTTTTTTTTTACTTAAACTGGAGGCAAGAGTACAAAGGAGAATGTGACAGACACGGCCTGGAGTCTCTGTCTCTCTGTCTCTTAGTGCTCACTTTGTTCTTTCTTTTTAAATCAATTAAATTTCACACTGCATCCTAAGGTGAGACGACGAATAACGACACCTGTGCTGCCAAACAGAAATGAACCGCACTCACACTTACACCAACAACAGAGCAATTCGATCTTCCTCCACTTTAACATCGAACACTATTAAACCGAGCCCAGAGCATAACACATACACACACACACACTTGGACAGGCACAATCTCTCACAAACATCACACAGGAACCAACACACAGGCATGCACACACACTGACGCATGCATGCGTGTGCTCAGACACACAAGGTGACTAATTCAACAATGTTCCACACCGATACTTTATATATGACAGATATTCTCTCGCTTACACACACACACAAAATATCTTGTGCTCTCACACATCTGCATGCCCTCCCGCATTAGCACCCGCACACCATCTCCAGGCTGCAGAAAAGACCTGCGGCTTCTAAACAAAGATAAACTTTAATTCGTCAGGCTTTTGGTGATGAAGCGGTGTGTATGTGAAGTGCAGCATGATGCTTTAACCGTGTTACTACATTCCTAACAGCACTCCAGGCTGGAGGTGTCCCACAAAGCCTTCAGCTCAAACCAGATTTCCATCACTCCAGAAACTCTTGATATTATAGCAGCTATAAACAGTCACTGCTACCAAGGAACTGCAAAGACGGATGAACAATTCCATCCAGAAACTGACACAAATCCCAAAAGTCACAGCTTCACTTACACCAGGGGTCCCCAATCCTGGTTTCTGGTTTCTGACAAATCCAATCATCGTTTTAAGTCTTCATTTAAGAGTCTTAAGTCTTAATTAGATGACTGGATGCTCAGATGGGCACTTTTGGGGACAGCCGTAGCCTAACGGTTAGAGTAGCGGCCATGGGGCCATGCGTGTGGTGGTGGGGGGGTGAGCTGCACCTTTCCTTCCTCCACCTTCATGGCTGAAGTGCCCTTGAGCAAGGCACCGAACCCCCAACTGCTCTCCGGGCACCCCAATGTGTGTGGCAGCCCACTGCTCCGAGTGTGTGCGCTCACTCTGGAGGAGTTAAACACAGAGGCAATAATTTCCCTTGCAACATTAATACTGCATAGCAAAATAAAAACAACAAAAATAATAATTAGGGTTGAAGTGAACGTTTTCGGGAAGGTGGATCACCAGGAACGGGATTGGGCACCCCTGACTTACACTATCACCGTGCTATGCTCCATGGAAACCCTGTCCTCTCAGTACGAACAGGCTTTACAATTTAAACCTGTGCTGCGCCCCGAGTTGCTGCTACAGAAACAAATTGACAACTCCTGACTAATCAGAATGAAGAAGAGTGGAATGGAAGGATGGTTGGCCGATAAATGTTTCCGCAACTTTGATGACACTCTTCTTAATGGAACCCATTCACTTACCAGGTACATTAAATAAACATGGAATACAGCATTGTCTCTTGGAAATGAAATGAAATCGGAACAAATGTCATACGGAAACATTTGCTTTCTCCTGTACGCGAGTGTCAGTGACCCCTGCACTGGGTGCAGTGATATTAGTAAACATTGCCATCTTTCTTATTTCTCTTGAAATCCCATGCCTTATTCTGTTTAGCACGTAATATCGGACTCTTCCACTTTCTACAAATTGGTGCTGCACTGCTAAGTTATCGCGTTCCCTCGGTCATGCGGTCTTGTAATTGTTACTGTTGTAAACAGACGCAGAACCAAAACAAGATGTAAAGCAGCTGTATGAGAGATATTAAGCCTGTGAGCTGGGGTGAAACACCAGGAGACCTTCGTATTCAGCCAAAATAAACTGATAACTGTAGATAAAACACATCAGCCACCTATAAAGATATATTGTCCGCTTATGGTATTTGGAAGACGCCGTTATCCAAAGCGACTTACAGTTAATACAACTGAGCAACTGATTGTTAAGGGCCTTGTTCAAGAGCCCAACACTGGCAGCTGGTGGAAGTGGGGCTTGAACCCCTGCCCTTCGGATCAGTACACATTAATACATTTGTGCACCCTTCATATAAAAGTTCTGAAAACCAAAGCACCAAGTGATTTTAGCACCAGCATTAATTCACCACACACACCAACACACACACTCACACAAACAAAATAATAATCTTACAACACGTTCAGTCCTCTCACGCCGCGTCTCGGTCTACCTACTTTCTTGCCATGAGCCACATTAGAGAAGACGCTGCTCTGGTATTCCAACAACACTCCTCTTATCTACAGTTCACAAACGCTGTGAAAGTGTGTTTCGCCCAGACTGCTGAGGCAGTAATAGCAGCGAGACGCCGACAGATAACTTAAAACCTAGCAGAGACGGAGAGACCGAGAGAGAGATAGAGAGAGAGAGAGAGAGTGAGAGAGAGAGAGAGAGCCAGCCATGTTGAGAGGCGCTGGCAGGGGCGTCAGAAACGCCACAAATGGAAAAATAAACAGCAGCGTGACAGAAGCCAAGTGCACTGACAGATATAAGGAACTGAATATCGTCTGAAGGATTTAATGAGTGAGCGCTTGGCGTGGTAGAGGGGGGACAGATCTCAGGCAGCAGGCTGAAGCTCGCTCTGCAGAACACAAACCTCAAAACGAGTTTGTCAAGAACCCGAGCGTCCCGCGCCCGGCAATAATTAACCACAATCTTTTTCTTAGACTCGCTCGCTCCTGGGTAATAGCAACATGGGAGGGAAAAGGACTGGGATTGGTTTCTGTGTGTGTGTGTGTGTGTGTGTGTGTGTGTGTGTGTGTGCCTGAACACGATGTACCTTCACACAGACATGCAGCTACGCTCCCAAAAGCTAACATGAGCTCGCCCTGGACACTCGTACCATTTGGTAAACTTGGCATGTTTTACTAAACCTCCAGTGTCATGTCAAAGTGAGTGATACCTGAATCCTTAAATCTGATTGGTCAGAGGGTGTTGACTTATTTTCTAATGCAGCAACTTTCATATCTAAATGTTCCCATCGTTTCTACGGTAACAACTCATTCATAGGGACGTGGATGGTGAATTCACCCTGCAACTGGGACACTGACAAAGTAACAGCGACCGCCTGGAAGATCAGCCAACTGACGCAGTGACGGGGTTCACAATTTGAGAAAGATAAATACAGAGTGAGTGGTCTCTGGGTGAGGGTGAGAGTGCAACAGAGCAAAAGAGCAACAACGTGACAGCAACACAGGGACAAAGCTTCGGAATGAAATTGGAAAGGAGCGACAGCAGGGCAATGCGAGAATTACAGAGGGACACCGATCCGGAGCAGCAGTGTAGTGAGGTGAGAATTACAGTGCCAGGACAACAGTGTCAGACTGACCGTTCAAACAACTGACCATTTAACGGTAGGACAGAGCCATGGTGGATAGAATGGGACAGACGGTGTGACACAGTGCAACAGACTGACCGTGCGACTGAGCGACAGTGTGAAGGAGCCATGTTGGGACAGAGTGACGGTGGGATAGAGTGGGACAAATGGTGTGACACAGTGCAGCAAACTGAAAGTTTGACAGAGCGACAGTGTGACAGTGGCAGCAGGACTGAGCAAAAGTGCAATATAGTGCAGCCAGAGAGACGAGAATAGAGAACCCCAGTACCTAAAGACTAACAAAGGAAGAGTGTGAAGGACCAGCACCGCGATGGAACAACGGTGTGATGAAGCAGCAAAGTGTTTGCATGCCGGTGTGACGAGGTGACACAGCAGCAGAGTGACAGCGCATCAGTGTGATGGAGTGACAGTTTGATGGAGCGATAGAGGGACAGTGTGATTGCACAACAGCGAAGAAGTGATAAAGCGATTGTGTGATGGAGGAATAGTGACCGAGCGACAGTTTGACAGCGATATTAACCCTGCGAGTGACCGTGTGACAGTGCAACAGTTTGATGGGCCGACAGTTTCACAGGGCGATACAGCGACAATATGATGGAGCGACAGTTTGACAGAGCGATAATGTGATGGCATCACAGCATGACGGAGCGATACAGCAACCGTGTGATGGAGCGACAGTTTGACGTAACAATAGAGCGACAACATGATGGCACAACAGTCTGACAGAGCAACAGTTTGGCAGAGCAATAAAGCAACAATGTGATGGCATGACAGTGTGATGGAGCGATAGAGCGACCGTGTGATGTAGCGACAGTTTAGCAGAGCAACAGAGCAACAATGTGATGGAGCGAGTTTAACGGTGCGATATTGACCATGATGGAGCGACAGTTTGGCAGAGCAATAGAGCAACAATGTGATGGCATGACAGTGTGATGGAGAGGGTTTAACGGTGCGATATTGATGGAGCGACAGTTAGACAGAGTGATAGAACAACAATGTGATGGCACGACAGCGTGACAGAGCGACCTTGTGATGGAGCAACAGTTTGGCGGAGCGATAGAGCAACAGTATGATGGAGCGACAATTTAATGACAAGTTAAACCAAACAAGGAGCTCGTAATGTAATGATCGCGCGCTTGCTAAGTTCAGCAACATTACAGTTTAACTCTGACAAGTAAAAAATCGTGAGCAGGATTTAAATATGTTTTAAATACCACCAGTTATAAAAGTAAAAAAGAAGGGAAACACTCATCCAGATCAGGACAGTTCATTGTTTTTTCCAGCATCATTACAGTGTTCTTCAAAATATTTCCCAACCAACCACTAACATGAGACGTGAACCAAACAAATGGAAAAGACTGGAATTGGGTTTGGAAAAGATTTCTTTGGAACTGTATCTAAAGAGACCTTTGTTATATTTATATTTAGTTTTATATACACGCGTTTATTTTATTTGTATTGGGTTTTTTGTTTGAATTCATTTTTAACATTATTTAATTCTATTTTGTAATTCATTATATTTGCAAACGTAATGGCAGGGGGCTTTTATTAGCCAGGTATTGTTTTCAGTTAAAATAAAAAAACTATGATGTTTAATGCAGATGATTAACAGACTGACACCACAACTGACCTTCAGCTCAACTTTGTACCAACTGGTACTGTGTCTGACTTGAGGAATTAAGACTTGTGCTACAGCCTTCGTGCCACCCTTAATAAACACAGATCGCTTTCTCACCAGCCCGCAGGGTTCAGCCCATCAGCCAACCCGTGTACGTTTATAGCAGCTCGGAAAGCCGTTCAGACTCGATGTGCCACGATCCTGAAATTAAAAAGTGCTAAACGAGGAATAGTTCGATGTTGTGACCCATCAAACCCACACTGTAATGATCAGCACTAATTAGTTTTATGTCGCGGATTAGCACGGAATAGTTGGTTCTAACACGATACGGATCAGAGTGATGAAAACATGACTGCGAGGAGAGAACATCATGTTACTTTCGCGATGTTTTTCAATAAAAGAACGTTAAATTCAACAGGAGGGAGCTCTTTAACAGATTTGTCTTTGGCCTCATTGGCGAAAGATGGGGAAAAGATTCTCATTTAAATACACTCACCCAGCCATTCATTCTTTTTTCAAACAGCTTAATCTTATTAGAGTTGCAGGGAGGCTGGAGCCTCTCTCAGCCAACACCTGGCGAGGGCAGGATTCACCCTAAACAGCTCGCCAGACCATCACAGGGCCATTACACATGCACTCACACACAACCATAGGAGCCACACTCACACCTAGGGGCAATCTGAACAACCAATTAGCCTAATGTGCATGTATTTGGACTGCTGGAGGAAACCGGAATACCCAGAGGAAATCCACACAAGCACAGAGAGAGCATACAAACTCCACACAGGACCCGGGACTCGAATGTGACAACTAGTTTAGCATAAAGTCGCTCATGTCATTTCTTGCTTGCTGCAAGTGGGCGTGGCCTGTTTAATTCGAAAAACAAACAGAAGAAACCAAAAAGATTTGCGCAAAAGTCGTTTTTTTCTGCTACTTAATCCCAAGTTTCGTTAACTGTTTAATGATAGTTCACGTATGCGACAAGACACGATGAAACCACAATGATGAGCTTTGTTTTAACAAGCTACAAGTTGCGAGCGGGAAACTGCAGAAGCCTTGACACACCAGGATCGGTCCGAGGAATCACGAGATGTTCCTTTCAATTTTAAAGTTCATAAATTTGTAAAAACCAACATCGCGTGACACTTCATACGTAACTTAACCTGAAAAAACTTGGATAATAAATTGGGCGTAATAAAAAAATCGTAATAAGAAATCTCTTCGTTTTATTAGAGACTTGCAGAATCAGCCAGTTGCGACACTATATTCTATTGACTAACTTTGTTTTGGCTAACGACCTTCACCTCAGAGGTGCACTGCATGTGTTGTGGATTTGTGCTGTTTCTGTATTAAAATGGTTTGTTCTTGTTGTGCTGTTGGCTGTGAAAACCATGCAGACGGTCTCAAAAAAATCTCTTTTCACTAGTTAGTGTTTTTGGTTCTTTGTAAAACCAGTCATGCTGATATTTAGGGATAACTGCTTAGCATTCCAGGCACAGGTGCTTAACACTACAGACTACAGCCGGTGTCATGGTCTGAAACCCCCCCACCCCCCGGTCTCAACATGTACCTTGAATCAGCGCACATGCGCGAAAAATGGTGTAAAGTTCAGACTGGTGTCAGTAAATGACTTATTTGACGTTATTTGATTATTTACTTGGGCGGTCTCAATTTACTTTCCACATTATCAGAGTCTGTATTTAATACACTTTAATTATTGTCATTGTTATCATTCCCCCCTCACTTACTTTCTAATTTATTATACAGGTCTCTGTACTTATATTTATTATACATAAACTTATATGAACCCCAGTTCGGTGCTGTAATTACACCGTGTGGTGCGCCCTCTATTGCCGTACTGCGCCATGCCTTTACAAAATCCTAGCTGGAACACTGTTCACGATATTTGCGGTACAACATACACTCGGGGGGGCCGACCTGCCAACCCTAATTTTTGAGCCCATTAGGGAAAACACCCTTTTTTTTTTAGGCCTTAGCTAGTACATCTTTGGCCAAGCATAAGCCGCATTTCCAAAATCCCTTCATGACTAACTCAATCCCTTTAAACAGTTTCCAGCTTCGTTTCCAAATTTTACTGAATTCTGGTTGTTGAACGTTACTTGTAACTGAGAATAAAAAAGTACAAATAATTGCTTAGGGTGTCTGTTTGCCTGTAAAGCTTTTTACAACCGATCCTTGTGGCTCATCACAGCCGGAGCTTATCCCAGTTTCTGTAAGGTAAAGCGGCGAGGAGTTTGTTAGTCCACCGCAGGTTACCTTCTCAGTATTTCTATTGGTACCCGAGCTGTATAAGACCCACGTCGTGTACACATCGTTAAGACCGTGCCCAGGGGTCTAACGGGGATACGAACCCACAACCTCTCGATCATGAGACCAGCACCATAACCACTACACCACCTGTGCAGTTAAAAGTTACTGCCGTATCCGGTTTCTGGAACTCCGTAACTAAACATGGGAACGTGTTGATAAATCACAGCTCGCTTCACTTCAGGGAAAGTCTGACTGGTACTGAGATAATTACAAGGGACTCTCGACAGGAATGAAAACATCATTAAGGAAATGTATCCAACAAAAGACTCCAAAAAAAAAACACACACACACAAGCTTATTAACATCCGTACGCCACGCTGATGTCAAATTCTACACATAGTTCCTACTTTAATCATCACCAAAACACCCAACAGCTTCTTACTGGGATGAATATCTTACTCAGCACTGCAAGCAAGTTATATAAGGCGTTAGAAGATCCCTGACGAACCTGCACAGCATCGTTATACGGACTGTGGAGGTTGATGGAAGTGATATGGATGATTCTGACCGTACTGGAAACGCCGAGTGCTTCACAGACCAGCGTTTAAGGCTGAGATGTTTGAGGTCGGTGTTATTTTGACTGAAGAGACTTGTGTTTGTTGGATCGCGTGAGCGCTGGGATTCACTCAAACACAGAAAACCGAGTCTCTCAGATGGAGGATCATATCTGGGGGCTGGAGTGTGCACCTTTATCACAGCCAATCACTGCTCTGGAAAAATACAGGACGATATCATCAATACTGTCATCAATTCTGCCAAAATGCAACTTTCTTAAGTCAAAAAATTTGTAATAACGAAAGTGATTTTATGGAATTACGACATCGTGACGTCTGATCATATTACTGAAGGAAACGTAATTTTAAACAATCTTTAAATCCTTTCTATTTGATAGATTCCTTTCTAATTACCCACAATTCCTCCCAGACAATGTTGCAGTGGGGTTGCACCTTCGTGTACCTCTCATCTCACTCATCTCCTGAACCGCGTAATTCTACTACTAAACACTGGAGTCTATCTCAGCCATCACAGGATACACCCTGAACAGCTCCCCAGACCATTGCAGGGCCACCCACACACACACACACACACACACGATCATTCGCACTCACATTCACACCTAGGGGCAATTTAAAACAACCAGTTATTCTACTGTGCATGTCTCTGGACTGTGGGAGGTAACCAAAGTACCCGAAAAAAAAAACCCAAGCACGGAGAGAACATGCAAGCTCCACACGGAAACGCCCTCGCTGTGAGGCAGCCGTGCGAACCATTACGCCACCATACCGCCACCTTCGTTCTATCTCGACGTGAAGACAGCGATGGTGATGCGGCAGCGATTTAGTATTTTATCTAAGCCGAGTTCAGCAAATCCTCGGTGTAGTAAAGCTACACTGCATCCTGGGATACATGGTGTCTAGTCTTTGCTCGACAGCTTCTATGCTGCGTTTCTCATTAATACGACGGCAAAAGAACACGGGGGAGGAAATAAAATCACAAAATACTCTCAAAGAAAGTTTGAAGCGTTTAAAGAATGTTTAAAGCGTTTTTAGGTGGAGTTTAACTTTAGGAACGTCATATGTAAAAAGTGTTCTCATACACCAGCTGACCAGCAATGACATCATGAAAAGGGGCGGAGCAAGAAAGAAACCACAGCAACAAGACTATCAAACAGCTCTGTCCTGATTTGTTTTTCTGTAACTTACAAAATTTACAGCATCTAATCGTCTATAATCTAAATCATTTACATATAAAACACTCTATATAAAGCCAGTGCAAGAACGTCTCATTTCTTTATCCTTGTTTGAGGCTGACGTGCGTTGAAGACGAACAGTGACGTCCCAAAACGTACAGTGACTAATCCTGTATGTTTACTCATACATTATAACAAGTTATAACACATATATACACTACATAACACGTATATATCATACATCTCATAACCCCTCGAAAACAATAGACATACAGGTACAGGAAAGAACGATAGCATGATTCTTTAATACCATTTATACACTTGGTTAAATAAGTGATATTTCACTGTACCGTTTTGTTGCAGGGCAGCACGTGGTGCAGCGGTTAGCATGTCCGCCTCATAGCCAGAAGTTCATAGCCGTTCTCCCCGTGCTTGCGTGGGTTTACTCCAGGTACTCCGGTTTCCTCCCACAGTACAAGAAACATGCACATTAGGCTAACTGGCTGTTTCAAAGTAACCCTAGGTGTGAGTCTGCGTGAATGGTCACGCGTGTGTTGGCCCCGCAATGGTTTGACGTGCCGTTCAGGGTGTACCCCGCCTTCGCCCAGTGTCAGTGGGATTAAGCGGCTCGGCAAATAAATGAAGGAATGAATGTTTTTGTTGGAGTATTAACCGCTGTTCGTATATTTTACCTCATCTGTTCCTTTTATAGCCGTGACTACAGAACTTTCACAGCTAATTTGATTATAAAACATTAATGCGTTTCTATTTCCATTTGCAGAAAGAGCTCAAACTAAAGGCGTGCCCTGTACTCCATTCACTCACTGAGCCACTTCAAACCTTTTTATACTGGATATAATTCAATACTACAAATGACTTTAAACCATTACAGACAAAACCGAAAACATGGTCAGATTTCAGATCATTTAGCAGCAATCTAATGTATGATGTTTCTTTTGGTATGGGGAAAAAAGGTACTGCACACGGAGCCATTCACATGTCATTAAAGGCGTGTTTGGACTCCGTGATGCGTATAAAGAGAACAGAAATGAAACGCACTTCGAGGGAAAAGTGTGAAAGTTCCCAAAACAAATACAGAAATGTAAGAAATGATATCCTGGAGGATATGATGGGATTAGACACAGATGGCAGAATTCGGCTTGTAACATGTCGTTAACGTTGATCCGAAATCAACCTCGGATGTTTCTGCGTGCAGCTTCCCTTTGTGCTTGCGTGAGTTTCCTCCAGATACTCTGGTTTCCTCCGATGGTCCAAAGACATGCACGTAAGGATAACCTGCTCTCTAAATTGCCGGTAGATGTGAATGCGAGTGTAAATGGTGTCCTTTTCAGGGTGTAACCCCGCCTCTAACCCGAAAGTCAGCTGGGATTCGCTCCAACTTCAACCCTGACCCCAACAGAGCAGTATATGAACAGATAGATAAGCGGATGTCATGTACGAGTACAACTCCGAATCCTACCTGCTGACCAAGATCCAACCAACCAACCAACAAACAAATAAATAAATATAAATAAATCACAGGTACATGAAAAACTCTGAAAGCTCTCGTATTCTTCTGTTTTTAAAAGCACTCACAGTAAATGTCTATTTATTTCATGAGCAAATTCAGCTTATAAAACAAGAGCTGTCGGGGAGTGCAAACCTCTGCCAAGCACAGCAATCATCCCATACGAACCAAAATGTCAAAAATAGTTCTAACTCACAATGGTGTCTTCCTGGTCTTTTTTTTTTTTAACCCCGCAATCCTGCTGGAGAACAAACGCACAAAAGCAACCCAAGGGTAAACCATAATCTCCTTAGTGGAGGAAACTACTACCAAAGCATTACAGAAGCTCAAAGATTACAACACTGTATATATTTCTTTTTAAACAAAGAAATAACAAGGACTGTTCGGACATAGCGTAGGTCACCACATCCGCCTCACAGCAAGAAGGTCCTGGGTTCCAGTCCTGAGTGTTTCTGTGTGTAGTTTGCATGCGGTCCTCACGGGTTTCTTCCGGGTACTCCGGTTTCCTAGTACAGTCCCAAAAACATGCAGATTACGGCAACTGTCTGTTCCAAATTACCCCTCGGCGTGGATGCGAGTGTGAGCGCGAATGAGTGAGCGTGCGGGCCCGGGAATGATCCGGAGAGCCGTCCAGGGTGTACCACACTTTGGCGCGGCGTTGGCCGAGATAGGCTCCAGCCTCCCTGGTAGTGGGAGTAAGTGGTTGGTAGTGGTTATAGATAAACATGCAGAGCTTCTAGAGGTTTCTACAGGTGAATGATTCTTAAAGATTTCTATTGGTTGGACAGAATTTTCACCTGGAAAGAAAATTATTATTATTATTATTATTATTGACACTCCTACTTCCTGTGATCCAGATGATGTTCCACAGTAAACTAAGCTTATTTAAATATTTATCAGATAATATAATACAGACTGATTAACTGCCTTGTACACTTTCTCTTTCGATGACTGTAAATTTAAAGATAAAAGTGTAATAATGAGTAAAACCCAGGCTGGGATGCAGGAGCTGTGAGGAGAGGAGAGGAGGAGAGATTAGCCGAAAGCTAATCTCAGTGCGTAGCCTTAAAAAACACCAAAACAACTCAATAAAAGCGTCAAAAACACACATTTCCGAACATTCTAGAATCTTCCAGACGAGCTACAGGAGTGTGGTTTGCTATAAATCCGTCATGTGGAAAACTTTTTTCCATCTGAACTTTTTCTTTTTTTTTTTTTTTCCCCCTCTTCACACACTGCTAGCTAACACCAACCAGAGAAAAACGACTCGGGGTCGCTTTTAGGCCTAATAAAAGTTACCACAAAACATTAAAATACATAAATATACAAACACTCGGGGTGGTGTGTTTTATTACCGTGTCAGTGTCCGACACCACTCCCCGGACCGCCTTCCACACCGGAGCCGCCCGACACCGAGGCTAATCTCAGTGTTAGTGTCAGTGACAGGGCCGGGCGGGAGGAGGAACTCGAAGCCGGGCCTAAGTGCGCTGAGGACGGCGTAACTTTTCTTCAGAGTCCGGGGGGGGGGGGCACCGAGTCCGTCCGTCGCCCCCCGCTTAACGTTTCACCCACTCTGGGGCTTCTTTCCTTCTTTTTCCGTGTTGTTTATGAGAGCTGAACACTCTCCTCCTCCTTCTTTCTTTCTTTTAATCCTCACTCTGTTTTATTTTTTCCTTTATCCCCCCCCCCAGTCTTTTTTTTCTCCTCGCTTCCGACACATACGAATCAAAATAACCGTCGCGCAATATGGCGGCCGCGCGCGCGGCTATCGCGAGACTTCCCTTTGATTCTTAAAGGGGCGAGAGCAGGAAACTACCAGTCGAACGTGTTGAGCATCAGACTGAAGTGTTTACCTGCTGGGGGGGAGGGGGGGGTAGTGCTCGGCACTTCCGCCTCACAGCAGGAGCGTCCTTGGGTTCGAATCCCGGCGTTCTTCCTGTGCTTGCATGGGTTTCCTCCGGGTACTCTGGTTTCCTCCCACAGTCCAAAGACATGCATTCATTTTTCTGAACCGCTTGATCCTAATTAGATCGGCTGGCACCCATCTCAGCCGACTCTGGGAGAGGGCGGGGTACACCCTCGCCACCGTCGGATCGCACGCCGGGCCGTCGCAGGGCGGAAGCACGCCGACGGCAGTGCAGCCTACTCTTGATGAAAATCCAAGAAGTCGTAAAACATGCATATTAGGCTAACTGGCGGTTCCAGATTGCTCCTTGGTGTGAGGGTGAATGGTCGTGTGTGTGTTGTGTGTTGGCCCTGCAACGCTCTTTTGAGCTGTTCAGGTCGCGCACACTGCCTTCGCCCAGTATCGGCTGAGATAATCCCTGCGGCCCCAGTATAGCAGGATTAAACGGTCTGGCAAATGCCTGTGTGAGTGAATGAGCTTAAAAACACACTGTTATTTAGCGCTTATGCTCTGCTCGGGGCAGGCAGAGCTCACCTGACCTGGCTGTAGAAATAAACGAGCGGTACAAATACAGTATCTCGATTTAGTTTGTTTTATATGTTCCGGTGTAGTATATACTAAAACAATGATGCATCTCAGGTTTGGTGGATGTTGCTGAATTGAGTAGTCTCCTTGATTGATTGATTGATTGACTGATTGAGCATTATCCACCTCGCCTTCGGGGAATAATTGTTAGGTTCATGTTTAAGAAATTCACACCGAGTGGAAATGCTGAAGCCGTGTATTTTCACTCCGATACACCTTCATTTGATCTATTTTTTTATTTATTTATTTTTTAAACCTGTCTTGTCCAGCATCATAGCAAGCCGAATGGCAGTCTGGTTTCTGTGTTGTGCCGAACAAATGTGCTTTTCCAAGGGGAGGTTTACGGGTATAAGGCCCCTCTTGATAATCTGATTCATTTATTTATTTACTTACTTACTGTTGAATTGTGTTATGGAATCTATATAATTTGATCTATTTTATGCGTTAAGAATCAGCTGTGTACACTTCTATTTGTTCAAAAGTGGTTTGTTTCTTTTAACTTATTTTAGTTGTATCAAGTCGCATCCTATTTTAATATATAATCCCATAAACACTGACAGTCTAATAAAGCACCAGCACCAGCAAAAAAACAAAAACAAAAAAAAAACATACACATTAACCTCTGGCTGCATAATAAGCGGGAGAATTTACAGAAAGCCCATCATTATTGCAGAATAAACCTTGCATCTCCCTGACGGGGTTTCTTTTGTGATCATGATCTTCTTGCTGTACAGTATCCTGCTTATTACAGGGTTATGTAAAAAAAATACTGATTTAAAAATTATTTTTCCCCCCTTCAGCTAATGACACACTGCACAGCAATAGCATAACTGATGTAATTGCATAATTAACCAATCAGAATCAAGTATTTAAATGAGACGTGTAGTACTATTACACTGTAACAACTAAGATCACATTGTGGTTAAATGCTTGAATCTGATTGGTCAGAAGTGGTGCATTATTTTCATATAACAGCATGGCTTTAGTTCTGAAGCGTTAATTCTAATTAATGTCCATGTTCTAATTCATTATTGTTTCTATAGTAACAGCTCATACAAAGGGACATGTACTGGGTTTAAAAATGTTTATTTTTTGAGAAAATAAAATGCATTATCTTTGATGTGGTGATGATTTTTAGGAGACATATATTTAACATTTATGAATCGCTTACAATGTTTTCTGTTCTTGCTTTCTGAGAAATAGAGAAAGAGAGAGAGAGGTGGGTGGGGCGTGGGGGCAGGATTAGTGTAGATTATATTATAACTGGAACTGGACTGACTCTGAGGTTCCACAGCATTACATCTAACCATTAAAATGCACAGTATGTTGTTCATTAATATGTTCTTATTGCAATCATAGGGAAAGCATGTTATAAGCAAAATAACATGTTTGTTTCCATTCCTTTCCATTTCATTTGTACTCCAGACCCCACTGTTCCACAAAAATAATGCAACCTCAGGGAGTAATGGCACTCCATGCACATCATGCCTCATCACCACCACCCCC
>JAQMYF010000022.1:13434183-13450191 GCA_030014195.1 Neosilurus mollespiculum
AAATTAAACGCAAGGCAGTGAAAACAAACAAAAATGAAAATGATTAAATCATACGGGTGCCGTAGTGGCCATCATGTCCACCTTACAGCATCAAGCTCCTTTGAGTCCCGGGCTCGGCGAGGGCGGTTTTTGTAGAGTGTCCAAAGACATGCACATTAGGCTCACTCGCTGTTCCAAATTTTCCTTAGGTGTGTGGTGTCGTGGCAGACGCGGGTCAATTCACCAGGAGACGTGGATTCAAAATTAAGAGCAGTTTTACTCAATCAAAGTAGACAAAACAGCAAATTGTTTAGCAGTTCAAAAAAGTTCAGGAACAAGTTACTCAGCCAGAGTGAAAACATTAGCAGTTTAGCGCAGCAGGTGTGATCTCCAAATGACCCACAAATCCACTCAAGGCCGGGTATATATACAGTCAGTTTGCTAGTGTTAAGCGTTCGCCACCATTATGTCTTGGCTTTTCAGAAAAGACAGCGGCTGAGAAATTGTTTACAACAGGTGGTGTTGACATTACGTGGTAGACAACCTTGAGCTTCTGGGCTTTTCCGCTGCCCTCACATGCCCGTTATTACACATAAATCATCATTTAACAGTTCAACTACAATTTAATACACTTTTACCAATCATAAAACAACACTACGTTATTACAAGTTTATCAGTGACAATGATAATTCAACAATCATATCAATCATAATACGAGTTTATCAATCACAACAATCATGTGTCCTGCTTCCACAGTGTGTGTGTTAAAGATGAATTAATTAATCTTTATGAGTTTTGAGTCTTTAAATGGATGATTGTTCTGCTCATACATCTCCAAATGTACATAAGAAGCATCCGATCCAACCCATTTCACACCACACTGCAGCTCGGCATGCCCCGGTTACCATCGCTCGCTAATGTCTTTCATTTATTCTGTAACACTGTTTGAAAAGACCAGCATGCATTTGTTTCTTGGTCAGCTGGGCGGATACTTGGCATTTGCCATTTTGAGTCCACCACAAACACACACACACACACACACACACACACACAAACACACTATCCGCAGAGACCTTCTGACACACAAAGCATGGGGAAAAAAGAGTCACCATTAAATAGCACCCCCCCCAACCTCCACCACCCACGCCCCAACCTACCCCCAGCAGATGAGAGAAAAATCTGTCCAATACCTTTACTCGTTTGTCTTATCCATTTCCTCAAACACGCTCAGTCGCACTGACTCAGCAAAACAGAATCCTGGGAATCTTTTACACACACACACACACACACACACACACACATTTGCACCCTGACTCCCGGGAACTTGTGTGGGTGGCACGATCGCCTTGTACTCTTTCCAGCTCTCTCTCTCTCTCTCTCTCTCTCTTACACATGCTCCAATTTGATGAGTCATGCTCCTGGTTCTCAACAAAGACCCTTTTGAACGACGGTTCAACCCGCTGTCAAGCACCGGCCGTAACCAAGTGGCCGATATATTAACAAAACGTGCTTCTGTGTATATCTCAAACCAAAGGATTCCCTTTCAAGCAATCCAAAAACATATGACAATAAAAATAATAATGTTATATGGTATGAAAGGAATACTCTATTGTGTTAAACCTAATCTCTGCCCAAAGCATCTGGCCCACCAGGCACAGGGCAAATGGTACACAGGTCCCCACCCCCCCACCCCACCCCAGGGCCTAGGGAAGCTCAGTTTAAAAAAGGAAATCTTCGTGCTTCGTTTCAAAATGCTTAGTGGCCGGCCTGCACTGCGTAAAGTGGCAAGGTAATGTTTTCTGCTTGAAAATAATGGTGTCCCCCCCCCCCAAAAAAACCCCCACCAAAATAAATAAATAAATAAATAAATAATGAATATAATGGCACAACAGGTATCATTGCTACCTCACAGCTCCAAGGTCCAATCCCGAGCTCGAGTTACTGTCCTTATGGGGTTTCCTCGGGGGCTCTGGACATGTAATTATATGCATGTACTTTGTGTGTGTATGTGTGTACATGGTGCCATGTGACACACAGGATGTGGCCTCACCAGCATAAAGTGCCAAGACAAATGATATTTCTTGAAGAATCTCAGTTCTCTATAAGCCTACCTGTTTTAAAGATAAAGTAAAAGAAATCATTAATAAATAAATTCTTATAACTCTGCATCTTTTTGGTGAATTAGTGTCCAAGCTGCAAATAACACATTAACTGTCTGTGAATGAGGTAGCTAAGTCAAAAGAGGTTGTAGAACAGATATATTTAAAATCATAATTTTGTATTTTTTTTATATGTGCTTGTACCTGTTTTATTTAATTGTAAGATTGATTTTTTTTAAATTAGATTAGATACTAAAATATACTAGCATGATGATGGATACATGCTAAAAGGACTCCATGGTACCATTCAGGCTGTTAGTGAATGTGTGTGTGTGTGTGTGTGGGGGGGTGGGGGGGGGGGGGGGGGTAGGAATCCGCTGCCCCCCCCCTAATCCCTGTTAGTGATCAGACACATGAGACAGAACATTCCAGAAGCTCAGAAGCTGACAGCGGCCCTCGCAGGATCACACCGACTCCGTAACGCTAATCCCAATCAGAAACATTCCTCCACAGACACGCTGTTAAAAGGTTATGTTTAATGTCATTAATGAACACCAGTTGTTGTGGGTTTTTTTTTTTTGTTTTGTTTTGTTTTTTAAGTGTCATCAATAACCTTAAGGTTCGCTTGGTTTTAAGTGAGGCACCTTGAGATGTTTGAATCAAAACAAAACATTCTTTATGTTCTTCTGTAGGCAAAATATTATATAATATTACTGCTGAAATGTGTCCATTTGTATGAGTACGGCATGTGGTTGAAATATTGTAATATTTTTATTACTATTATTTCTTACATTCTTTATTGTGCATAAAATTCAGCTTTCTGTCAGTTCCTTCCACAATAGACTTGTGTTTAAAACCTCTCAGGTCTTCATTTATTTCTGTGTGACCTTTAAACATCTCCAAACCAACTCCGCATTCCTCTTCTGTCAGATCCTAGCTAGATAGCAAATATGATCTGACCTGTTTACTTCAAAAATTAACCGCAAGAAATATTTTTAGATATAATTTTAATAATATGAAATATTTTACTTTTGAAAGTTAGTGATATACATGTTTATTTCAGAAAACATCTTTAAACCATGTTATTCAAAAAAAAAAAAAAAAAAAAAAAAAAAAAAAGCAGTCAGCTACGTTAAATAAGCTTAACATGAGGTAAATTATGAGGTCACTGGTAGAAATGTCTACATTTATTCTTCTATTCATCTTCACACTAATGACCTGCCAGGAAATTTCAGTAAACATTATTTCTGTTTAAAACCATGTTTAAAAAAAAAAAAAAAAAAACCAACTACAAGCAGTCAGCAATCTAAAATGAGTTAATCCAAAGAAAGTTTTTAATGTTACAGGTAGGCATGATATGGGTGGCACGGTGGTGTCGTGGTTAGTATGTGCATCTCACAGCAAGAAGGTCCTGGGTTTGAGTCCCGGGCTCGGCGAGGATGGTTCTGTGTGGAGTTATCATGTTCTCCCTGTGCTTTTGAGGGTTTCCTCTGGGTCCTCCAGTTTCCTCCCACAGTCCAAAGATATGCACATTAGGCTAATTAGCTGTTCCAAATTGACACTAGGTGTGAGTGTGTGTGTGTGTGTGTTTGTGCCTGTGTGTGTTGGCCCTGCGATGGTCTGTACAACACTTTTAGAACTGCTGTTATCAAGAATTAATCAACACCTTCTGACCAATCAAAATCCAGAATTCATTAGAACTCTATAAATGAAAGTTATGTGAGACGTATATGACAATCAGCTTAATTAGTTTAAAAAGCTTAAAAAGATTAAATGATAAATATTTGTGAGGAAAAGTGTGTGTGTGTGTGTGTGTGTGTGTACTGGTGTATTGTGTTACCTTAGGATGCAAGAGAATCACTGTGCCTGACAGACAGGTCTTGCTGACCTAAACTCTTTAACACACAGGAGGGGCCTGACAACCCGATGTAAACCAAATAGCTTTGCCCACAGAGAACATTATCAGTGACACCGTGTGGCAGAAATAGAAACTGTAATCACACTGAAGGAGAAGACATGAAGATGACATTTGTAACAGAACTTATCCTTGGCAAGGGCGGGGTACACCCTGGACAACTCGGCAGGCCATCGCAGGGCCGACACACAATCATTCACACTCTCACACCTAGGGGGGATTTGGAACCGCCAACTAGCCCACTGTGCATGTTTTTGGGATGTGGGAGGAAACTGGAGTACCCAGAAGAAACCCACGCAAGCACACGGAGAACATGCAAACTTCACACAGAAACGCCCCGAGCCCGGTAATCGAACCCAGTCCTTCTTGCTGTGAGGCGGCCGTGCTAACCACTGCGCCAGTGTGCTGCTGTATATTTTATTTATTTATTTTTATTTTCTTATTCCACAAGGGAAATTTTGCTCTGTATTTACCCTACCCAACGTGTGCACACACAGGTAAACAATGAGCACAAACAGGAGCAGTGGGCGGCTATGTTGCGGCAGCTGGAGAGCAGTTGGGGGTTAGGTGCCTTGCTCAAGTGCACTTCAGCCATGAAGGTGAAGGAAGGGGAGGTGCCCTCGCCATCACACATTTTTCCTGCTGGTCCGGGAACCGAACCAGCAACCTTTCGGTCCCGAACCGGCTTCTCTAACCATTAGGCCACGACTGCCCCAATATTGCCCCTAATATCGATGGATAGTAATTAAAGAGGTTGTAGTGTTGTAGTCTAGACCATGACTGAGTGAAGATCAAAACCATGATGAGGTGGGGTGGGAGGGGCAAGATTAAGTCAGGCCTAATGAAAAATGTAATGTGTTGCCCTGCTATGGTCGGGTGAACTGTTCAGTGTGTTCCATGCCTTCGCCCAGTCTCAGCTGAGACAGGCACAAACTCCCTACGACCCTAATATTATGACTGAGCGGTTCAGCAAATGAGTGAGCGAGTAACAATCCAGATAGCATTAGCAACAAGGTTTACAAACGACTGTGACTGTGAGTTAATTAATTCTGTCAAGTTAGAATAAGTTTATTAAAATGTATGAATTCTGACATAATTGTTTTAGCTAGCTGCCTAGCATTAGCAGTAAAGTATCTACGTGGCTGCATATAACAAACAACGTACATTTCCCCAACGTACATTGTCATTTAAACAGAAACTATAAAGCAAAAAGAGATTTTTATGACAAAAAAAGATTATAAAATAAATATACATTGCATTTTTCTCATTTAACAGTCATTTGTACAGTGAAATAAAGAACAACGAAGCTACTAGCAGCTGGAGTGCAAATCAGTTTGTTTTATTTTTCCTGCTATTGCCTTAGCTACTTCAGAATGAAATGTTGAAATTGTTTAAACAATGTGTGTGTGTGTGTGTGTGTGTGTGTGTGTCTGTGTGGTTACACAACAATTACACACACATAAAATTGTATCAAGACAACGTGTGCGCATATCTATTAGCATCTAAATTAGTCGAGAACACTTGGGCAAAACATTCGATTTGTACTGAAATTCGTCATGAATTGAAAGATTTTTATGTTTAATTTAGTAAGATATAATCTGATTGGTCCACAAGGAAAAATAATACAATCAGGACAGGGCAGGTTTGTAAGCCGACCGTCTCAGGTTAATTTAAAATTATGACGCATACAGGCCCTAAATTTCATGTAAATAATTCATGTATTAATTTAGTATTTAGAGATACGTCAGATTCACACCTCTGATGTTGATAAGATTTAATATAATTACAATCTGTTAAAAGGTCTTTATTTACATGTACCTCATGAACAAAAAATACAGCTGTGCATTATTATTTTAATTCAAACTCGCTGTCAGTATCAAACTGACTTCACAATTAGTTTGAGCTTCAGTTTGACTCTACACAGATTTTCTCGTAAGTCAGATATCAAAAATCAATAACACACAAAACTTTTTTAGTCCTACTTACACATGATGAAATTCATACAGGATCTGTATGTTGTCTGAGTAAATCAGTGTGTCAGTGAGTTTACAGGAAACAGTTCCATCCCAAAATTCACATCCATGTACCTTCTGATTACATGCTCAAAAATTCTCATTGGAATAAGGAATAAAATGAGTTATCATTAAGTTAACTTGTACACACTACGGAGGACTGGCTCATTATTATACGATATAATTCTTTAGAATTCTTTTTACTTTTTTAATGGTGCCCTCACTTGGAATAAAATGATTCTAAATACTCATTCATTCATTCATTTTCTGAACCGTTTAAACCTAATTAGGGTCGCGGGGAGGCTGGCGCCCATTTCAGCCAACCCTGGGTGACGGTAAAGTGATTCTAAATACTAATTTACTAAATTTAAAAGTTGCATGTCATTGCCTTTTGCCCAAGTCACGCTTCAAAAACAATTTTAATCTCTATGTTTCTATAAATATAATTTTTAGGGTTTCGTTTCAAGGAATGAAAAATAACAGGAGGAAATCTACTTCAATAAAACTGAGGGTCTAAAGTCACAAAATAATCCTTGATTTAAAGTTAAAAGTAAACAAAGCATTTTATAAAAGCTCTATAACATCTACTTACTTTTTTTTTTTTTTACTTTTTTTAATATGGTAAAATTTACAACAATCCACATGGCTCAGTTCCTTCATTCGTTCACTCATTTTCTAAGCCGCTTAATCCTGATTAGGGTTGCGGGGTGGCTGGCGCCCATCTCAATGGCTCGGTTCATACAAAACAAAAAACTATGAAAGTTAAGTTTAGAGACTTTCTTAGACTTAAATTTTTTCTCCATTAAACTTAATGTTGAATGTATGTATGAATAACAGATTAGACTAACAGGCAACAGCGTGTACGATTGACTGCAGTGTATAAATGCAAATGCAAGGTGAGCATCAACTTCTTCAAAACTTAAATTAATTATATGAATAAAATAAATTTTTTAATAGATTGTAAAACCTATAATTTTAGTAATGAGCAAGATTTTCTTAGGTCTGTACGTCTTCAAAGTAGCACCTGTTGCATGTGACATACTTTGCATGTTTACACAATAGGAGGAATTTGAAAAGATACCAAAATAGATCAACATTAATGGTGGATTTAAAGTTAAAAATATGTTTTGGTATATTGGTATAAATATATTTTCTTGGAAATAAATGATTTAACTGACAATCACTGTGATGAAAAGTAGATGGAAATGTGATTTGGGACAGAACCGAACCGCTGAACGCTCTTTTGGGATGCAAATGTATTGACCGTGATGTTTTAAGTGCTGTGGCGTCTTAAATTGAAATTGTAACAAATATAAAAAAGACAAATACATGCATCCAAAGTAAAAAAAAGCCAAAAATGTGACAGAAGCGAGGCCTATAGGCTCCACCTGCTTATTTGCATACAACATTCAGAGGCTTTAAATTTTATACACATTTACAATAAGAACTCTGTTAAAGAGCACTGTCTAACTTTTATATAACTGCTATACCTTTAGTGCCTAAATAAGACAATAAAAACATTAAATACTTACTTTTTCATTTACCACTAAATAGTTTAGCAATAACAGTGCATTAAAAGACAAATATCATAGTTATGTCTCAGTAAAGAGTTCTTATGTACAGTTAAAGTTCACACAAAACAGAACATCATTGAAAAATAAAATGACATAAAAAGAAAAAATAAAGTTGTTAATGTTAGCAGGACTACACACCTTCTAAACCTCTCAGAATTCCACACAGTGAGTTTTACTAAACATGTCCTGCGCCGTAGGTTATTAAACACGTGTGCAGAATAAAACACAACATAAAAAACATACAAACATAAAGAAAAATATAAAAATCTTCAAAAAGGCAAAAGGAAAGAGCGTGTTCTGATGCCGTGTGCTGAATTTGAAACACACAGCCTGAGTCCCCGTATTGTTTTTAACACCACGTTGTCCACTTCCTCTCACAGCTATAAAGAGTTCATTTAATATCGAAATGGCTCGGGTAAAAATTATAAAATATGTTTTTGGAGACTAAGAGGTGAGAACACACTTTAGAAATGTAAAAAGTCATTTAGAAAGTGTATGTGCATTTCTCTTAATTACTCTTAATTACTTCACACGAACCCCGCTAGCCAAACCCTGCTAATTAGAATTTCTAGCTATTAAGCTGATATAGCTCTGTGTGGAGTTAATAAAGGCGAAACATCAAATAAAACTGTTTAAAGGTATAAAAAAAAAACAACTTACAAAAATCTGTACATTTAAAAGTTTAGGGTCCAATTTTCTTTGTTTAAGTCAAGGAAACTAACCCCCCAGTGCAGCTAACTGGGTTATCGAAGGCCAGCCATGTCTCTCACTGTCTATGGTGAGAACCATGTAAAAGAACCATTGCTGAGTTTCGTAAAGAGGAGGCCATTGGGTTGCCGTCAGCGTGTTTCTGCCCTGCGATGGCCTGGTGAGCTGTCCAAGGTGTACTGTGCCCTCGCCCAGAGTCGGCTAAGATGGATGCCAGCCTCCCCGCGACCCTAATTAGGATTAGGCGGTTCAGAAAATGAATGAATGAATGAATTAAATGAATGGGTTATATAGTTAAGGCATTCCAAATGTATACTTTTTATAGTTATGGTTTTGGACAAGGAAGACGCCATTGCAGGAATTGCAAAATGCAGGAATTTTTTAAGGCATTCTTTAACACTGCAATATTTTGCAGGGTACTTGACATATGGGATGATATACTGAACTTGTGGGCAGAGGTTTGCGCTCTTGTTTCATTACGGTTTCTAATAAATTTTTTTGTTTTTTTGTAAAATGATGCAGTGAAATCGCATGGTGTAACTAATATATATACACACACATGCACACACAGATTTACTAATAATTATAATATTAATTCAGACCTCAGGAAAGTGAACAAGGGCGTGTTAGAAACAGTACTGGAACATAGCTTCAATAAAAAAAGGCACTGTCAACATACTGAAATGTTTTAGCTGAAAGACAGAAATCACACACTTACTGAACACTTCTAAGCTTGACAGGCACAAAGTCCCTTTAAAACTACAAACCCCACATAGCTCCTTCAGCTTGGTAAAACTCCAACCTATGAGGACTGGTGCCTTCTGGGAAATAGAGTTCAGTGCATAAATAATCACCATGCCTACTAAGTCAGTGCCTATGTACAATTCTGTATATAAAGGCTAATGGCGAGCAGATATACCTTCAGGTTACATTAAAGACAGAAAAATAAAGACCTGAAAACATTGATCTCATTTAGTAATACAGACGTCTGACCTCAGCTTCAGGCCTGAGACGTATCTAAACAGTGATATTTATATATATATCTATATCTATATATCTATATATCTATATATATATATATATATATACATATATATATATATATATATATATATATGTATATGTATACGTATATACATGTGTGACAATAATAAATACGGTTGGGTAGAATTAATATACATGCCTTTTTTTTTGCAGTCGATCTTAATAATTGTTATATCAATACAGCATACAGTACAAAACAACTCAATGACTTCATGTTCGAATTTTCAGTTTGTGATTTCAACTACAAATTACGTTTTGATAAAAAAAAAAAAAAATCTATAGTAAGAAATATTGTGATATTCACTGCTGTGGTTTGAATTTGAGGCTCCTGCACAAGAGGAAGCTTTTCAGGTAGGGTTTCTTCTTTTAGTTTTTTTTTGTTTGTTTGTTTGTTTGTTTTGTTTTTTCGGTTTGTTTGCATAGGAAAAGTGTGAAGGTCTAGTGTCCCACACGGAGAAGACGCGGCGACAGAACGACACCACACCCGTCAATCACCTCGCTTTAATTTTACAGGAAAAGATGCTAAACTTGCTAAGCACAACGTGTCTCTAAGCACAACGTGTCTACATCTGAGGAGGAAGAGAAGAAAAAGCGCTGTAGAGAAGAAGGTCATGGAGTTGGGCTGGATTGCTAGTCAATGTTTTCTTTTTTTAATGAAAATGTCGGGGGGGAAAGACATCTTGAGCATCTATCCTGTGGTGCTTATAGTTAGTTTCCTGTCAAAAATAATTGTACCTGTAAAAGTGCCGAAGATCGAAATGAAATTAATATTTCACGAGTTACACATTTACAATCATAACTCTGCAACTGTCCACGTTTCCTGAGTCAGATCCTCATATAAAGGCTATGAAACTTTCCATCTTTACACCTTTACACATATTAATTTTTTCAGGCACAATTTATTCCCTTTACATCTTTAGCACTAAAGCTATAAGCTTAAAAAGACAAACGCAACTCACATTGTGAGGGGTGGAGCCAAGTGGACGCAACTAGAGAGCTGAGTGGGCGGGGCCAAGAAACTTCTTTGATTGTATGTACAAGTGTGTACAAACATCTATTGTGATTTTACATGAATTCTCTCTCTTTCTATTTTTTTTACCCTGTGTAATTACTTTTGACAGGAAAATAACAGCTGAGTATAACATTTCACTCAAAATATGCTAACACATTTCATAACAAATGAGCTAGTTGACTCTCCTGTGTGTCAAATTATATTTCTTTAGATAAATATAAACCAATGGAGTTTGAGTTCTCATGATGTGCAGGAGTTTCCTGACTCCTAGACACACCCATTGTCTCTGATTGGTCCAATTATCCCATGACTGTTGTTTCGCTGGATGGCACGGTGGAGTAGTGGTTAGCACATCTGCCTCATAGCAAGAATCTCCTAGGTTTGAGTCCTGGGATCGGGCATTTCTGTGTAGGGGTTTACATGTTGTCCCCGTGCTTGCGTAGGTTTCCTCCGGGTACTCCGGTTTCCTCCGACAGTACAAAGACATGCACATTGGATAACTGGCTGTTCCAAATTGCCCCTAGGTGTGAGTGCGAGTATGAATGGTTGCGGGTGTGTGTGTGTGTTGGCCCTGCAATAGATTGGCAAGCTGTTCAGAGTGTACTACGAATACCCCTAGTAGGTAGTAACCCTTAAAGTTCTTGAAAGAACACAAGCTTCTTAGTATCTTCAGTTGTTTGCTTTTCGGAACCTTTAAGTATGAAGGATATTTACTTTATTTTACTTTCCAAATCAGTTGTGTCATCAAAAGTGTATGCTTTGGACTGTCGGAGGAAACCAAAGTACCCAGAGGAAACCCTCGCGAGCACGAGGAGAATATGTAAACTCCAAACAGGAAACATCCTCACCAAGCCCGAGACTCAAGCCCAGGACCTTCTTGCTGGAACACCATGCCATCCTACTAAAGAACACCATTATTTCATACATGTGTTTACGTTACATCTAAGTTTAGTGGTGGTTCATAAGGAGGATTTTTTTGGTTGTCTGTCAAGGAAATTTTAGCAACTCTGTAAAACATCACGAGAAACTACAACTACTGATGTTGTTTTCGTGGATGAACCCATGAAGTACCTTAAACAACATTACTTTCTAAAAAATACAGCTATCTTTTGCAGTTTGCACTGTTAGCACATTTGAGTGATGTTTAAAATATGGCGGCTGTAAAACTCACGTTGATTGAAATGAACTCGCCCTCTCAGGTCAGCGCATCTGGAATCAACTTTACGGGATATCAGTGCCTTTTGCTCGTCTGATGCGCTTTGATCAATCTCCAGCAGGTCTCAGGTCGGCTACATACATCAGTGTCTACTTCACAGCCATTCCTGATGTCCATTAGTACAGAGTGCAGAAGTGCCATGTACTATAGTCGACAGCTCTGACAGTCATGCAGTTCTCACATCTGCCAGAAGATGTCAGTGTTTCCAATGTTTTCAGTGCACTTATCAGGCCTGGCCTGTTTCTTCTTGACCCAAGACCATGCTGAATCTTACCCTGGCTGAGGCTAGGATCTGGCGAATAGGGGAAACAGAGCCTGGAATAGCGTTAAAGGGAAAATATTAGCCCCCCTCCCCTTTTCCCCAGCTTGAAGGACCTGGAGTGTTTTTTTTTGTTTGTTTGTTTTTTTACATACAGCGCTGCATCAAATCCGAGTCTACACACGGAGTGGTGAGGAACAAATAAATCTAAGCAAACGTCAAAACCAACAATAAAAATAGCTAAAAATCCAAAATTATAAAATATCAAACAGGAGGTAACAGTCACTTGAGCTGCCTCAGACATTGTAACAAAAACACAGACACGTACACGCCTACGTACGCACAGTTTTCTCATACAGTTTTGATATACGCAGTTATATCTCAAAGCCAAAAAATGTAGAATGTGTTTATCTTCTTTCATTCTGCTTCATTTTCCTGACAAACCCAGCTGTCGTTGATTATTTGCCGTTCACTGTTCTGAATGAAATGAGTTTCGACAAAGGACTCAGAAAGGTAAAGGGTTTCCTCTGCGGTGTTCAGGTATCAGAATTAAATATTTACAGAAGGACAAAAACAAGAAGGTCAAAGCCTCCAGGTCTGCAGGTGAAAAGTTGTAAGGCGCTCTGCACATGCGTGAAGAAAACTCCCGGCACTGATAAGGGCCAGTTGCCAGTCTTCTCTCCTCAAAAAGTCTTTGTTCTTCATTGTCTATAATGTGCACGTGTTATATATGCACAGGGTGGACAAGAAGGAAAAAACAGAAAGTGTTATAAACAAATAGCGAGAAAGGGACAGAGAGGATATTTGGTTTCTAATAGCTTCCATATTGCAGGTGTGTAGCTGGTCCTTGGACCAGAGTGGAATCAGTTTCTTCCATGTCAGTACTAGGTTCTGGCTGGTTCTATATGGACACTGTGAGTCCTAATGGCAGGTTTAGGTTCTCACATTGTCCCAGAGGGCAGATTACCAGTAGAATAGTAGGTTGGTGGATTGGAAGCTGCAGGTTCTAAGGACTTATTCTCTACTAAGAATGTTTTGTGGACACATATGGAAGGGTCTGAGAATCAACAGGAACACTAACAGCTTTGAGGACCGGTTTGGTAATAGTACTGTAGGTTTTGATATCTGTCTGAAACTGAAAGTTCTTTAAAAAAAAAAAAAAAAAAAAAAAAAGATTTGAACAAATTCAATTTGAACTGTATTGTTTATCAAAAAAAAACTGCAAGGTATGGATCACTGGTGTTGTATAAATACTGTAGGCTCTGGGACTACATGGTGTGACCCACTGACTCCAAAGACTCCAAATTTTAACAAATGTTCCATTTGTTTGGGTTTTGTAACAGGTTCTAGATGGTAACCAAAGGGTATGAGGAATGGGTTTTTTGATGAAAGCAAACTTCATTCAATTATTCATCCATTCCTAATTAGGGTCATGGGGAGGCTGGCGCCCATCTCAGCCAACTCTGGGCGAGGGCAAGAACACCCTGGATAGCTTGCCAGGCGAATGAACACAAAATAATGGACCCATAATGTCACTGAGAAGTGGTTGTGGATACAAACCACAGGGTGTGATGACTGGTTCTGGAAGAAAACTAAGGATGAGGTTGGTTCTGCAGACTTGTTCCAGATGAAAACTGAGGAATCTGGAGACTGTTTCTAGATGGAAACCCAGGGGCCTGGAATGGAGAATTGATAGAAACCCAGGGACCTGAGAATGGAGACTTGATAGAAACCCAGGGGCCTGGGAATAGAGTCTTGATAGAAACCCAGGGGCCTTGGAATAGAGTCTTGATAGAAACCCAGGGGCCTGTGAATGGAGAATTACTAGAAACCCAGGGGGCCTGGGAATGGAGTCTTGATAGAAACCCAAGGGGACTGGTAATGGAGAATTGATAGAAACCCAGGAGCCTTGGAATAGAGTCTTGATAGAAACCCAGGGGACTGTGAATAGAGAATTGACAGAAACCCAGGGGCCTGGGAATGGAGTCTTGATAGAAACCCAGGAGCCTTGGAACAGAGTCTTGATAGAAACACAGGGGACTGTGAATAGAGAATTGACAGAAACCCAGGGGCCTGGGAATGGAGTCTTGATAGAAACCCAGGGGCCTGGAAATGGAGAATTGATAGAAACCCAGGGGCCTGGGAATGGAAAATTGATAGAAACCCAGGGGCCTGGGAATGGAAAATTGATAGAAACCCAGGGGCCTGGAAATGGAGTCTTGATAGAAACCCAGGAGCCTGGAAATGGAGTATTGATAGAAACCCAGGGTCCTTGGAATGGAGTCTTGACAGAATCCCAGGGGCCTGGGAATGGAGTCTAGATAGAAAACCAGGGGCCTGGCAATGGAGTCTTAATTAAAACTGAAGGGTGAACCTTTGTGGACACTTGATGACACCCTTGACTAAGAATTCTGGGGATCGATTATTGATGGATTCCAAGGTGCCTGGGGGGCATGATCGAGGGAAAACCGAGGGGCCTGGAGGCTGGATCTGGCTCTTAAAGGGGTTCTCATAGTTCAGAGGACTGACTCTAAATGGACAGTGAAATGTTTAATGGATTTCATGGACTTGATTTGCATAAAAATGTCATGCATTGACAGCTGGGTCCAAAAGGGTTCACAGCAATGGACCCATAATAACACTATGGGTTTTGTTAAGACTGGTTTTGGATGTTTCTGAATTATGCATTTACACTGAAGATTTAAATAACTGTTTTGTATAGACACTGAAGGTTTTTCATGAACTGGATCTGTATGGACACTGTTGGGTTTTAGAACTGGTATAGTAGCTCTGTGGTTAAAGTTCTGTACGGTTGTCAGTTTAAATCCCAGGAAAAGTGCAACCGTCAGGGCCTTGCAAAAGTTCCTTCACCCCTAACTGCTCAGAACACTTTGAATAAATCCTGCCTTAGTGCTAGGACACTTTTGATACAATAAATAGATGTAAATATATGAAATATATTTGAGTATTGGTTTGAATTGAGGGTTCAGATGCTAGTGTTGTTTCTCCTCACATGGTTCATCTGAGCTCCAAGGTTCCTGGGATGTATAATTGAGCATGGAAGCTGCTTCAGAAATGACATCTTATCTGCTGGTATTGGCAATGCTAGTTAGAATAGCATATCCATCTTAAACTTAAAGCGTTGAGGTGTAAAGGAAGTGAGAATGAGAAAGGAGTGGTCGAGGTGGGAAGGCAGGGACAAGGGAGTCTCCATGAGTTTATATGGAATGGCATCGAAACCTGCGTTTGACTTTCATGGATCGTCATGAGCCGTCAAAGTTCCTGCGCTTCAGTAGCGGTGAGACTGATGAGAGTACTGCGAGCTCTGCTGAGATGAGGACGAATATCCCATAGTGCTTTGAGACTGTGTGGTGCCTTGGACATTGCTCTGGTAACCAAGGCGTGAGCTGGAGTGCTGAAATAAACAAACAGACAGAAAGAGAGAAAGGAAAAGGTAATAATGGTCAAGCTGTTGGAAGGAGAATAAACTGTGCAGCTCTTGAAAGGTTATACAGATCGCAAAAGGCTGTTTAATAGAATACAACAACCCAACATGCCACAAATGGTAGAACCTGAAGAACCTGTTCTTGCCCAGGGAATATCTATCTCTCTCTCTCTCTCTCTCTCTCTCTCTCTCTCTTTCTCTCTTTCTCTATCTCTCCCTATCTCTTTCTCTGCTGTATTTAGACAAGTAGATAAGGCAGAGGAGTAATAGATCACACTGCCATGCTGTCAAGGGTTATCAGTTTAAGTACAAACACACACACACACACACACACACACACACACACACACACACACACAGTCATGGCATAGCACCTTAGAGTTGATCCAGTACTGATCCGTTAAGGCCACGTGCAACCAGCAGATCATTTACTAATCTGTTTAGTTACTACAAGGAAAAAAAAAAAAAAGATTTTTGTAAATATTACAGAGAATCCTAATACGATTAGCTACAGCAACTCAAATTCTCTCTCTCTCTCTCTCTTTCTCTCTTTCTCTCTCTCACACACGTTTTCTCAGTATGCACATAAACGTGATCCATCACTTGCACTCATAAATGTAGCTTTCCTTCACAAAGCAAAACATGGTTTACACTTGTGCTATACTTCTCTGCCCTGTTGAATCCTGCTAGCTGTTTGATATATATATATATATATATATATATATATATATATATATATATAAAT
>JAQMYF010000022.1:13474435-13490814 GCA_030014195.1 Neosilurus mollespiculum
TATTTATCTGTTATACTGGTTAAGGTTCGCATTTATTTATCTGTTATACTGGTTAAGGTTCGCATTTATTTATCTGTTATACTGGTTAAGGTTCGCATTTATTTTATGTATATTTTTAAAGTAAAACCTATTTTAATAGATTACAGTCTGACAGAGATAGTAATGTGTGCTGCTGGCTTGTGTTAATTTCAGGATATTTCATCAGCCATCACGGTGTTCAACAGTAACCAAAGAAACATTGGAGGAAAAAAAATAATGACAAAGGAATGCACCGTCTCATCTCTCAGTCCAACATGATCTTGTAATCTTCAGTTCCTCACATGCCTGATGTTTAAGTATGAAGATGACACTGTGGTGTATTTTTGTATTATTAGAAAAATAGGGGCAGTTATTTGACCAAACCGGAGCTCCGTGTTCAGTGAGGGTAATAAGAAACAAAAATTACACAAAACTCACACACCCACACGCACAATGCAAACAATAAGCACATTCCTGACTGGCATTTCTGATTCATGGGCAGGCAGTAAAAGCGAGGCTTGGTTTTGTTTTGAACAATTTAAGCATTGTGTAATTTATTATTATTATTTTTTAATCCAGGAGGGAAGAAATATTGTCAAGAAAGAATGAAGAATGAGACTGACTGGAACACGGCTGAGAAGACTGGACATCTTCATGGTCGAAAAAGCATTGTTACCTACTCACACGCGTGCACGCACACCCACGCACACCCACACACACCCACACACACCCACACACACACACTCACACACACACACACACCACTCACTATGGAAACACAGGACTTCAGGTCTCTGCTTTACAAACACAACCAAGTGGTGTGGGGGGAAGATAAAACCTGATCAAACTTTTACACATCTGCACATTCACACACACAAACACACACACACAAACACACACACACACACACACACACACACACACGTATACATGACCCAAAAACACTCTCCTCTCTTTATTGTAACACGCATCATGTTTAAACCTTCTGACCCTATACAACACACACACACACACACACACACACACAATTAGCACTGATGCTGTAATGTACTGAAGAAACCCTCATGTGCCTTCTGAGGAGATTATGTAATAAATAAATAAACAAATATGCACCAACACGTACATAGGGATTTGTGGTCTCCACCTGAGTAAAAACACCTCATGAGGGCTTTCAGTAAGTGCTGGGGTCAAAGGCTAAGTCTTATACACTTTGCACACGTGGCTCAAATCCGTTCATAGAGCTTATTTTAAAGGGATGGCATAGCAAAGAAATAATTAAATAAATAAATCGGCATAAACAATTGAACCAAGACACTTTTTGTTTCTTGCTGGTTACTTAGAGAGGTCAGCTCTCATGGTTTGTACTGGATTTATGAAGCTAATATTATGTTTAAAAGAGGAAGACCATTTTTATCTTCCAAAAAAATTCTTTTCTATAAATATTTTCTTTAAATCACATCCAGTTCTGATATTGATCCTTATACCCTGTAGCTGAACGTGATAGTGGTGTCCATATTGGACAACGAGATTCATGTATATTCTCGAGGTGCAAAAGTACCATCATACCCATATGTATATGTCTACTGCCAGTACCTCCGATGCACACGTAGCAGTCACTGTACCGTGTACATATTACTGCGGACATCTACGATGACATCCGGTAGGCCATGTATGCTTCATGGAAGCCTTTAGCGGTTTAACTGATTTGATATCTGACCTGCGGTGATTTTCAACACAAATAAACTTAAAATGAATGGAAGCTGCGCCCTCCCCTGTTCTTGATGTAGCTCGACAGCTCTATCATATTCCAACAGAAGTTCATGAACATAACGCTGTTCGGCCCCTGGAAGGCAAAATGGCTACGTGAAGTAATTCCAAATATGTGAGACGACGGCTTAAACGCCCAAATCTCTTCCAGCATAGCAATGCCTCTGTGCCCAAAGGGATGGCCATCAGCACATGGTCTGACAAGGCTAGAGTGGAAGAACCTGTAAGTAAATACCTGCACACCCCAACTTGCATTCATTGAAGTGACACGTTAAATAGTAAAGAAGTCAACATATGAAATATTATATTATTCTGCCTGGATTTTAATGTCACTACTGTGTAGTTTGCTTCTAATCCAGGCAATATTTTGTATTTAAAACGTACATTAACTAGAATGATTCCTATATGGCATCATTAACATGGAGAAATAACAATCAGCCGTTTTTTTTTTTCCTTCACACACAGTTCCCTATTCGTCACCTGACTGTTGAATAAACCTGAAGAGAAATTCCTAATCCTAACAGAGGAACTGCTTAAACGTGATTAACTATGCATTTCCTGCATAAATGAGGATTAAACAAATCCTAAAACACTACAAGGATAAAAGCAACACGCAGGTACAATCCCGTTCTCAAACAAGGAGGAAAAAAACGTGGCACTAGAACGATACCACAACCCACCTGAGCAGATTAAACGACAACAACAATGTGACAAGCGCATGACGACAACGTGACAGAGGTCACGATGAAAATATGTGAGTAATAATGTCTTACGAGTTTTATATAGCAAATAACAGGAAAATCAAGCTCACAGGATTTTGAGCACTGAGTGCTGACAGACATGCCTTTACTACGGAACACTAATAAGAATTACCTTTGACCTGGACAAACCTGGAAAACCTGAACAAGAAAGATTTTTCTCTCATTTGGTCACGTCCACTCCCTATAGAATATATCATAAGACTAGCACACAGGTAATTAAAACCGGTACCCCTATAGAGCGTATTTGCTACATTATCCATGCCGTGCGGTGAAGGTGCCTTTCTAGTTTTAACATTAGTATTGGTAGCGTTATATCATTAGTGTTATTACATTATTACTATCATTTACACAATGTTATTAGGGTTGCGTTGTTTTTGGTATTCCCGTTATTGCATTGTATATTATTCTTGGTATTCAAGTTATAGTGTTATTAGCTTTACATTATTACTGGTATTCACATTACAGGGTTATTAACATTACATTATTATTGGTATTTACATTTAAGCATTAATATTATATTATTCTTTGTATACACATTATTCAATACACGTTGTATACATTTTATTCGCTTTACATTGTAAATGGTTTTGAGGTATTCACATTATAGAATTACTAGTTATACATTTATAATGGTATTCACGTTACAGGGTTATTAACGTTACATTATAAGTGGTATTCATGTTTCAGGGTTATTAGCAGCACAGTATAATTGTTATTCACCTTAAAGCATTACTAGCTATGCATTATATCAGTTTTCATGGTATACGGTTATTAACATTACATTATTATTGGTGATTGCATTAAGCATACATTATTTTTTGGTATACATATTATAGCATTAATAGCTTTACATGGTAAATGGTATTCATGTTATAGTGTCATTAGCAGTACACTATAATTGCTATTCACATTATAGCGTTACTAGCTACACGTTACTCTCCGTATTCATGTTGCAGGGTTATTAACATTACATTATTATTGGTATTTACATCAATGCGTGATTAAAATATTACATATCTTACATTATTTTTGGTATACACATTATAGTGTTATTAGCTTTATTAGCTCCTGCCCACAAAGTGCCCAAATACGCATGCGCAGGAGAGAAAAACATGGGTGGATACAAATAAATTAGGGAGAAAAATAGGGGGGGGGCAACACTGCTCAGGACCTACAGGAAGGGGTTCAGTCCGCCTGTCTGTCCGTCACACTTTAGCTTGGAAAGCTGGGGTTTTCAAACTTGGTATACCTGTTCATGACTATGAGTGCTGAGTTTGTGTGTGAGTGACCTTGACCTACTTTTCAAGGTCACAGAGGCAAAACTGTATATTAGGTTTCCGAGAATTGCATACTATGAAAGGGACGTACATTATAGCATTATTACTGTTACACTGTATTTAGTATTCATTTTAGCATTGCATTAATAGCCTTGTTATTAATTGTTATTCAAGTTATAGTGTTATTAACATGACATCATTATCATTATTACATTGCTTGTTTGAATACTTATTTCTTCTTATTGGTAGATCATGGCTTCCAGTGGTCGGTTATTTCTTTATAACACACCAATTTTTGTAATATATATAATCAGAAAGAAATTGAAATAATTTCAGTAGAACATGTCATCTGTGAAAGCAATAAAATCATTTCTAAAGTTTAAAAAAATGATCGATATGTTGTGTCAGATTATTGATCTCTTTTGGTAAGTAGACATGTATTAAGTGGTATCCTGCACAGTGAGCAGAACATTATCACAAAATAAACCCCTTCAGAATGATTCAGGGGCCTGTCGGGGGTGATGTCAAGCTCGCCTTACAATAATGTTATTAGTGTTATATTACTGGCGTGTTTTACTCTGCACTCCATGATACAGTTAAAGGAAGTGACCTGATTGACCCTGATGAAGGGATGAAGCCATAAAAGCACACAGCGAGCTTAGTGACTGAGCTCATCTTACACCACTCAGAGAATGACCTCCACACACTACATCTCTCCCACTGGGTCAGTCCAGTTTCATCTACTGCTGCCCTGCTCTAACTGTACGTGTGTGTGTGTGTGTGTGTGTGTGTGTGTGTGTGTGTGTGTGTGTGTGTGCTAAACACAGTGTGTATGTATGTGCTGTGTGCCAGCTTCACTAATGAACAATCACACAATGCTGATGGATTTTTTTCTGAAGCACGTGCATCCTGTTTCTCCAAACCATACATAAATGTTCACACTAGCACACACACACACACACACACACACACACACACACACACACACACACAGTGTTGTTCTCACACTTTCCTCTCTTTTACCATTCTACAAATTTTACTGGGTATAAACAAGAAAGAAAAGAGTATTTCCAAAATGAGAAACGACTCCACTGTATGACCTCACCACACCACAACACAATAACAAAAAGAAACCTTTATTACATTAAAGTGTTACATAAGGTGTGTGTGTGTGTGTGTGTGTGTGTGTGTGTGTGCCTAGCAGTACAGTAAGAGTATAAGAGCTGAAGAGAATTAGAGATCAGGATTCTGGCAGAGAACTAGAGTTGTAAATTATTTAAATAAAACACACAGTGAGTGTTGGGGTCAAAGTTCATGCCTTAACTAGCTGACCTTAATGCACATTGCACACGTAGCCATGCACAGCCTAGGTGAGCATGAGAAGGAAGGAAGGAAGAAAGAAAGAAAGAAAGAAAGAAAGAAAGAAAGAAAGAAAGAAAGAAAGAAAAAAGAAAAAAGAAAGAAAGAAAGAAAAAGTCAGATGAAAGAAAGACAAACAAAAATGGCATGAGAAGAGAGAGAGAGGGAGAGGGAGAGAAAGACATACAGAAAGGGAGGGACAGACAAACAGCAATAAAGACAGATAGAGGAACAGAAAGACATACAGATAGAGGGAGAGTGTGAGAGAGGGGGGACAGACAGAAAAAGAAAGGGACAGACAGATACCAGTGAAAAGAGAAAGATAGATAAAGAGAAATACAGAGAGGAAGAGAGAGAAGGAGTGAAAGAGGGAGAGAGAGAGAGAGAGAGAGAGAGAGAGAGAGTAAAAAGAAAGGGACAGACAGCAATAGAGGGAAATAAACAGATAAAGAGAGACAAATAGGAAAAGAGAAAGAGAGAAGGCAAGAGGGACAGAAAGAGGGGGAGAGAGACAGAAAGAGGGGGGCAAGAGGGAGAGAGAGAAAGAGAGGGGGGCAAGAGGGAGGGAGAGAGAGAGAGAGAGAGAGAGAGAGAGAGAGAGAGAGAGAGTCAAGTTTCCACCCTGCTCCTAAGTTTACTTTAAGTTCCGTATTTACTCCATGAAATGTTACCTGCACGTCTGTCTTCCTGTCTGAGGAATATTTTTGGTTTTGAGCGGTGACTGTTAGGTTATCCTTTATTTTGTGCTTTAGGAAAACCTGCTCATTTTCTATACTGCAGTGGTTCTGGAATAGAATGGGATGTTCAACAAGCACCTAAGGCTGTAATGGTCAGCCTACCACATACTTTTGACTATACAGTGTTGGTAGAGGAATCATTTGAAATTGGATCTTTTCTATTACCCACCTGTAACTCACCAAGCTTTTCAGATTGTGGTGAAACAACTGTAAAAGATCCATTTATAGAATGAGAGAGGGACAATTTAGCAATCCCGGCTATTTGAACTCGTGCAATGGGTAAATGATCAGGCTTCGTGAGAACATCCAGCACCAGTGAGCCCATATCTGTGAAAAATATAAAGGTATAGAAAATGATGCACAATAAAACACTGAACTAAATCATAAAAACAGAACTAATTGTAGGCACACTAAATAGAGAACGTACGAAGTAAGGTTAGGCACATTCATAAAAAGTTATGTTTACTCAGCTAAATGTGTTTATAGTGGAGAAATATTTTTAATGTGCTGACCCTACTGGGGTCATTCGGTGTTAAATCATCAGATTTTCAGAAAACCTTGCACCACATAGTCTCAAAGTTTGAAATCTACATGATGAAATAAGCTTAAGCTAAAAATTTCAGTAAGATAATTGATGATTTGACAGATATATTGAGCCATTTCTGCTGTCATGAGCTTTAGCTTCCTAAAGTTTTCATTTTGAGCCCTTTTTGGGCGACCATAAAATATATGTAACCCTGGGATTACACTGGGGCACGGCGTCTGCGATCCTTGCAATTAAAAAAAAGTGTAGAACTCCACAATTTATGAGCACCCTTGGAGCACGACTGGGGAATAAAAAGGAGACAGATTGTATCAGGGAGATGAAACTTGAAGGAATTGTGTTGCCAAGTTCATCAAGATCCCCTACGATGGTGCATGAAGGTCTGTTATGCTCTGTTAAGCTCTACTGTTCTCTTCTGCGCTTCCCACATTCTATCAAGTGGGGTCAAATCATAATACATCGTATTAATCGTGGGGAAATTTTTCAGTCAGAAATTTTGCCACGATCAGCTCGATCATCACGATTCCACCAAGTTCCCTCAAGATCATCATGATTCGATCACACGGCCTCCCACGCTCATCACGATTCTCTCAAATCTTGGAGATCATGGACATCGTGCGCCATTGTAAACAAAGTTCATATGAGGCACATTTCCAGGTGACTTTTATTACCATGAGCTAGAATGGCAGTTTCAATGCTCTATAAATCCTTCAATGCTCTATAATTCCTAAACAAAACAATACAGGATCATGAAACTTCACATAGAAGAGCGTGCACACACAGTCCATTTCTGCTGATCATCTGATGATTTGTCATGGAATGACCCTTTGGAAAAATATAGTTGCAGCTTTTGTCATGAAATCAACATTCTAATGTCTTATCGCACAGTCATTAAAAAAAAACAGCAATATTCACATCAACTTATGATGATCAGGGCTTTAAAAATTAAGCCTTTATTCTGTAATAATTAAAAGTCAAAATTATATTACTGTACCCTTTAAATATGAAGTAAATTGCTTTGGGCCACATCGAACTGGAAATCTGGTTGTGGATTTTCCATCTTTCTTTTTATCTAGAGATCCATCACTAGGACAGAACACAGTGCCGCTGTTTGTCTCGCCCCACCATCGTAATCGGATCAGAGTCTGTGGTGGAGGTTTGGATATTGTCCACAGAACTCTGCTTACTGTAACTCTAAGGAAACATCGCACGTGGCCCTCCACAAGAGGAGGAATGCTTGTCGAAGGAGACACATCACTGATAACTGCCAAAGAAAACAAAAAGTGTCTTTAGTTATTGTGCAAAAAAAAAAAAAAAAATGGTTTGTGTTATATGCAGAGCAGATGCTTCAGTTTAGTGTATTTATCCATGTTTTTCTTCTAAATAACATATTCATAATGTAATTGAGAAACACAATCAGCTTGAGAAATGATGATGACGAGAATTGTCTCATAATTTTTAAACTCTATTCCATTTCATTACGCAATTAGTTATAAAAATGCTATTTAGTAGAACTTCTGTAAAGCATAAGAAATATTCACAGCTCTTGACATGTGCAAGCTACATGTTGCATTAAAGCTTACCATGTCCCGAGATGCAGAATACCTTAATATCTACTATCTTTTATTTATCCATTTGCAGATACAAAGTCAAAAGAATGGTAAACAGTCAACAAAGTTGTTATTTCAAGCACAGCATATGAAAACCTATCACAAAACTTTGCAGTGCAACACCAATTAATAGAAAGTGGAAAAGTCAGAGATCAAGTATTCTGCACACTTGCTCCCCTTAAGATGGCAATGTTCACTACTATCATCACGCCCGTTGCACAGGTTTTTAACCCTCATGTACAGGAGTAGGGAAATGGTTTTGGATGGAAATCATGACTGATTCCATTTTATTTCTAAAAGAAAACACTGTATTTCGTGTTTATTTAATTTACCTGGTAAGTGAATAAACACATTTAATTATTTCGCAGCAGATCTGTGTTGGTCAGCTGTCTGCAACACTGATCCAATCTTACTGACAGTCAAGCGCAGTATTCTGATCTATAAGATCTATACAATTAAAAGTAATGTTCCAGATTTAATAAATCATTATATGAAAAGCTCATTAGCAATTTAATTATTTGAGTAAATCATTGAGAGATTTTTTTTTACTCATTAATTTAATCATTTTACTTCTACTTAAGTCATTATTATAAAGAAACCATTTTACAAATGAGATCATGTTATGGCTTCATATTTTCAATAATCTGTGTACAATTCAGTATTTTATGGTTTTAGTCCATGTCTTTGATGGATCCTTGCAATTTGTGCCACTTTTTCAACTGTTCAAATTCATTAAAAATTTAAAATGCATTCAGCGTGTTACTGAAATAAACCCATATTTTCATAAATTCTGGCCGTTATGTGATTTCATATCTGAAGTTATTAAGCTTCTTTGTGGAGAAAAATGGAATTTATCCAGAAAAATGTTTTTTTAAATGTTTGTTTTGGTCACCGCATATTGGTGTAGGCTGTAACATGTGATATGAGGTTGCATTTAAATGTGAATGTCCATAAAAAAAAACAGTCTCTGTTGTACCCCCCTTCTGCTTAAACTAGCATGAAAGAAAACAGTCACTCTGACACATGTAATATTATTGGATGGTGAGAGCACATAACCATATAACTCGTATATGTGGATCGCATCCTCTTACTTCAACATGGAATTACAACACTAAAATAAAATAGATTTTTTGACAACTCCTGATTGTGGACCACCTGATTGTACACCAGGAACTTTGCTTACTCTGCTTGCTACCTGCTGTCAAATCCCAGGGTTAAGCTGCTCAGACTGCTACATCGTACTGCAGCCATGCCATCTACACCCCAAGTACCTCTACAATAATTTTCAAATTGCAATACTGTGGAAATTTTTATCAATCCTATTCATAAATCAGAAGAACTTACTATTCGGTTATACAAATTGATATTTTCAAAAGTACAATAAAATTTAAAAAAATTCTAACGTATGAAAACCCTTCACCAGATTCTTGCACAAAATGTTCCCAGGTACCTCTCCAATAATTTTAACTTGTTTTACTGTGGCATTTTTAAATAATCCCATTCATAAATCACAAGAATGTACTATTCAGTTATACAAATTGGCCTATTCAAAGTCCAGAGTATGAGAGATTCCAGTCCCTCTGCAGGGGCTTGGTTCCAGGGCCCACGCTGTGCATGGAGATGAGTCTGACTTTATCTTGTCGGAACCGTTCCAAAACACTCCATCTTAGGCTTCTTCCCTCTCAGTGAGGTGACACTGCATATCCCAAGAGACAACTTATGATGCCAGGCATCAGCACACCCACGCCCCCACCTTCGCCTGCTGCCCAGCTCACAATGCACCTGACCTAGATCTTCCTCCCCACAGATGGTGGACCCACGTGGTTGTGGATTTCTGTGGGTTCTTCAGGTTAAGCCTGACTGAGCTCCAGGAGCCAACTCTGTCCATTAGCCCTGCCTGTTAACCTCAATCTACCAGCCCTGCTTGACAGTCTGTAGCTTTTGATCCTGCCTGCTTGCTTCCAGCTACTAGATTTGCTTGCTAGCCACTTCTGCGGCTGGATTGCCAGTTCCCCTGCCTGCCTGCCTGCCTGCTTGCTACCAGTTCAAGTCAGGTATCTCCTTCTCCTCTCTGCTCCACTCCACATCTGGCCTGCTTCAAACCATTGTCTCCGTCTCTCACTACGCCCTTCTTGTGTTGTTTACTGCGCTTTCACTTTGGAGATAGGGATTAACTTCTTATTGCTGGAGGTGTGTACCAGGGGAGGAATACTCTCCATTGGTCGTGCCACGTGCACACACTAGTACTTTGTATCGTGAATCATATGGACATGCAGAGACTTTTTCATGCAACTTCTTTTACTTCCACTGAGTTGCTTCGCCTTCTGTGCCTGTCAGTTCTGAAAAGCTGTTTTATGTTTCTTGAGTATTCTCTTGCCGATATAATACATTCTAGCAATGAATCGCCCTCTAGGGTTACAAAGCAGAGATACCTGATTGTTCTTTTTATTGCTAATTTTCGGTAATATAGAGCCCAACCCTGGCCCAGCTGATGCTGATATTAAGATTTGTAACACTCCAGCTGCAGGTCTGGTCTGGGTATTATTCATCTGAATATTCGTAGTGTACTACCTAAAATTCATATGTTACGTACCTGGGCCAAATCAACCGATGCCGATGTTACTGCCCTATCTGAAACCTGGCTCACTAAATCTATTGCGAATGAAGCCATATCTATTAGTGGGTATAATGTTTATAGAACTGATCGCCCCAAGAGAGGGGGTGGGGTAACAATTTTTGTAAAGAGCAAATTTCTTGTTAATGTCGTGCTTTCTAAATCTGTCGGTAAAGAATTGGAGTTCCTGGCACTAAATATTGAGGCATTGAAAGGGTGTTGTATTACTATAGTTAGGTGCTATAGACCAAAATTCCCAAGTGCATGTCTCGTTTTATTATCAAACATGATATGAAGCAATTTTCTGACCAAGGTTTTTTTTCATGAGTTATTTCATGACTGGGAAAAAAAATAAATAAATCAATCTTATTGATGATGTTGAAAATGCTTGGAAACTTTATGACTGGTTCTCACACATTGTAGAGAAACATGCTCCTGCTCAGAGGTTTAGAGTTAAAGGACGAGATAACGCTTGGTTCTCCCCTGATCTCACTAAGCTACTTCATGAGCATGGGCAACTACGCAATCATTTCACCTCACGAATCAGACGAGCCAAGTCTGAATTTTATTTGTCTGCAACAACTGATAATATAAACAACCCTAGAAAATTCTGGAAAATTATTAAATCCAGTTCTGCTAGTGATATTTGTAATGAAGTACCTTTTTGTATTGTTAAAGACAAAGTATCCATTTATGAAAGATATGTTATTCTGCAATGTTTTAATGAGCATTTCAATGCCTCTGGCTCTCTGTTTAACCAGTCCCCAAACTTAAAGGTCTCACCTTCCTCGAACCTGACAGATGAGTTTATTTTTAACAGACAGTCCTTCCATTTTGTTCCTTTTTCTGTGGACGAAGCCTGCAAAGCTCTCCTCTCACTGGACACCAAAAAAACCTGCAGGTCCAGATAATTTGGAACCATATTTTTTTAAAAATTGCACGAAACTTGATTTTAAAACTTTTCGCATAAAACTTGATTTTACTGCAGAACATTTAACTAACATTTTTAACCTCCCCCTCACTCAAAATGTCATCCTAAAAGTGTGGAAATCTGCACATGTACAGCGACTGTTAAAAGGAGGGGACCCTACTTCACAAACAATTATAGATCTATTTCTTATTTAACTGTTTTGTCGAAGGTTCTTGAATGGTTGGTAATAAATTGAAGGACTTCCTAAATGTCAACAACTTTCTCTCCCCATACCAGTCTGGTTTTAGAAAACAACATGGTACCATCACGGCATCCTTAAAGGTTGTTAATGACATAATTCCGGCATTGGACAAGAAGAAAATTTGAGACACTCTTTTTATCGACCTTTCAAAGACCTTCGACACTGTTGACCACCACATCCTGAAGCAACGGCTGCTCAGTGTTGGGTTTTCTAAGCAGGCTGTTGGATAGTTTGATAGGACTCAATGTGTTAAATATGAAGGAAATCTCTCTAATGTATTACATGTTACATCAGGGGTCCCCCAAGGTTCTGTCTTGGGTCCACTTTTATTTACCATTTATGTTAACAATCTGGGTCAAAATGTTTCAAATGCAAAGTTTCATTTTTATGCCTATGATACTGTCATTTATTGCTGTGCTGCTACCCTTGCTCAATCTCACGAGTATTTGCAGTCTGCTTTTGATATTGTAGTTACGCCTGCTTGATCTAAAACTTGTGTTGAATGCCACAAAAACTAAAATAATGCAGTTTTCTAATGCTAGGTAGAGATTAGATTCTCTTCCCATCATTAAAGCCCTGCAGGGCAGTCAGACACAATTGTGTCACAAGTGACACAATACCAGTATTTGGGTGTTTAAATTGATGACTGTTTAACTTTTAGACCTCATATTGAAAACCTAGTAAAGAAGTTTAAGCTAGGTTTCTATTTTTATAAATAAATCCTGTTTTTCCTATGTTGCCAGGAAAAAGCTGGTTGAGGCTATGTTCCTCCCTTTGCTTGACTATGGTGATCTGCTGTATATGCATGCCTCTGTCTAATGCTTGCATTGGCTGGACACTGTATACTACAGCACTATGAGATTTGTAACAGGCTGCAAAGCTCTCACTCACCATTGCACCCTATATACAAGAGTTAAGTGGTCCTCTCTGACCATGCACAGACTCACACGTTGGTACAATTTTATTTATAAATCCATCCTTGCTCTGCTCCCCCTTACCTCTGTGGATATATTTTATTTGAAACCAGTAATTATTGTCTGCACTCGAATGACATCCTTTAAATGACCGTCCCTAAGGTTCGCACTGAACTTGGCAAACAGGCTCTTATGTTCTTTGCCCTGCAGACTGGAATCAGCTGCAGGCTGATCTACAGCTTCAAGAGCTGACTAGGGATTTTAAAAATGTGGGGAAGGATTTAGAGGCAGATTCTATAGACATTTGTAACCGTTTTTTTAACTTCTTAGCCAAATCATGCTTCCTCATGTCTGTTTCTTCAGGTATTGTTTTGTGATCTGCGTTCTTTTTGCTTGTGCATTTTGGATGTGCTGAGCACTACAGTATTACAAGAGCCGTAGCCTAATGGTTAGAGACGCGGGTTTGGGACCGAAAGGTTGCTGGTTCGATTCCCGAAATGTGTGGTGGTGGGTGGAGTGAGCTGCACATTCCTGGCTGAAGTGCCCTTGAGCAAGGCACCTAACCCTCAATGTGTGTGGCAGCCCACTGCTCCATGTGTGTGTGTGGCAGCCCACTGCTCCATGTGTGTGTGTGCTCACTTTGGATGGGTTAAATACAGAGGCAATAATTTCCCTTGTGGGATTAATACAGTTATCAAAATAAATAAAAAAAGACAAGTAATTAAAAAAACAATTTTAAAAATAATAATAACAAATGATACAGTGCATAGGAATATTAATGTTGCATAATAATAATAATAATAACAATAATAATAACAATAACAATAATAATACTGCTTGACTGTCATCAGTAGTGTGTGCATGCTGTCACATGTAACATGAGGTTCCCTAATGCGTTCATACCGTTTACCGTACAACCTACTATAGACGCGCACCTGATTTTAAGTGTGGCTAGCGCTACCGTGTAGATGGCGTCTGGAAGTTGTTCCCCAGCTTTCTCATGACTTTATTAAAGTGATCGATTAAACATTTAAGCTTTTAAAATAATCTTGATGTGTTATTTACGACTGATCTGTAGTATTAACTTGCTAATTCAAAGTGTATTTCCTTTCGAACCAGCTGATAAAAATCATCCACCAGCACTAGTTAAACTCAAACCCCAAGTGATTATTTTTAAATAATGCAGTACAATGTTACAGAAGTCGGTGTTTTGTAAAACGTGCACCAGATCTGTAGTGGGTTAATTATCCGAAAAGATTAACGATCCCCCGTCAAACCAGCCAATAACGAACCGGTTCATCTCTGCGAATTCAGATCTGACCCACCTTTCGTTCTTTTACTTCCAAACTTGGTAGATTTTACCCTTTTGTTCTTCATCTCCTTAAGCTAAAAACGTTAAGTTTCAGGTGATCATAATCCTTTGTCAACCTCTGTTTACATAAACGCAGCTCGGCAACCAAAATAGAATCACAACTACCGCCTTCGACTTCTTCTACTGACGGTTGGGGCTCGCCTTCATAATTGCTCCTTACTGCCACCTTGAGGAAGACCCTCGAATTAACACCAAGCCAGAATGCACTGAATGCTCACTTCAACATTGTGATGCTGAATGGACATAGATTTATGGTGCATATCTTATACACTACAAATTCTACATTTTATTCAAACTTTAGTGGTAACAATGTTTGTACTAAAAATTAAGATGCCTAACACCACTTCCGCCCACATGGATTCTAATCATGATGGGCTTAATGAAGCTTTGAAGCATTCTAACCCATTCAGTTTAAATGGTTGGTTGAATTAGTATATTTTAATGATAATTTTAGTAATACTACTACTACTACTACTACTACTACTAATAATAATAATAATAATAGTAATAATAATAGGCCCTGCGATGGTCTGGCAAGCTGTCCAGAGTGTACTCTGCCCTTGACCAGATTCGGCTGAGATGGGTGCCAACCTCCCCACGACCCTAATTAGAATTAAAGGATTCAGAAAATGAATGAATGAAAAAATTATGAGTGCAGTGGTTGGCACGTCCACCTCACAGCAAGAAGGTCCTGGGTTCGATTCCCGGGCTCAGGGCATTTCTGTCTGGAGTTCCTCCCCAGGTACTCGCCGGGTACTCCAGTCTCCTCCAACAGTGCAAAAACATGCACAGTAGGCTGACTGGTGGTTCCAAATTGCCCATAGGTGTGCCCCTAGAGTTAGCTTAGATGGGCGCCAGCCTAAGTAGAATTATAAAAATAAATGAATGAATGAATCCTGTACTAAAGTCTTAACTGTTCAAGATGCTTCATATTTCTCATTTTCATGCATGTTCATTCCTCTCTGTACACCTGCAAGTCTACCATTTTTCCCCCACGTGACTTTTTTCAATTAAAGTTACAAATGTTTTCAATATTGCAACCATACTATTAAAGTTTTGCCATAAAGGTGAATATTTTTTCAAGAGTAGCACCACTGCAAGACTGTAATAATATAATTATTAAGGATATGTAAATGAATCAGTTTAAGCATGGCGCCAAAAACTCAGGAACTACGGCACTTCACTCATCAATTTCTGGGACAGCTCATCAAATGAACCGGTGCCTTTACTCTATGGGCCACGGGGCTTCATTTGTTACAGATCACGTGCTTATCCAAGAATAATACAAGCCTCAAAGCAAGGCTACATCTGTTACTGCTTTTCCTTTTTGACTCAAGGCCTCCGATTCAAACGTTCCATCACTACTGGTTATTACATGGATGAATGACTGCCTGATAATGCTAGGTGCTGTTGAAGAGGTGCCAAGGGAGGAGCAAAGGCAGACCACCCTCGTGTCACATGCCTAGTCAATCACGAGCACCTTGTGCTCAGTGGTAGTTAAAGCCTGGAACAGGTTATAGCACATAACGAAGAAGAGGACCACTGCAGAAATTGTTCAGGAATGGGTTGAGGAATGTGTCGAAGTGTTCAGTTGCCTTCCATATTGCTCAGATCTCAATAATGTTGAGTGGTGGTGGATATTCAGTGGTTGAGAGTAAAGATTTTAGCTTCTGTTGGATGCACTGTGGGCAAATTAATGAATAAATGAATGGGTGCTCTATGATAATCAATATTAATGATAACTGCAATTAAAAAAGGAAATATTGTGGGTTTTATTATATTAACCAGCCCTAATAAGAAACAATTTATTAAATTGCAGTTTACTCTTATTTCAACAACGGAGAACCTTCTGGGTTTTTTTTTTTAACTGTGTTATGGCTCTCCATGTTGTAAAGTCTAGAAGTGTGGACAACATTTACTGTATAGTATGTGAAGGACAATGATTTTTAGCCACCACATTTACACTGTGTTCAGTGAGATACAAAGTGTTTCATGAACCACATGTGAGCTGTATCTTACGATTTCTTTGCCCAATTTTTTTAATGTGTGTGTGATCATTTGAGGACTGTTGAAAGGCCATCTATCTGTAAGTTGAAAATGAACCGGAGGTGGACCTTTCAACTCTAGCAAATCTACCAAGGAATGGCTTTAAAAGAAGAAATTAGTTATAAAAATTCTTTGTAGTTCAAGTATATCAGGTCACCTTACTCTTTCTAATACTCTGTAAATATATA
>JAQMYF010000022.1:13566618-13581220 GCA_030014195.1 Neosilurus mollespiculum
ATATATATATATATATATATATATATACCCACACATATGTCTTAACATTTCATTTTTGGCCTCGTGCACATAACACTTCTGAATAGAAATACACTGATACAGCTGTTATTGAGTACACATTTTTTGCAAGCTAGTGTGAAAGATGAGATGGTGATGACCAAGAAGTTTTACTTGCAATGATACCATGGAAAAGAAATGACGGAGTGATTAAAAAAAAGTGTAAAAGGTGATGCATTAATATGAGGTCAGAAACATGAACAGTGTGAACGCAGGTGTCTTTGATCCAGTACAAAAAGCTCTATCAGAAAAAACTTCCTAGGGGCAGGAACAGTTTCCTGAAGGGTGATATTACAATACACACACACACACACACACACACACACACACACAGACACACACACACACACACACAAGCGTATTCACTGACACCCACATAAGCACACTTCTGTGTGAGGAACAACATTAAAGCCTTGTCCAGTTTACTACAGTACACACTGTAACTGATAACAGATCATAGATAACACACACACGCGCACACACACACGCACGCACACACGCACACACGGATACAACTGTCAGATATCTTTGCATTCAGTGTTAAAGGCTTCTTTTCTTACTTTTATATATTTGTTTGAATTCCATTCATATTTATTGTGCTTTGTTGTTGTTGTTGTTGTTGTAATTTGTTTACAGAATTGTTGAAGTTAAATTTTTATTACTGTTAAAATCCCCAAAACAGGTGTTTGCTACCTTTAAAAAGAGTGTTCAACATGTCTGCGAGACATGCTTATAAAAAACTAATTCATTCAGTTAGCAATCAATGCAGAGTGTAAACAGCGTAAACTGTAAATGCCCTGAAACGTTTTTTCAAGAACTCAACAACAAATCTGAGGAATTTTTCTTTTCTTTTTTTTACTCTTTCTATAAGCTTTTTAACTAAGTCTGGAGCCTTTTTCAGCCGACTCCGAACGAGGTGGGGTACAGCCTGAACAACTCGCCGGTGCATCGCAAGGCAAAACAGACACAACCATTCACACTACACTCACACCCAGGCGCAATCCGGAACAGCTAATTAGCCTTATGACTGTAGGAGGAAACCCACACATACACGTATAGGATGAACATGCAAACTCCGCACAGAAAAGCCTTTGCCAAGCCTGGCACCCAAACCCAGAACCATCTTGCTGTGAGACAGACATTCTAACCACTATGCCACTATGCTGCCCAGATTAATATCGTTCAATCATTTGGTGAACCACTTAATCCTATTAGGGTTGCGGGAGTCTCAGCTGAATCTGGGCAAAGTGCGCAGGGCCAGCAAACTCTCACAACCATTCAAATTCACACTCACACCTAGGGGTGATTTGGGACAGCCAAGTAGCCTAATGTGCACATCTTTCAACTGTTGGAAGAAACCAGAGTACCCAGAGGAAACACCCTGAGAACAACTCCACGCAGAAAAGCCCTTGCCGAATCCAGCGCTTCCACCCAGGACCTTGCTGTCAGAATGACATGCTAACCACTACGCCACTGTGCTGCCCCAGATTTATATAGTAAAACATTGTTTTTTCATTATCTTTTTAATCCTATTGGCTGTAAATGTGAGGGTGAAATATTAGCCATCAATATTAACCTGGTTTTGGGACATAATATTTTGGGAGGAATTTTTAATTTTACATAAGGGCTAATTCAACCGCAGTGGACATTTGTCACAACTGCTTCGTGTCTTTGTTGACTGTAAAGCCTCGAATTGGAGGAAAAGCTGCTACATAAATAAAGACTAACTAGAAAACTTAGATGAGGGTACACATGAAGGTCACTTACTTTGTTATAAGTAAAGACACCAACAAACAGTTACAACAAGAAAGAGCAAATTACAAAAAGAAACAGTATAGTGGACAGACCTAGCCTGAAGGTATGCCACTCCGAGTTAAGATGGCTGTTTCCTGGAAGGCTTTTTTTAAACTGCTGGTCTTTAGTGCAGAACCTTAAGTAATAACTAAGTATGATGGAGAGATGGTACAAAAAAAAATCTAAATGTCAAAAGTACAACCAGTTTTCCATTTAGATTTGGTCAACAGTGAAGTGAAGCCCATGGAAAAGTATGTTTGTATTTAAACCTGGGCCCTATTTTGGGCTGGAAACTGTGATGAGCAGAAAGGCATCTCAGAATGTAATCACTTACACTGCCTTTTACTAGCCTGAAATAATTTACCCATATACTGTAGATCTGGCATGTTCTCCCCATGCTCGCGTGGGTTTCCTCCGGGCACTCCGGTTTCCTCCCACAGTCGAAAAACATGCATAGTAGGCCAACTGGCTGTTCCAAATCGCCCCTAGGTGTGAGTGTATGAATGGTTGTGTGAGTGTTGGCCCTGCGATGGCCTGGCAAGCTGTCCAGGGTGTACCCCGCCCTCGCCCAGAGAATGAGATGGGCACCCTAATTAGGCTTAAGCGGCTTAGAAAATCGATAAATGAATGAATGACTGTAGATCTGGACTTTATGGGTCTTATGCAGCTTTATGGGTTTGAACTTTGACACATACTTATCGACTCATTTGCTGAACTGCTTCATCCTATTGGGGTCGCATTCGACAAAGGGCAAAGATGGGGTATACCCTGAACAGCTCGCCAGAGCATTGCAGGGCCAACACTCACACCCCACTCACACCTAGGGGTAATTTGGAACAGTCAATTACCCTGCATGTTTTTGAACTCTGGGAGGAAACTGGAGTACCCAGAGGGAACCGACAAAAGCACAGGAAGAACAAGCAAACTCCACACAGAAACAACCAAGACCAGGAATTGAACCCAGGACCTTCTGAACTTTGACCTGGATATTGGATTTGAAGAAGGTTCACACACACACACACACACACACTTTCTCTCTCTAAATAAGCTTGATTCACTTAAGCTGCAAGCACGCATGCTCAGGCACTCTGCCTCTCTCTGAGAACTTAATCTGCTTAAATCCTGATGACTCTCTTCATCCATCAATTACACAGAAAATAAAAATAAACGCCTTCAGACATTGACAGGAAACTTAATACTGCCACAAGCATTATTTTTATAATCTGGCTCATTAACAATTTATGGGACAATTAGCATATAGTCCAGACAATATGCCCCCCCCACATACATCACTAAATTCCCCTAAATGAGATGTTAAACAGCTGCTATTCTATTACAGCGCCTCCTACTGGTGTAGTGTAGATCAATGTGTGTGTCTCATTATTGCAGGTGTAGTTGAGCGATGAATTGTTCATCGTTCATTTTCCGAACCGCTTAATCCTAATTAGGGTCACGGGGAGGCTAGCACACATCTCAGCCGACTCTGAGCGAGGGCAGAGTACACCCTGGACAGCTCACCAGGCCATCGCAGGGCAGAAACACGCCGACAGCTATGCAGCCTACTCTTTACGACAGTCAGCAATGGTTCTTTTACATGCCTCTCACCATAATGAGAGACATGGCCGGCCTTTGATAACCCAGTTAGCTTCACTGGGGGGACAGCAGTTACATCCCGTTGATAGTGGGGCTTGAACCCCTGATGCTGGGATCAGTAATCCTACCACCGGGCCACTTATTTATTGACACTACTGACACTTATTTATTAATAAACAAGTTTTTTCCCCATACATTCTATTTACACTTGTTCCTTTATTCACTTCTTCATTTCCATCAACTTTACCATACTAAAAATGTAATTTGAAAAAACAAACAAACAAAAAAAACCCTTCCCTGCAACAACATCTAGATGGGCACTCACAGACTGTCTGGATACCTTGGTATTAATTACCCATGTCCTTGTTTAATGATATGGTCTATAGTACATAGATGTCACCAAATTAATGAAAAAACCTCTCTTGTTTGAAGAATTTACGACATGGCTTGGGTTTGACCTTTCAAGGTCAGCTGTCTTTCAAAGGCAAATGCCTCATTTGAAAGTCCATATATGGTCTCCTGTTAGTGTTCCCTAGTAACGGCGTGTCTGTCGGCACTTGTAATAAGTTATTAGCACTCTAGCTCCAAAATTTTGTGAACTTGCTCTGACCTTCACATTTGACCTTGGAATCCCCAGAATCAAATCAGCTCCGACACTCAGACAGGGTAGTGTCCCCACCAAATTTGGTGGAAATCTGTCCACGGGTGTGAAACAAACAAACAAATAACAGTGATTACAGGCAATTACAACTTTTTTAATTTGGAGTTACAGTCAAGGGTGACACGGTGGCATAGTGGTTAGCACTTTCACCCTTACAGTAAGAAGGTCCTGGGCGTTTTTCTGTGTGGAGTTTGTATCTTCTCCGTGTGCTTGCGTGGGTTTCCTCTGGGTATTCCGGTTTCCTCCCAAAGTCTGTAATATGCGCATTCGGTTATTTGGCTGTTCCAAATTGCCCATAAGTACAGTATGGAAGTGATTGTGAATGGTTGTGTGTGTGTGTGTTAGCCCTGAGATGGTCTGGCGAACTGTTCAGGGTGTACCATGCCTTTGTCCAGTGTCGGCTGAGATAGGCCAATCACCATAGTTGGATTAGGCGGTTCGGCTTATGAGTGCGTGAGTGAGTGAGTGAGAGTTTATCTAACATTTTTACATAACACAGAGTGCAGTATAGGATCACGAAGCGCTGGACCAATTCCTTTCACGCATCTGCTACTTTAATGAAGACATGTCAGCAAATGTCAGAGTAAACAAACATGTAAAGTTGACAAAATACAATCTGAGATAAGAGATGCCTCTTTTTCCAGCCTTTTCTCAAAACCCAAACTGGGTAAGGTTCTCACATCCATTAGCATAAACCCTGGCTAACTCTCCAACTAATGTTGGCTGAGATAGGCTCCAGCCTTGTCGCAACCCTAATAGTACTCGTTAAAAGTATTTTGGCAAATCATTGGGTGAGAAAGTGAGAGTATCCTATCGAGTCCTAAACCACATTAGCTTGTCTATGTATATAGTTTGAGGTACTTATTTAAATATAAAATCATTGACATTAATTGTATTAATTATCTCGAGATATTTTGTGGTATTTTAGATAAAAAAGAAAATGCACATAGTGGGTCATATCCCTACCTCAGAGCAAAAGGGTCCTGGGTTTGAGTTCCCGATGCTTGCGTGGATTTCCGCGAGGTATGTCGGTTTCCTCCCACATTTCAATGACATGCACATTAAGCTAATTGTTTGTTCCAAATTGCCCCTAGGTGTGAGAGTGACTGTGAATGGTTGTATGTGTGTTGGCCCTGCGATGGTTTTTCGAGCTGTTCAAGGTGTACCCCGATTTCGCCCAGTGTTGGCTGAGATAGGCATGGCCTCCCCTCAACTTTTTTTTAGAAAAAAAAATTACATTAGGCCGGATAAAAAAAATCCCGGTTTCTCATCAGAACTTTTTGAAAAACTAAATGTGTGTATTAAACTCTTAACAACTGTTTATAGAACAGCAGCCTTTCACTCCAAAAACCAATCAGTAAATAGAACCACAATCATAGCACCTAACACAGAATAGTGGTATGTGTCATTTTTACCTTGTCTGCGGTGTTTTCTGAGGTTTCGAGCATGGTTGAATGAAAAAATTGTTTTAATTTGACGGGGCGCCAATTTCCGGGTGCGGGCGTTGATGAGAAACTGGGAATTTTTTTTTTATCCAGCCTTAAATAGATTACATTACTTTCAGTTATCGTCATTAAAAACACATTAAAAAGTAATAACATTACTGTTTTAAATAAAAATAAAAATTAATAATATACAGCAGAAAGGGACAATTTTCTTCTATATATAATTTAGTAAATAGTAATCATAGTAAAATAGTAAATAGTAGTACAATAGTAAGAATTTTCAGATAAAAATTTAAAAAGTCATTGTATGGATGTTTCGTAGGGCTGGGTATTGCTAAACCGCCCCCACACCAGCTATAGTAGGACATGCTTCTACCAAAAGTCGGGATCTGTTAAACTGACACATGCCTATGCAGGTAATCTCAGATCGCGTAGCACATCATGCAGGAGTGCCCAATATTCCAACCTCGGTATGGGCTGGAGGGTCTTGTAGAGCTGTAGTCCTCCTCCATCAGATTGCTCCATGATGTATTCATCACCATTTGACAGAATTATAATGGCAAGATTTAAAAAATCTGTCATGTAAAGTTACTTTAGCAAGCTGACTGGCTAATGTTAGCAGTAATACATACTATGTACATATCCAAAATCAGCATCAGACACATTCATGTTAGTTAGTTGGCTATCTAAGTAACGTTAGCAACAAGGATAAATATGACAAAAACAATTTTTGGTTAATTTTAACTTTTAATTTTAGCTTATGTTAGCTAGCTAGCTAATTTTAGCAACAAAGATAGTGTGTATTTATGAAAAAAAAAAATTCCTGTCGGGTAAGTTTATTTCAGCTTGCTAGCTGATTAGCTAACGTTAGCAGTAAAATAACATTTTTACAAATGACTAAAAAAAATCCCCTCTAAAATGTCCATCGGGTACATTCATATTACTAAGGTGGTTAGCACGCTAATACCAACAACAGAGATTATATACTACTATAGATTATCACCAAAAATTATGTCTGCAAATTATGTTAACATCAGCAGCAAGAAACTTTTTTAGATTTTTTGTATCCCAATCGTGCTTCAAGCGTGCTCATAAATCATGGGGCGCCTCGCTTTTTTGAACCTGAGTTTGTGGACATGGTCTAAATCCAGGTTTAGCAAACTGAAAACATTTATTATATATATATATATATATATATAATATAAACACAGATCACATGAAGTTTTTCTTGAGGTTTCTTTGTTTTTATTGATTGATTTAACCTTCCCACCAAGAACAGCATTCTGGTCTGTAATACAAAAAAAAACAACAAACAAACAAAAAAAACTTTTACAAAATCCATGTAAAGATCCGAGCGAATCTCCGACCACAGTAAAAGTTTCTGGTCAAAACATTCTGACAAAGTTGACATGTTACACCAATGTTTCCTAAAAGAATTGCTGCAACTTCGGGAGAACGCTGAAGCTTCGGAGATCATGCAAATGTTCACTGGTGATAAAATCAATCGTGATACGGATATCGCAGCGCCCACTCGGAGCTGATCCACAATCAGTGCCCTTGCTCGCATATCAACATACAGTACATCAATATACACAGGAAAAAACCTGATCCCTAATCAGCACCTACGTGATCTTCAAGATATACTTCAATACAGAAACACATCATGACTAAAAACAGCAACCTGCTTCAGTACAGTCGTGCAGTTTCATCATTTACAGAGTAGTTCACATGGGAATGATGAGGCTAGACAAAAAATGTTGACATTTTCACACAAAAAAAAAAAAAAAAAAAAAAAAAATCAGATTTCAGCGGAATGAGCAGCTCAGTAAAACAACATTGAGGGCCAAAAAAATATTTTTAGATACCTTAGATATCTTAATTCTTTAACTATATTAATGGATGTGCAGATCTACATAATCTATTAAAGATAAAATAGATTTTAAAAAATGTTTTTCAATGGAAAAACCACAATACCGTCTGATAAAACAATAATAATAATAATAATAATTTTAATAAATTATATTTAGTAATAGTAAATTCCAAATTTCTTTACAGAAATATTTGAAATCTGGGGTTTTCACTGAGTTTAGCTCTTGCTTAAATGTAAAGTGTGTGTGTGTGTGTGTTTAATCTTGATCGAGATAAATTAAGATTAATCTAAAATTGGATACATGATTCAGTTGTAGGTGGTCTAAACATTCTCAACCCTAAAAGATTAAAGGGATAATCCTAAATTGAAATTGGGGGCGTTTCCCACTTCCAAAGACTAGAACTGAAAGAAATGTGTCTGGTGTCATATTATGGTCAGACTGGATGTTGGAAAATCTGGCAACCCTGTTAATGACCATCAGACAGGGGTGCTATAAATATATAAATTTCCTGACTTATCATAAAAAAACCCAAAACAATAATATGCATCTGCTTTATTGTCAGGTGACTTGTGGTTCATTGCCATGAGTGGGAGGGACAGTGTTCCTCTGTCTCCTGTCATTCAGTGCGACATCAACCAATCATGTGCGTCAGTGAGCTTGTGTTATGGGGAAGAGGGTAAATAAGAGTTTTCCTTGGAGTGCGTGAAGTCGCCCTCATTCTACCCCTCTCAAGCCAATCACTGTGTAGTGGAATGAGGAGAACTGGCTAGAACTGGGAAAACACTGGATAAAAATTATTTAAAAAAAAAAAAAAAAATACACATCCCAGATCTGATATTTATACACAGATCCTAGAAACAGGGGATGAGATCAGTATACATTATAACGCTCACAGTCATTTATGCAGAGCCCCTAATTCATGGTTTTGGCAGGTTCAGATTTCATAAACTCTAGACAATCTTGGCAAAGGATTCAAATTAGTACATCGCCCATGCTTTTGGATTGGAGGAATTATGGCATGAGGGGAAAGTAGCATACCGGCTAAATCTGTTTGCTCACCGCAAATATGACACTGTGTTTTTGTGCAAAATTGATGCTCTTCATCTGGCTGTTCATTGAGGAAAAAAACAGTCAGATCCCTGTGCGCCTTTCTCTCACTTCTCTTCTCTTCTGTTAGTGCATCTGTACTTCTTGGCCTCAGTGCTGCCCCCTGCTGGGAGGCAGGAACTTTACAGCAGACGGCTCAGAGTCCTGTCTCTGGGCATCAGCTGGCCTATTTGAACATGGACCTCAGTTAAAACCAAGCCCTGCGCCTTTGGGCCTCTGTGTGCACCGGATCGGCTCGGTGATGCCCCTTCCATCTGGTCCGAGACCCATTCCTGGGCACCAGCCCATGTTCTGCAGCATCCGGTTCCCTACGTTCGTATCTGAGATTGGTGGCACTCCTTCTCCTACTACACCTAAAAGAGAAGTGTATAATCATCGATTTTAAAAATCTAAAGGTTTCTATTTATCATCCACCTGCTACTATAACCTTCTCTTTACTTTTATTTTTTTGATCAAACTAAACTAGTTAGATAGTTTAAATGTAAGCAGTGTGGTTTCAACTTGGCAGTGTACTATAAACACACTATATAACACGTGTAATCTTTTACTTTTCCCCTATACTCACTTATTTCTGCTCAAAAATCCGGTTCTGTAAAATGGACCCTGCCAACACCGTTAGCCCTGTCTTCACCCTTGACCCCAGTAAGTGTGTTTAAATGTGCGAGTTACCTGCGGATAAGGGAGCTCCCATAGGTGCGGCTTTGCGTCTCCTTTTAACATCTCCAGTACACAATGACCCGAGATGGCCACTCGTCTGTCTGTCTCACACACACGTGCACACACTTCTGTTTAATACACATCTGCATTAATCAATTTCAGGCATTGCACACTGAATGGTCAAAAGGTCAAAGGTCAGGGAGCAGGCGATTACCTGCTGGCAGTCTTTAGGGAGCAGGTTCTCCGGTGGCCTCGGTCCGATCTCGAATCCCAGTGACACTGTATACATACCCACATGCACAGACACGCACACACACGTCACAAATATAACTATCACACACTGGGGGCCTGTAACTATCTAATAAATATATACTATAGCTCAGGATTTGACAATTTAGTGCATGTGTGCATATACGCACACAAACCTGCACTAATTCGCACGTGCTCCTAACACTCGCTCCTAACAGCAGAATGACTCACCTGTTCACGTCTGGATCCAGGACTGAACCAAGACCTACGCAAGAAAAATACATGTCCTTATGAATGTAACTGCACTTATAAATTACACCTGATTAATCTCTAGCACAACAACTCTGATAATGAACAATACATATAACTCATTATTTAGGGCTGCATTTTCGCAGAAATCATCATCACGACTTTTCCAATGATTTTTGCAAGGAACAAATTGTACATGTATTCAGTTCTTTGTGAGGTAATCATACTAATACATAACATTATTAAAGTGTGACAGTGGTCACACATGACAAACTGTGAGGTCCCCCCCCCTCCTCCATTTTGCTTCAAGCATTATCCCAAGATTGGCAGGTGGATAACATCCGTTATCACGAGAAAGCGAACTGATCAGATTCATACATTTATGGATAAATCGATCTGCTAAATTGATCTGTTATGTGCTGTATACAGAATTATACTTGGTGTAAATTAATACTTTGCATGAAAATAAAAAAATATTACACTTCGGTTGAATTATATTTTCTTTATGCATGAAGTGAAGCGCTACCTACGGGACACTGAGGTGTGAGATGCTGAGTTGTGTGTACACGTATCAAAGTGTTACATACTCATGTGCGTGAGGATCCTGGGACAATCTGGGAATTCTCTCGGGACAACCGGCTACCTGAGGGATGCCCTGGAAGGGGAAGTGGAGAGATAATGTCTAAAATATAATATACATGTACATATACATCACACACAGCACCGAGCTCCATGTACAACAAGGTACTACAATAGGTTTCGCGCATGTACCATATTAAAGCCGCGCGGTGGCCAGACTGGTACTCCCTACTGTCAAACTATACCTGACAGAGCTAACTGTAAACACCATATCAATACTGAGCTCTATATAGAACTTGGGGTGCTGATTCACTGACGTCACCACCAACAATATAGAAGCCATGCGCCCTCCATGTTTGTCCTCCCTATTCATGTACTTAGCAAGCAAAAGACGAGTCTTTATAAGCCAGGAATGCGCATTTCAGATACAAAAAAAAAAATCCCTGAATCAGCGTTTACCTGCCGTATCTTTCATTATTTACTATTGCAACTGACAGCTGATGGGGAGGACCAATATGGTGGCCGGTGACTTCAACTTATTGGGCTAAGGAACCCTCTAGTTCTTTATTGAGCTCAGTGACAGAAACACACACACATACACACCTGAGCTTGTTGCAGTGAAGCATGTCGAGCCAGCCTGGCCTGAAATCCTGAACACAGAGAAAACACACACACACACACACGTTGAGACACATTGCCCTCTACAGGAGGCTCACACTAGTCATTATGATCATTATGACTATTATGAATATTCATTAATGTCCTAAGCCGCTTAATCCTCATTAGGGTTGTGGGGAGGCTGGTGCCCATCTCAATCGACTCTGGGTGAAGGCGGGGTACACCCCGAACAGCAGAGAACACACACCAAAAAAAACCATTCACACTCACTCTCACACCTAGGGGCAATATGGAACAGCCAATTAGCCTACTGTGCATGTTTTTTGACTGTGGGGGAAAACTGGAATACCAAGAGGAAACCAGTGTAAGCATGGGGAGAACCCCACACAGAATCCCCGAAACCCGGGAATCAAACTGGCGACCGTCTTGCTGTGGGGCGGACCTGCACCATCATACCGCCCTTGTTATTATTATTATTATTATTATTATTATCCTTAAACAGGAAGTACTCTGGGGAATCCTACATGAACATCTCACTATGAAATATAACAGTACTTGTATTATATTAAATGCACTAGAAATGAATTTGTTTAATGGGAAATAAATATTTCACAATGAAAGAAAACATGTAATTGGCTTGCTATAAAAACAAATAAGCTAATAAGCAGGAGAAGATGGGGATTGCATCCTAAATCATGTGTGTGTATGTGTACCTCGCTGTGCACCCTGGGACATGAGAGGGAAGGCCCCCGTGAGGATGCTGTTAAACACAGGATCATTAAGGTCCAGCTCGTTAGAGTCCCTGTCCCACCACGGGACCACGCCTGCAATGCCACAAGCCCCACCTGCCTCGCCCTCGTAGAACCAATCACTTTGCTCATCGTCACCTTGATGACATCACAGGGTGTAACAGAATCAGGGAGAATATTTTAATAACATGATGCATCAAAACAACATTAAAAGGACATGGAAACAGTAGGGATGTTTTGACAGAAAGGTTCATAGATAGATACCCTGTCTTCCTTCATCATTGGTAAACAGACCTCCATCACTGCTGTTACTCATACTGCTGGTTTCACTGTAAACACACACACACACACACACACACACACAGTTTAAGTGTTATGAATAAGAATTCTGTCACTGAATGTTTCCACTTGTAATGTTATCCTCGAGTGAGTAGCATATTACATGTGATTGGTTGGAACTGACTGTCACCTCATAAACCTCAAACTTACAAAAATAAATAAATAAATGAGGAGGAAAGATAAAAACAGGACAGAGTAAACACTAACCACCTGTCACTCATGTCTTCATCAGACCCCTTATGCTCTTCAAAGTCCATTTTTTCTTTCCCAGAAAGCCCCGCCTCCTCACTTTCCACGACCACACCCTCGTCTGCAACGTCCAGTACCAGGCGATGTGCCAGTGCAAGCTTCCTCTTCTTCACTCTGCCTTTAATTGCTGCGTCGCTACATTTGCCCTCCTCCCTGCTCCCTCCTGCTGATCTGGGTGAGAACTCCGGGGGCGGGTCAATAGCCATACGCTTTACTTTGCGCCTTCTCCGAAGACTCCGGTTGGCATCAGCGGCTCCCATGTCTTCATGCCACGGGGGCCGCTTGCCACGCTTGGCACCGAGCTGCTCATCCGAGTCGCTGTTGTTGGCGTTGGCGTTAGAGCTGGAGGACAAGCGCGTGTCTCGGTGCTCATCCAGGCTGGAGTCGGAGGCGTGGCTCGTGTGGCACGGGGCGTGGCACGGCGCAGCGCGGGTGCTGTTCTCTGAGCGGCGCTTCCTGCCCCGGCGTTTACGAGCGTGCCGTTTGAGCATGCGCCCAGCGGGCAGAGCAAGGTCCAGACTGGCACTGCAGCCGCCGCCACGAGCCTGCTCTGAGCTCTCCTCCAGCGCCGACACCAGGTCATGGACCAGCTCGTCCATCGTCCGGCCAAAGTGCCTGCCAAGGAGAGAGGAAAATAACAGACAGAGTGAAACACACAGCGATAAAATTATATCGTAAACAATTGTCTCACTTAACGAGAAGGTCCTTCATGTCGCACATGACAGCGTTATAACACAGCTATGTGCACTTTATTACTATTCGTCCCTTTTAGCTTGTTCTCCTGGTATACAGGACACTTTCTAGGCATCCACTTGGACATCCTGCACCTAGTCCATGATCAGCTGCTTTACACCTGATAAACTGCCTGTAAGGTCACGTTTGGTCTAATTTATAACACTGTATAAGATCACTGATTAGGCAGGAAGCAAGATGATGATGTCATTATTGTTTAGTGTAATGACGTTGTTGTTGTTATTGTTGTTGTTATTATTGTTCTGACAGCTGATTCTGACCAACCTCAGTCATTTTAAAGCCTTTTCTCAGATATAACAGTCTTAAATATTCCTATAATTCATTATATTTTGGTTTATATTCCTGTTTCTAATGTTTTGCAAAGGAAACCAAGCAAACTGGTGATGCTTTCTTAGCTTAACTTTCTATCAGGTTACCTTGAACTACAGGATGAAGGCTGAAGCTCAAATAGTGAATCCTTCCCTGTTTAATTCGATTAATTAATATAAAATGACTGTAAAATGCACCATATGTTGGGATTTTTACAAAACAGTGACGATTCAGTCGTGAACCGGGTCACGGTTGTGTGGCTAGCAAGCGAGCTAGCAATGTTAACGTTCATTTATTGTTTTTTTTTTTATTATTTATTGATTATAAAACCTTAAACTTCAAGGTTTTAAAGGCTTTTCGGAAAATGTACGACAATTTCTGAAAGTCCAAAACAGCTAAACAACTACTGTCACCATAAAATCTATGTATAACAACAAAATGGCTAACCAGGATAAGAGGCAGGACTGCCTCGTCTTAAACTACATTGCTGCTATCCATAAAGTGCACTAGATAGGGCGCGAGCGCAGTTTGTTGTATCCACTAAGTAGTGCGCAAACGTGGGCTGTACAAAGCGGATTGGGATTCAATCCCAGTCCGAGGCTGCCTAACATTTTAATTATGCTTTGTTTTTGTTTTTTTTTTTTAACGTAGGAGGAAAAAACATGACTTTACCAGCTGGTTCCCGCTTTACCGAAGTTCTTAAGATCAGCTGCACGGAACATGAACCCCTTTAAAAAAACTATTTATCCTCAAATTGGGGGGAATAAACGAGGACGGTTTGAGACAAGGAGGCCACCATAGTGGCGCACATCAAACACCGGAAATGGACTGTCTAAAAATATATAAGCCTTCATTCCGGCTCATGGATTTCAAAATAAAAGTTGCTAAAACAATAAGCATGCTAAAAGGACAGAAGTCAACATGACACCATCTTGGAGAGGGCAACGTGTGGGTTTTTGCATTAGAAACAGTGGGTGAAGGGAGCATAAAGAAAATGTTTTAATGCCACTAGAAAGCGGTCTGTGGGTTTATTTGGCTCATAACATGATATCATAATATCAATGTGTTTATTTTTATTGTTATGGAATGCAAAGTACAGAATAAATACATGTTATTTACATGTTATTTATTAATGTAAAACATTGTAATTATCCCACATCAAGTCATGCTATTTCCAACATGCAAACATTTTTATTCCAATAGTGCTGTATATTTTAATGTTTATTAAAGTTTATTCTAGAAAACCTATTGCAACATATTTTTATAAAGTTATTCTTTAAAGAGAACAGTTAAATATATAGAAAACCAATAAATTTGCCAGTA
>JAQMYF010000022.1:13581751-13591751 GCA_030014195.1 Neosilurus mollespiculum
TCACTTACTTGTGAAATGTTATCCCTGCAGATCTGCTGTGTTGGTTCCTGTAATTTTTACAGTTTACCACAAAGCATTCTGACCCTAAACTCTTCTTTTCCTCACTTTTTCTATCTCCTTTCATGCTATTGATGTCGAAGTAACATTGTCCAAGATAGCGCCAAGTTGACACCGCACATACATACATACATACACACACACTCGGAGCAGTGGGCTGCAACACACACTGTTGCGCCCGGAGAGCAGTTAGGTGCCTTGCTCAAGGGCACTTCAGCCAGGAAGGTGGAGGAAGGGAAGGTGCCGGTGACCCCCCATCACCACACATTTTTCCTGCTGGTTCAGGAATCAAACCTGCGATCCTTTCGGTCCCAAAGCCGCTTCTCTAGCCATTAGGCTGCGCCAGCCCCCAATGCCCTGTGTTTCCAAGGTTCTGTCTTTTCAAGGTTCTACATTCCCAGGGATTTATTTTTCTAAGGCTGGATGTTCCCAATGTCTTATCCTCCCAAAACTCTTTCCAGGGTCCTATGTTTCCAAGGTTCTATATTTCCAGAGCTCTATGTTCACAATGGCCTACATGCCCAGAGCTCGGTGTTCTCAATGTCCTTAATATTTCCAGTACTCTGTGTATTTAAGACCCTAAGTTATCATGATATTATACCCCAGGTTTCCATAGTCATCTATTAGCGGGGCTATACATTATCAGAACCCTATGTTCCCAATATCCTATATTCTCGGCATCTTATGTACCCCAAGTTCTACATTCGTAAGGTTGTATGCTGTTTATCTTTGTTCCAAAGGCCCAGTAGTCTCAGGGTCTGTGTTCCTGTGGGCTTATGTTCCCAAGGCTCTATTTTCCCTAAGTCCCTGATACCAATCTCATATTTTCCCAGGACCCCATGCTCTTACATTTTGAAGTCCTAGAATTTCACAGTCATAACTATGTATTTTCATGGTTCACGGTTCCCAAGGTCATATCTTTCAGTGGTCCTATGTTCCCATAACCATATGTTTCCTTGGTCATTCAACCCCCAGGCACAAATGTCCACATAATATTGTATTTCTTTAATATGAAAAAGCAGAGGATCAATATTCAAAGAGGCAGGTGCTCTGCTAAATAATAGTTGTCTTTAATAATTTAGATAACTTTAAAAAGTGTCTTTCATTACTCATCACCCAGGCTATTTTGATCTATATTTATTGTCCATGACCTTAGCTACTGTTTTCCAAATCCCTATAATGCGGCATATTGTTTGGATGTAGATTTATGGTAACATACTGCCCTAGGAGCACATTCAAAGCAGGTCATGTGACAGATTAGCCTTTCTTATACAGTATATCCCCTTACAAGGGGATTAAAGTAGAACAACACTGCAACCTTAAAAAAACCTCAAAAAACTGTTTATAAAACAGATGTTTAACAGATAGTTAAAGAGAGTATACCTCAGAGTAAATTAACCACATGTGCTTTGATTGTCAGCACACGAATAAGCTTGTAATCGATATGTGTGTGATAGCACAAATCTGATTACACACACAACCCTTCACACACTTGGACAGCCTTTTCAGGAATGTGTCTGATGCCGGATGTGGGACAGGGCTGGAACATATCCCTGTTTGTGTGTGTGCGTGCGTGTGTACTGCGTACACTCTGTACTGTGAAGCAAATACTTGGGAAGTCAGCAGATCTGACTGCTCGTTACACTCAGCTCCCCTCAGGTTACACATATGCACATGCCTAAAATCAGGTTGCTGTCCATGTTCCTTGTAAATATAGTATGTCCAACACTCTCAGTCCTTAAGAGAACCAAAGCACTCGGAGGAACACAGAGTAGACTACCTCCTTCTCTTCTTCTTACTGATATATATCTATCATCTTCTTGCATCTCTATCTCTCTCGCTAATGGATCTATCAAACCACGCACGGTATCACATGTAGCACAGTCTTTCAGCAAGAATCTGAGAACCCGTCTGAATCGATGGACTTTGAAGAGTTTGAGAGCCGGATAAAAAGCCTGGAGGATTTTCAGAATGATCCAGAGGCCACTGACCCCATCTGGTCCTGGGTAAAGTGCTGCATAATGATTAAAAAAACAACAACAACAAAAAAACAACAACCCTCAAGTGTAATTTTTATGATAAAAATATTTATATATTTATTATAATATTTTGCGATTATTACTTTGGCATGTGGTGTGCGATGTAGGATTTGTGAGCCATTTAAACAAGGTTTTGTTATCATGTAGTGGTGTTTTATTGACATAATAGCTAGCTAGCGCGTGTTACTTACTCACTCATTTGCTGAACTGCTAGATTCTATTAGGGTCATGGGGAGAGCTGAGCCTTTCTCAGCTGACACTGGGCGAAGGCAGAGTGCACCCTGAACAGCTTGCCACCCCATCACAGGGCCAACACACACACGCACGCACGCACGCATGCACACATATACACACATAAACACAGTATTTCACACTTGCAGGGCAATTTGGAACAGCTGATTAGCCTAATGTGTATGTCTTAGGACTGTGGGAGAAAAACAGGAGGACCCAGAGGAAACCCATGTGGGTATAACTTGCAAACTCCACACAGAAACCAAACCGAGGACCTTCTTGCTGTGAGCTGAATGTGCTATCCACTATGCCATGGATTCTCCCCTAGTATGCTGCTTGGAATGGCATGAAAACATGGCATGAAATCACATATTCATGACAGTGAACCAGTTTTATTTATTTTTTGGTCATTCAGTGTTGAGATATACTTTAAATATACTACACTAGAAAGCTTGTATGCAGCCAGTTTTGGAGCAGCAACATTGAGGACCTGGCTTGGTTGGACGAGTTTGTTTAACAGTCAGGGATTGATGCTTCTGAGTATCCAGAGATTTTCTGGAGCGAATGCCATTCGCTAACATGGGGCGGCGCCTAGCACGAGAGAATTAATGCAATCTCTGTGGAGATCCCACATTGTTTGCATACTGTTAGGAACCATCTTCTCTGGACCTCGCCAGTTCCTCGTGCTCGTTGATGTGTGAAAGACCAAACAGATACAGTCAGTTTCCAATTTAACAATTTAATTAAACACATCAGAATAATTACAATACATGTGATATTGCATGCGGCCACGGCCTGACAAGGTCTGAGTCGATCCACCCTCTCCAGCGATCAGACGATGTGGGGCCCCCTCTCTCTCCGATCCAGAGTCTTTTATCCTCTTCTAGGTGTTCTCTTCTTATCAACTGGATGTGTGTGTGTGTGTGTGTGTGTGTGTGTGTGTGTGTACATGAATACTCAGGAAACAACATCTTTATCATAACTCCTATTCATGTGAAAGAATTTGGGAGCTTTCTGTTTTATCAATGGAATGTCAAGGACAGAAAGCCTGTGTTCAACTATAATAATCTTTGTACTGACATATGCACACAGAAACACGTCTAGACTATACTTAAAAAATACAACTCATTAATTCTAACGCTTCTAACCTATACCTATAAGAATACACTTTTATTCATTCTAACAATACGAGCGTAATTTTCAGTGCAGTGACGGCTGGTTGAAGGCAACATTTATTCTGCTAGCATAGTTTGACATTTTAACGCTAGCATACTTGTACGCTTCTATCCAGATTGCTACTACTAGCTTTCTAGCATTTCTTTGTGTTTTTCTTTTTGCATGCTAGCAATTTCACCATTGCCTCAGATATTTCATTAGCGTACCACAATATAACACGTGTACTATCATACTGACTTGTTACGACCTTACATACTTACTTTTAAGCTGTACTAACATGTTGTAAACATACTGCCACACTTGTGCATGTGTATATGAGGATGCTTAATACAAGTAGTGTTAATGCTTTACTCACACCAGCTCTCATGATTTTCATACCAGTATCTCAGCCAATGACAGCGGGAGATTTATACGAGCATCTCAGACAATTATGCAATAGGAATGACTCAATATCAAACACACACACACACACACACACACACACACACATGCTTCATTCAGAGTATATTACTTCTATTACTCATTCACAAGAACAGTATTTGAAGAGACGAATCAGGACAAGCCGATGAAATGCAGATTATTATGAGATCATCGGTGCTGAATAAAAACAATTGAAATCACTTTTTCAAAAAAGTTTTGATAAGAGAAATAAGAGAAATTTCTATATTTCAATGAACAATCTCATTAGATGGCACTAGTAAATGTACCCTCTATGTAAACTACCATATTTGTTTACATTTGCTTAAAGCTAGAGGGGGTCACTAAAAAGGCGTGGCAGACCAGAAGGTTTTCCATGATTCGCTGTCAGAACAATATGTCCTGTCTGGATTTTTGTGTTTTCTAATCCACAGTGGCTGGGAAGGCGCATTTTAAATTACAGCTAATACTTACAGTATAGTGTTAGCTCGTAAGCTTGTGAACTGTTCGTAACTAACATTAGAGAGCTAATGCATGCTAGGTAAAACACAAAATCATTTTAATAACATTAACATAGTGAGATGGTGCACTGCAAAAGATTTTTCTCAGGAAGCCAGACAAATCTCTAGATCTTCTTTGCTGTTGTGACTGTGGTCCTCTACCTCTCAGCTCCATACAGCAAGACTGACTTTGGTGTTGAACAGCCTGATCTTGGTGTTAACTGACAGGTCTCTGGATGCCCAAACGTTCTTGATTTGAAGGAAGTCTGGTCTGGCTTTGCCAATTCTGGTCTTCACGTCCGAGCCTGTTGCTCCTTGCTTGCCTACTGTACTATTAAGGTAGGTGAAGCTGTCCAGCTCTTCTAGCACTTTGTCTTCCAGTGTGATGGGGGTTGAGTTAGTAGTGTTCACCAGCAGCTAGCAGGAGTGGAAATACAACAGTGCTGATGGAGGTGGATAGGCAAGCTCCGCAAGCATACTGTTCTTCTGCTCAGTAAGCCACAAGTAGCACGTTTACAAGGTATGATGTTATCTAAAGTTAGGACAGAGGCATGTTTTCCATTGTGTTGCATCAACTTTACTTTTAATTACACTTTTTAATTTATAATGAATGATTCTATAAACAGTTTGGGCAAACTTTAAGAAACTAAGTAATTGAAAGACTGGGAGAAGAGGGTAAGAGTGCTGAAGCTACGAACCTGATACTCTTTCATAACTAGCACAAGCTCCTTTTGTATGTGTGTGTGTGTGTGTGTGTGTGTGTGTGTGTGTAACTGGATCTGTCTGGCAGACTCTCTAATCTTATAAAGGCCTATTTGAAGTGTATGTGTGCTGCTTGACTATGTCTGCAAAGAAGACGTGTGTGTGTGTGTGTGTGTGTGTGTGTCTCCGGCTAGTTTTAACAGTTTCCCTGAAAAACAAAGCAACAATCAAAAAATAGTTTAGTTCACACAGTGAATCAAATGAATGAAATCAAGAAATCATTTGATATGTGTTTTACTACAATGTTGAACCAGACTAGACAGATAATAGCCTTATAAGGTCATTAGCAATTAGCATTGCTTTCCATACCCCACCTAAGTCCAGCAGAGACAACAGGGACATTAAAACCACATGACCTCCAGCTATATTGGTTTCATGTCATGTAGATCTTTTAATGCAGTTAGCATACTAACACTGAATTTTTTTTTAAGAAATAAAAACTCCCATACATACACTAATTGCTTCATTAAAAAAATTATGCAAGCAGAATTGGCTTTAAGCAACATTTTCATACTAATATAACTAGAAATGGGTTCCTTTCACAGTACACTAGGTGTATCCCCATGTGCTAACAGGCATTTTTGATTAATTGACCTCTGTGACCTTGAAAAGAAGGTCAAGGTGACCCAGTTTCAGTAGGCTGGTAGGGCCTGGTAGGGACCATTCAACAAAAATATAAAATAAATCCATAAAGAACAGGCACTGCTAGAGTGTTAACAAGAAGTGTCTGTGGCGGCGGCGGCGGATAAGGGCAGCCTGTGAAAACATAGCAGGGATACAATAAAACAATTGTGCTTGTATACATAATTATAACACACTTGCACACTAACATAAAATATATGACGCTCACACTTGTGTTCTTTAACAGTAGTATACTTGCGCTCTTTCTTCAAAACTAACTTGCACATTCCTTATTAGCGTAATTAACCCTCATCTAGCATACTTGCACACTTTTTTGTTTGAATGAATGCATGAGTCTTTGGACCGTGGGAGGAAACTGGAGTACCCGGAGGAAACCCATGCAAGCGAACAAACGTCACACAGAAACATCCTGCGTCGCCGGGGCCGGGACTCGAACCCTTTCTTGCTGTAAGGCGGACGTCCTAATCACTACGCCACCACATATTTCCACTTTCGACCACTTTCTGTGTGTGTGTTTTTTTTTTTTTTTAATTATTCGTGAACTTTAAATTATTGCCTTTCTGTCTGAGTAGACTGTGGCGCGTGAGGAGAAGCCGCGCTGCTATTGGTCAGCTTGAATCACCTCACCAAAGTGCAGGGCGGGAATTGATTGGCTCTTTAAACCTCGCGCACGCACGAGCGAGTGTTGTGTTACATCTGTGAGGAGGAGGAGAAGGATGGGGAGCAGCTGACACAGTGGTGATGTTCGGGATACAAAAAAATGGGGCACGGACTGGTTTTTAAAAACAGGCTTCACTTTATAAACTATTCTAAATCTTAGCGAACGGTTAACGACCTATATGGAGCTGGCAAACAAAAAAAATAATAGTAAAAAACGTTGGTTTGACGGTGAAGTAGGTGAGGGTTAGGGGACTGGAGAGAGAGCGCGCGCGAGAGAGAGAGGTGTATTTGCATACTCGACTCTGATTTGCTGTCGGTGCTGGTTTATTTGCATCTGACGTCACCCCGCTGAGAGACGAGACGGCGGTGTTGGAGAGGAAATACCCAACTCTGTCCATTCATAACACACGGAGCTCTGAAGCCTACAGGAAAACAGGATCTGTTTACAAATCGGACCTTTTATTTGTTTGTTTATTCCTCAGCAGCACCGCAATGAGTCCCGTTTTGAAAATGCGAGAGATTAATAATTAAATTTGCCGTGTTGTCATCCACTCAGGACGACTTACACATTTAAAGGTAGGATCTTCTACTATAATATTCGTGTCTGACATTTCAAAACAGTTGTATTTTTGAAGGAATATATGTGCTGTCATTGAGACATCGCCATCCAGAATTCACTTATGTGTCTTAAAAACACCTTTAGGTAACAACTTCCCATGTTTATAACCTTAATAGGTGAGTTTTCTTTGCATCAACTTGCCTAGATGGATAATTATTGGCCGTGTCCCAATTTCACATATACTGTAGTGCCATGCTGAACCATTGTCTAATGCATGATGTACTGGCAATATAGACAGAATAAGCATCTGGATACCAAAATGACAACCTTCATGGACACATAGGTCATTGTATATAGTGTAGGAGGCGTTATTATGCACTATGTAGGGCACCTATGTAGGGATTCATGCTCCTTTTTTGAAGCCAGCCTTCCTGTGATGTCTGTGTCATTGATAAGTGTGAGCTGTAACCAGTTAGCAGTTGTTTTGGTCCTGATGAGTCTTCATAAGGGTGTGTGATTCATCCTGGGGATCCTCCCTGTGTGTGTGTGTGTGTGTGTGTGTGTGTATGTGTGTGTGTGTATGTATGTGTGTGTGCCACACATTGAGGACTGGAGTACAGTAGTGTGCAGGGAAGATTATACACCACTGCTTTTGTTTAAAAGAGCTCCTAATAAAAAGAAGTAAAAAATGTATTCTCTATAGTTTGTTGGTGGCCCGGTGCTGGATTACTGATCCCAAGGTCGTGGCTTCAGGCCCCACTACGAACGGGTTGTCACTGCTGTCCCAAATCAGTGCAGCTAACTGGGTTATTAAAGGCCGGCCATGTCTCTCACTGTCTATGGTGGGAGGCATGTAAAAGAACCATTGCTGATTTTCGTCAAGAGTAGGCTTCATAGCCGTCAGTGTTTTTCTGCCCTGCGATGGCCTGGCGAGCTGTCCAGGATGTACTCTGCCCTCGCCCAGAGTCGGCTGAGACGGGTGCCAGCCTCCCCGCGACCCTAATTAGGATTAAGGGGTTCAGAAAATAAATGAATTATTTGTTGGTGAAAATTTATTGAACAATGCTACTGAAGGCAGTGAGAACCAAAAAAACCCCAAAATTCTGACAAGTATATTGAGGTAAAAGTATAAACGAAAACACTGAAAATACCAATTTTTCAGAAAAATTGAAAGATGTCGCAAATGTAATTTTTTTGACTTTTGCATAGAATGAATGAACTTCAAACCATATGGAATGGTTTAGTGAGTGAAGAAATTTAAAAATACAGAGATGCAGTGAGGATTATACACTTAACAAAATGAAAATAAATCAGAAACCAAGTACTATTCAAGTATTTATTTCATGTAATATTGGATCATGTTGATGAGAATAAGTAAATTATTTATATATATATATATATATATATCAAAACTGAAACTAAAAAAATAGAACAATAGAACCTCAAAGACTTATTCTGACATGCATAGACTTCCACCCAGGACAAGACTGTTTCACACCTGTCAGACACCCTTTTGATTACACCATGCACACCTTGATTTATTTACAGACAAAAAAAATCTAAATGAAGCCACTTCAGGGCCATTTTGAACCCTTTGTAGATACTTCAGAAACGCACCCCGGCTGGTGATGCAACTGTATTTCCAGGAATGATTCGGATTCCATAGTAAACGTGAAACTACAGAAGTCATGTCATCGTTCACTTTCGGTTCTTGATGGAATTCACGCAGTACTTTCCACAGTCGTACACTTCATCCTTTTACATTAGCTAAGAGAATGTGAAATTATAAACATAATATTCATTATTCCTTTTTTCTGGAAAAAAAGAGCACCCCCCCCTCCCAAAAAAACCCCACACCAAATAGAGATCTTTAAATCATCTGATCATCCTTTAATTGGAAAAGACGAGTTATCTTATTTTAACCAGTGGGTGCTCAACAGAACTCTACACCTGCCTCTGATTGGCTGGAAAAGGATCTCACTTTTTGCGATTGGATCATGAGTGCAGGTAAAAACAAGCACACCCACAGTCAGGTTCTGCATGAAGGTAGATGAGCTGTATTTTTATTTTTTTTTTTATTTGTTTGCACGCCGTATTTTGACTTCACGACTTCAAGTGCCTTCTGGAAGCTGACCTTCTGATTTGTTCCAATGCCAAAACAGCACAAACCCTTGCCGAGATATTGTAGGAATCATAAAACCACAGCTCTGGCTTGGTTTTATGATTCCCTACTCTGGCCATGTAAATTTCGATAAAAATGTCTAAAGAGGGTCTGCTCTTCTTTTTGTGAAGAATGTCTGAATAATTCAGATCTGCTCATAAACTATTGTTCAGGAACACTATAGAGCAAATTGTATGTACAACCCTGACCATCACACCCATATATGCAAGTTAAACAGGTTATGTTTTTGGTGCGTCTTTTTTAAACTGTCATCAAGATTTCGCAAAAACTGTCAGCCCAGTTTTCATAAAACTTGGTGGAAAGGTGTAGTAATTGTAGTAACTAATTTTGAAGTGGGCCTCACTGACATGTCAGCTCGATGTGCATTATGTTGTGACATATGGCATTTGGACTTAGTAGAGATGCTACTCTGTTTTTATTTTCTTTGTAAAAGAACCACTTATGGTTGCTATGTTTAGGTGTCCACAAAGCTTTGGCTGTATGTAAGTAGTGTGCAGCTAAATTCAATTATCATCTTAATATGAAAATCTGGGTGCCAATATTTATGGTTTCACTGTAGAGTTTTTTACAGAAAGCACCTAAAAGTGTTCTTTTCACTACGGTTAAGTGTGTGTTTGTTTGTGTGTAGAGTCAAACCATGAACTACGTGGGGCAGTTGGCAGGGCAGGTGTTTGTGCAGGTGAAGGAGCTGTACCGTGGCCTGAACCCGGCAACGCTCTCCGGCTGCATCGATGTCATTGTGGTGCGTCATCCTGACGCCTCCCTGCACTGCTCG
>JAQMYF010000022.1:13609384-13622549 GCA_030014195.1 Neosilurus mollespiculum
ACCCTGGACCGCTCGCAAGGCCATTGCAGGATATATATATATCTATATCTATCTGTGTGTGTGTGCGGCATTATGTGTGGAAAGCTCAGTAGATGGCTTCATCGTAATGATTCAGACAGCTGTGGGCGGACATAAGGTAATGAGGGGGTGGTGCAGTAAAAAATAACAGAGGATTCCACATGAGAAGTTTGTGTATTTTTGTAACTGGCCTGCTCTCTTCGTCTGTTTTTTTCCTAATCCATTACAGACTGGGAAAGGAACAGTCCACTTTGGAAACCCCAATGCCTGGAATAAAAAAAAAGGTATTTCCATGGCATGTCTACTTTAACTCCTTTTGAAAAAGAAAACTAAATATAAACAAAATAAAAATAAAGTCTGTAAAATCTTTAAAAATTTTAAGCAGCTTCCTAGTGGTGCAACTACATGGCACCTGGATCAACCTGGAGATTGCAGGTTTGAAATTCAGGTTGATGCAACAGCCATCTGCCACCCGGAGTCCATGGGAGCTAATTGGGTAAGCCAAGACTGGGAGGGAGGGATAACATATGTTCACCTCCCTCGCCAATCTGTGAGCTCATTCGTATAAAGGGGCAGATAGCGCTTTCCCTTCTAGTGTCCCCCTTAGTGTTATGCCACCCCTGAATGCACATGCGCAGCAGTCAGTGAAGAGGCAGGTCGCACAGGAGGGGGCATGTGCATGCTTACGCCTTTCCCTGGTTGGCGGTGGTCGTATGTGATAGGGAGGCAATACTTGACAGATGCAAACTGGGTATGACTGAATAAAAAAAAAAAAGCAGCTTTTAGGACAGTATGTGAAAAATGTTAACACAGTTGTGCTGTATCCTGCTGTTACAGAGAGCACACATCTTAAAATCAGACCCCGAAAATGTCTTCGACATACTTGAGGAGAGAAGGCGGGGCAGTGATATAAGCCACGCCCTCAGGACTTTTAGTGCACAGCCGTACTGCGGGGCAACGCCTCTGTCTGTGAGCGCCCTCAACAGGATGGTTCAAGAGTCACAGTATCTACGCTACGTTATCTCTGAGGTGAGGTACTTTCTCGTCGTCCCGTATTGTTTTTGCTGTGGTGTGGAATGATAAGTAAGGAATATCTTTATCCATTTATTGTTCTCCTGTTTAATGTTGAATAAAATCTGCAAAACTAGTTGTCACTTATGTAAAATTATATCAGCTGTAAACATTAGTTGTTTCAAAAGCCTCTTTTTTCTCTTTCTTTTTAAATAAGACAAAAAAAAATTCAGATTGTCATGTTACTAAGAAACCACATACTATTAAAAAAAAAAAAAAAAAAAAAAAATTCAGTTTCACTTCTGACACTGGATACTTTTTCCATACATAGTAAGTAAACATCTATTAAACCCAGGGTTGGTACCCATACTCACGTTATGAGTGAATCTGAATATAAAGCTACACTCCTTGCAGATAGCCATGGAGTCGGGTGAGCCGCGCGATTGTGTGAAAGAGGAGGCGGTGAGCATCTTAGAGGAGATGGGTCAGACCCTGCAGCTGAGCTTCATCCGCCTAATGGGTTTTGCTCTCTCTAAAATCTTCAAGAGGCTCTTCAGTGCCATACGAGTAAACGAGGACGGACTCACAAGGGTTAGACACACTCACACTCGCGTCACCGACATCACTGGCTTTCACTCTGTACCACATCAACATCATCTGTGCGCAGTGTACAGTTTTGACATATTACATATTTTCCTCTACACACTAGCGACACTTTCACTCTCACACTAGGTAGGGCTTTGCTAGGCTGTAGGCATACTACCCAGCTAGCATCGCAGTTAGCAACCTAAATCTGTCGTTTTTATGTACAGATTAAACAGTTCTGAAAAAAAACCACGTAGCGGAATTGTGCTGTGTACAATTTTTCAACAGTTAACTGTTTAATTACTGTATTTGTATAACTAGAAATTTCCACCAAGAATGTATTTAATATAAACATTTCAATACAGAAAAACATTTTCAACAAACATGGTGGCTATGTGTAGTTACAACTTTTTAACTATAAATATCCATACAGGGGTGAAAAGAGCTAAAGGCTATTTTAGCTAACAGCTAGCTATAAAGATGATGAACTCCTATGAATCATCACCTTGTAATCCCCACCTGATAACTCCGCCCCCTCAGCTCCAACATGCCATTCAGGAACATCCGGTCATTCTGATGCCCAATCACAGGAGTTACATCGACTTCCTGGTGATTTCCTACATCATGTTCACCTACGATTTGTCCATCCCCGTCATCGCTGCTGGAATTCGCAAGTATCTATTAGAGACGAGTCAAGACTGATGTTGTGTTTAATCGTGTTTTGATGTAACCCATGCCATAATTTTTCTGTTTCTCGTTTCCAATTTCTCCTCCAGCGCTGATGGGAATGTCTCTTATTGGTGAGATCTTGCGCCGGTCGGGAGCGTTCTTTATTCGCCGTGCGATTGGCTCAGATAAGCTGTACTGGGCCGTGCTGTCCGAGTACGTCAGGACCATAGTTCGGGTAAAACAATTATACTAAACAATTTAACCTCTTTAAATGACAAATGCTCAAATATAATCGTGTTATACACATACACACAACACGTTTGTGTGTTGATAATTGAAATTATTGATATCGTTATGTTTCAAGTGTGCTTAAGTTTATTATAAGTATATTATCATATCCTTTCTTATTTAGTAATTTGCTAGTAACCTGGTGTTTTAGTATACACTAGGTGGGAACAACTAAAATGAGACTATTATAGCTTATTTTTTATACATTTGTAATTGATTAAAACAAGAGTGTATTGTTCCCGTGTAGTTAAATCACTCACTCATATCACTCATTTGCTGAACCACTTAATCCTACTAGAGTCGCGAGAAGGGTGGTGCCTATCTCAGCTGACACTGGGCGAAGGTGGAGTACACCCTGAGCAGCTCAGCAGACCATTACAGGACAAACACACAAATGCAACAATTCACACTCACACGCGCACCTAGTGTCAGTCATTAAGTTTAATGTGCATGTCTTTGGACTGGTGAGGAAACTTCATACAGAAACGTCCGAGCTCGGGAATCGAACCAAGGATCTTCTTGCTGTGACGTGCTACGCCACCATGCCGCCCCAGTGTAGTATATAATAAGTATAATTACCCCAACTTTAGCTATCTAGCCTGCTTTAAAACTGAAACCTTTGATGCTTCTTTTACAATAAACAAGAAACTTTATGTCTCAACTTTTTTAAATGAATCTACACAAAAATATTTCTGTAAATATTTTGTCCCAGGTTTTTTTCCTGTTGTAATATTTAATTTGAACTTTTTTTTTATACCTTAGGATGATATAAATTCTGTTCCCGCATAATTCTAGACACAGTATACACTTAACAGTATATAAGATATAGAACTTCCACACATGAGGTAATGCCAGAAGAACCTAAGATAACCGAATACAACCCATTGGTCCGTCAGCCCTAACCCTAACCCAGATGGGGCCCAAATGATATAAGCAAAGGCTATTTTTTAAATCATTACTCATTAGTATAAAGTTTTTATCTGTAAAATATCTAGAGGTTTGGTTTGTTGAACCCTGTGATTTTTGTCAGGCTTTGACTCAGTAAGTAAATGAATGTTTTCTCAAGAACTGTTAAGCTGATTAGCTTGCAGTTTATTTCGGAGGCTAGCTACCTAACGCTACAGTTAGCTCTTGCTCAGAAATTGTAAAAACATCTATGATATAAAATCAATTATTTATCAGAGCACATTAATGCATTATGTTCCTAGCTGCAGTAAAGTTTATCAATTTTTTTAATGAAAATGTTTGTAAATATATGTGTTTTGCAGACGGGTTTTGCTCCACTGGAGTTTTATGTGGAAGGACTGCGCAGCAGGACACTAAAATCTCTGAAACCCAAACTGGGTAAGCTAACATTCCTGATGCTAAAACATCGGATAGCTAACAAGGTAAACCAGCATTACGTACACTAGCATAAACTTGTATACTGAATATTATTACCGAATTGTATACAATTAGCTAAATATAGACTAAAGCTCTCTCTCTTTCTCTCTCTCTCTCAAATACACACACACACACACACACACACACACACACATACACAATTTTATTGATATTAATAACACTACATCTGAGAAACGTAAGCCAGGGCAACTTGCTAAGCTTGTGTTAAATTAGGCTACAATTAATGAAATATTGAGTATGGAGCTGTTGTGTACTTTGTGTGTGTGTGTGTAGGCATGATGCAAATGATCCTGGAGCCGTTTTTTAAAGGCGAGGTGTATGACATCACCCTGGTTCCGATCAGCATCAGCTACGATCGCGTCCTGGAAGAATCTCTGCTTGCTCATGAGCTGCTCGGCATTCCCAAACCCCGAGAAACCACCAGAGTACCATCTGTTACACTTACCTCTATGATGGGATACCCCACTACCTTTGGAATATGTTGTTATATAAATACAATCCATTCAGATGGGATTGATAGGGCCTGATTTGAAGCACGTATAACAGCCCATACCAAAGTGTTTTATTCCCCTTACACCTCAGTGATTCCCCAATTACAGTTTTTCATTTATGCATTAATGGCATAATTCATTATGCATTTATAGTTACTTTTATTGCAAGTTAATTTGATAGTGACGTGGACTGGATTGGGTCATAGCGACGTGGTTTATTTGTGTATGTTTGCATGCGCGCAGGGTTTGCTTAAAGCTCGGCAAGTTCTGGAAGAAAGCTACGGCTGCATGCATGTATACTTCGGGCACCCGGTGTCTGTAAGAGAGCTGGCTAAGGGGAGGATCCGCCGCGGTCAGTACAATCTAATACCCAGGTAAAACACCATGACGTCTGGAGATTGTGTCCTGCTGATGCCATGTTTATGGCTGCAACTGAGCGCTCTCTCTCTCTCTCTCTCTCTCTCTCTCTTTTTCAGGGATTTGCCATTGAAGCCCAGTGCAGAGCTGCAGGAGTTTGTGGGGGATGTCGCTCACTTGTTGGTTCAGTTGCAGGAACAAGATTTTGTTCTCAGTCCATGGAGTCTCATGGCCCTAATCCTCCTGCAGAGCCCTGATGTTGTGGACTGGAACACGCTTACCCATAAAACCCTGCGTCTGAGGACGCTCGCCACTCAGCTCAGAGCCCGAATCGACTGGCCTGGTACACTGTCACAAACATATTTTTTATTATAGAACACTGTTCTTGGCTGTAGACAACTATAGAATACCATTTTTTTCTACAGAATACTGCAGGTTACTATTGGTTACTGCTGATTACTACACGTTATTATTGGTTACTGTAGGTTACACACAAGCGTTCACATGCAGAAAGAATTTACACACAGCAATATGAGATACAACAAAAAACTCCATGTATGGTTCGGCTAGTTCATTTTCATTTCACCTCTTATATATTTTTTCAGCCCAGCTTCCCGACTCGGAGGTGATGTCATCCAGCATGGCCCTGCATCACTCTGTAGCACGCTCTGAGAACGGCCACGTCCGACTAGTTGAGGAGGCGGGGCCAGGACCCGTCACTCAAGAGGAAGCTGTGTTCAGGCGAGCATCTGCGGTGCTGATGTGCGCCTCCTACAGGAACCAAGCACTGCATGTGTTTACCCGGCCTGCCCTGGTGGCTGTTGCCATGACAACAGCTCCAAGCTACAGTAAAGGTAGCTATAATGTAAAGTGTTTCATAATAAAATATACAGTGCATCACTGAAAACTTTTGTAAACATCTTGTATGTATGCATTTAAAGACTGCGACTCTTCAAATTAGTTAGAACTTCAGATTAGAGTGGTTTTATAAGGTGGATTCAAATAAATCAGCAGGTCAGGTCGATTTTGATCGAATCACATTGGATCATTAAGCAAATATCCAAAATATGGCTTGTATTTTATTACTTCCGCCACAAAACAGAGTTTTGGCGAAGGTACCGGAATCACCAGGGGCTTGTGGTGTAGTGCTTAGGGTGCTGGGCTTATGATCGAGAGGGCATGGGTTTGAATCCCCGTTAGACCCCCACTGTGCTAAGATCCCTGGGTGAGGTTTTCTAAAGTGTGCCTCTGTCCACCCAGCAGGATAAATGGTTACCAGTATAAATACTGGGAAAGTAACCAGCTATGGACTAGCAGCCCATTCAGGAGGAGTTGAACTCCTTGTCGCTTTACGCTACATAAACCGGGATAAGCTCCGGCTGTGATGAAAGAGTATGCTCGGGTGTGAAAAGCCCAACAGACTTAGCTAATTGTCATCACTGGGGTTTGTCTGTCTGTCTGTTTATTGGTGAACAAAATCCTGACCACATCCATGCACAGATTTTCATCAAACTTGGCAGAAACACAACCCTGCCTGAAACCCAGAGCTGATTTGATTTTGGAACGACAAAGACAAAAGTGAAGGTGCAAGGTCACAAAGTTCTGGTGATACCGCGCCTATAACGTTGTGAAACACTAATAGGGAGCCATATATGGACTTTCAGATAAACCCTAGCCATAAATCATTCAACTGATAATTTGTTTGTATGCACACACTATAGAACATATTGTAAGATGAGCACATGGGTAATATAAACCAGTTCAAGTATAGGGCTTCATTATTCATGCGGTATGGTGCAGGTACCTTGCAGTCTTTCCTCTTAAGACCCTACTGTTCTCATATGAGGACATAGTACAGGGTGACCCAAAAAAACCCAGAACCCATAAACTTCTTAATTACTTCTACAAAAATAAAGCAAAATTGTTCTAAATTTGTACACTTGAACTTCTGTCTGTGTATGATTATACCCAAAAGTAATATAGGACGCTTTGCACAAAAGTTGTGTTCTCTCCAGAATATGCATCGATGTTTCTTTCTGTCGTAGCGCTCACCCTCCGACCGGAATAAGTGTCTGTGATGCCTTTAGAATTAAGATTTTGCACGGTACCATGCTCGCTAAACTTCTTAACCTAGTCAGGAATTCTGCTTTTTGATGGAGCATTTCGACACTGAAACGCTCTCCTAAAATTTGCTTGCATGATTTGTTGGCAAAATAGGCTTCCACACAAAATGTCTTTTGCTTGGTAGACTAGGACATGTTGGTGAAGACTATAGTTCCAATCTTTCATGCACAGAATCTACTTCATATCCTGAAAAAACCAGAAAGCTAGAATTAAATTTATGAATTTCAGACAAAAATATATGGGTTCTGTATTTTTTTGGGTCACCCTGTATGTTCTCTCAACTACCTTGTGTGTATTTCCTTGTAAGATCGTCATATAAAGGCAATTGGGTATTACCCTTTAGCCAAACTTTTTCCTGTTTAAAGATGTTGATCAAGTTCAATACATATCAGGTGGTAAGGAACAGAAGTGGTGTGGAGAAATGGCAAGATTCAACGTTATGGATTGTGTCTTAGGAGGTTAAGACTGACCTTCTATAGCTGCAACTCAAGTTGCAAAGAAGTACAACAAAAGATTCAGCTTTATAACGACTGTCATTTCCTCTCCAGAGGACGTCTTTGGTCGCTTCTGTTTCCTGCAAGATCTTTTCGCAAATGAGTTCATCTTCATGCCTGGTCATGCAGCACAGGTGGGAAGCCAGATTTGCATAATGGTTTAAATTGGTAATAATGCTGAGCAGTTTGTAAAAACGTCCCTCGATTCTTTAGTCGAGAAAAGATCTTTTGGGGTTTACTTTATCTTCCACCAGTGTGTCTGTCTGTATTAGGACTTTGATGATGGCTGCTCGAGTCTGCTGCGATGTGGGGCTCTGAGCATCTATGACCACGGACTAAGAGTGATTAAAGAACAGCAGGACACCATTGTCTTCCTCACCGCCGTTCTTGAACCGTTTATTGAAACGTACCAGGTGATTCGAGACTGTTTCTGAGATATTACGATTATTTTGTTTAAGTGTCTCTGAATGGATCATCATTTCAGCTAGAAAACGAATCGGTAAATCCTTTTGTGTTGATACTACCCGTTTTGGGTTTAGATAGTGTTTCGGGTTTTGTGTGAGGAAACATTTCGGATGTTTATGGAGAAGAGGTTCGTGCCTGACGTCCGTGCTGCCATCATGAAACTCTTCCTCTCAGGTGAGCACGTTACCACCACGAGTGAATTATTCATTCATTCATTAAAGCTCTCTTACCTCACAGATTCCTCCAGTATATCAGCTTACACACTTATTGTTGTACAAGAAGAAAATAAGCTCTGCTTGAGATTATTGAGACACCAGACCACGCCCGTTTGATTATATCAGCTCCTCCCACTTTTTTCTCTAAGCAAATGTTCTTGAATATCCTATACTGGAATGGCACAGTCATATGCAGTACAGAAATATGATAGAATCAGTATTAAATGTGTTTTGAATTAGTGTCTGTGTTTAAAATCGCTCATAGCCAGTTTTAATATGAATGTCTTTATATATACAGTACATTGTCCCATGTCCATGCCTAAGACTCAGTGTCTCTGCTCTCAGGTGAGGTGTGTTCATATGAGTGCTTGTCCTCCGACACACACAAGAACGCTCTGTCAGCTCTGCTCAGGATGGGAGCTGCGTCTAAATCCAGGGTGTAAGTGGGAACGTCACTCTTAGTGTAATGATGTGATATTTAGCGATGAGATGATGCTGATGAAGACCCGGTTATTTTGTATGTATGTATAAACCAGTGTTTCTCAACCAAAGGTCTGTGGTCCAGGGGCTTGTGTGTTTGTGTGAAGGTATTTAAGTTAAGCACAAGTATTATTTTTGTCAAAAATGATATATATTGGCTGAAACGGCACATGTATTATAATACATATCTCTATTTAATAATTTAGGTTAATTTTCAACTCTAAACTCCTAGCAGTTTCTCTATTACATCGTATGATGACGTAGAGGACTGGCATCGTCAGTTCATGTGCGGTCGGACTTTGGTGGAAACACCACAGTCCACCATTGATAAAAATACCATCCGGTAAGTGGAGGCCACCATTTTGGTAGATCGCTGCATAACTGTTTGCCAACTAGCCCAAGACGTCAAGATCAGTGTGGGATCTGTGGGGAAAAAAAAACACCCATGACCATTTGAACATGTGGAAGTTGTCTGCATGATAGATCCCAAGGCGGCTCACACCATTCCAGAAGTGGGATTGAATCACGTACTTCCAGGCTCTTTTTGGACATGCGCCAAGAAAACAAGGAGGATTACAACAGACTAATCACGCAGGATGAAACATGTGTCCATCATCTCATACAGAGACTAAAGCCCAAGCAATGGAAGCATCATGACTCAACTCCTCTAAAGAAGGCAGCTATCAGGCAAGGTCATGCTCACGGTCTTTTAGGACCAGCATGGAATAGTGATGATGGATTTCTTGGCAAAAGGGTATCACAATTATGGGGACAGACTATGCTTCACCGCTGCATAAACTGTGGAAGGATATCGAATCTGAGAGTCGTTGCATGCTGAGACAGGCCTCAGCCTCTCCACGTCCCTAGTAAGATTAAGTGGTTTGGCTAATGAACCCTTGTTGGTTTATGAAAACATGGAGGGAAGCCAGTTTATCTAGTATTATTATATAGTACTGTATACATTCTAATTGTTTATTATGATTTGGGACATATTAACAGAACGGTTCGCATTATATTCTGCCCCACGGGTGGGAAGAGGTTGAGAATCACTGGCCTGTGTGATAACTTATTTTAAAACCTTTGATTTGTCTGTTCTCAGTGCTGAACAGATCGAGTACAGGATAAACCAAAGTGCAGTGAGGAGGATCCGGGACACACTGGGTAAGAAGAGCCGTCACTGGTTTATAGCACCATGTATTACTAAGTAACATCAAACTTTATGACTCTATATAAATAAAACACAAAGTACACAGCACCCCCTGCTGGGCCTGCCGAAATTCCGCATTTCCCAAAAAAAAAAAAAATCCTCCCTCTTATAACATTAAGGGTCAGATATTAAATTTCTTTTTTTATTTCGGACACCAGTAGAGCACCAGAGTCCATTCATCCATTTTTTAAAAGCTGCTTAATCCTAATTAGGGTTGCAGGGAGGCCGGAGCCTATCTCAGCTGACTCTGGGTGAGGGCGGGGTACACCCTGAACAGCTCACCAGGCCATTGCAGGGCCAACACATGTACAACCATTCACACTCACTCTCACACATATGGGCAACGTGGAACCACCAGTTAGCCTACTGTGCATGTTTTTGGACTGTGGGAGGAAACCGGAGTACCCAGAGGAAACCCACTCAAGCTTATGGAGCACATGCAAACTCCACACCGAAACACCCCGTGCCTAGGAATCGACCCAGGACCTTCTTGCTAACGTGATAACTGTTGCGCCACCGGAGCACCAAAGTACCTAAGTACAATTCCTAATCCAAAAAAACCTCTACTGCTCTTTAGGAAGCATGTGTGACTGCTCATATTGAGTCGAGGCTGAGCACAGGACATTTAAATGACAGTTGATTGATAATAATTCAGTTGAGAGGGACGGTTTGTTAGAGTATTTTTTTTTTTATCACCTTCCAAAATTCTACTACCTTCTAAAAAACTACTACAAAGTCTTTTTTTCAAGAGTGCCAATAATTCTGGGTTTATGGTGTAGATATAGCACGGGGAAAGCTACAGATCAGTATGATGTAATACTGGATCTCAGTGAAACTGTAATAGTGTGTTATGCTGTTATAATGCTGTTATAATAAATCCTCTCCTGTCTCTTTGCCTCCAGATGGCGGTATTGCGTCCAAGATGCCGCTGTTTTCGAGACTCTGATACAACCCAGCATTTCTGTCCTTATATCATTAATAAGGAGTTAAAGTAGTACCTTCTACAGCCTGAGCGATACTAATTACAAAACAATACAAACAAATCCAGGATAAGAAATATCCCCTCAGAAAACTCCCAGGATTCCCTGCGTCCTGTCAAAGGAACTGGACGTCTGCGATTACTTAAATTCTGAATGTTCATTAATGAGATTAGCACTGAACACATCACTGGCAGATTGGTGTGGAACAGTTTTCACTACATATAGTTCCTGCATCCACACTTATCATTTATTATTACATTAATTATCTGCTACTTGCTGGTAATTTGTGGGTTTCCAGTGATTGTAGAAAGAGTAATACAGCCGTCTGTCCCTGCTGATGTGTAATTGTAGATATTTTTTAATTTGTAGATAGTAATTTATAATGGAAACACACCATAATAACAGTGTTTCAAAGAAATGTGAAATAATGTATAGTGTTGTATAATACATTCAGAATAAAAAATAGTTTCTAATTAAATAAAATGGTGTCAACGTCGTGGTAATAACTTGTAAATAACGCTTTGGTGATGGTGGAAATGACGTTATTACTTTAGTGATATTTTTACACTGTTATTTATTCCTTCATGTGTGAAAATGAATGTGTACAAATAGACCACAGGAGTCCAGACACTCACACGGGCAGGACTTCACTAACTTGACTGCTGTGAGGTCAAGGGCACCCACATACAATCCCAACCGAGTCCCTCCTGAGGCGAACCCATCCACCAAATTTGGTGATCTTATATCATTTCCTTTCAGTTATCGCATTGACAAGCCGAATATAGAAAAAGTTACCTTGTGGCTAAAAATACATAAAGCTGCAAGCGGCAATTCCGGGGTCCAAGCATCAATATGCTAATTCCCTGGAGGTCCTGAAATGACACACAGATCAGGGGAAGGGCTTTACCACCAAGTTTTGATCTGGCCAGAGGTTCAGAAGCCTATGAGATTGCCAAACGATGCGTTGTGTCACCATTGCAATTTGATTGACACATAGCGCTGATGTTCTTTGATGTAGAAATTTTCTTTCGCAATGTACTTTGAGCATATTCCAAAGGAACTAAGGGCAAATGTGCATTAACTGAAGTTACAGTTCATGAATAGAATACAGTTCATGTGTTATTTAACAGATTGCTTTCAAATTTGGAATATCCTGTTATGTCATTGTCAGCGGTGAATGATATTGGCTCATTTGCATATTAATTACGAAATGATACAAATTCATTGCCTGGTGGCAGCCATTTTTTTTTTTTTTTTACCGGACGTTTGCCTTTGCAATTTTAGTAATAGGAGTAGGCTCAAGATGACATACTTCACACTTCTTGCACACAGTCCCAGCCATTCAGATGTTATTTTTGCTAAAATCATAATTATGCAAATTGGCTCAAAATCCAATATGGCAGAGTTGACTGACACAAGAAAACAAGAATAATAATAACAATAATAATAATTTTTAAAAATGCAACGTGAGGCACAGTGTATTATATATGAAGAGTTTGAGTTCAAAAACAGATAAGTGCCGTTGTTTTAATTATGAGAAAAACATTTTTTTTAAAGCTACAGAAAAAAAGTTTTTGAAAGCCTGGTAGAAGAGAGAACCTGGTATGAACGTAGTTTGAATGTAATATGCACTTAGGACGTGCATTTTCCCATTTTGAACATATCCTCACATTCCTCAAAATTGTAAGGACACATTACAATCTTCAGTGCTTGTCTGAATGTGATGGGGGCTGCACCACCGTACTACCTGTGATGGAAACATAGCAAGAATACAAGACGCTGAGAAAACCTGGATGCTCCTCCTGTTACCATGAATATAACCCTGTTTGTTATATAAAAAGTTTTGAATCTACTTTTCAGCAGAACTGTGATGGGTTTGGAATCATACGGATAATAAAATGAATTGGGGCTGCAAAAAAAAAAAAAAATCTTCATTAAATAAATGATCTAACCTTCTGAGATCACTTGCTGTAAATAAAATTAAAAATACATAAATTATCTCTACTACAGTACACTAGATACATAAACATTAATAATAAATGATTAGTATCTGGGGGGGAAAAAAGACAGGACGAGGGTTGGATTCTTTCTTTTTTTGCACAAAAACAGTACATTTAATTCAAGTGTTCCCCAGCACAAATACATAAGAAAGGAGTCATTCTATTTGTATTTCTTTCTTTCATGCTTTCTCTCCGTCTCTTCACGCAATCTGCAAATGAAAGCAGAACCACAGCTGTGGATGGAGAGAGAGGGGAGAGAGAGAGAGAGAAAAGGATGAAGAAGGGAGTGAAAAAGCGAGAGACGGATGCACCTGACAGACCAAATATGAGGGACAGAAGGTAGGACATGGCTGTAGTCAATAAATATTGAGGCAAAA
>JAQMYF010000022.1:13682194-13704317 GCA_030014195.1 Neosilurus mollespiculum
TTATCAGGGTAAGCATTTTTATTTTAATTTTAATCTGTATTTTATTTGTTTGTGTGTGTGTGTGTGTGTGTGTGTGTACTCCCCACACTAATACTACACTACACCAGACACCTACTACACTATTTGTTTGTCTGCACTCATTGGATGGAGCCAGTGGGAAGGTCCAAGGAGCTCTGAGAGAAAGAATCAGGACTGTCTCTTGGAGCCATATCTAAAATCCTGCAGCCTCACAGATAACCTGTTGTACGAATTGTACACAAGTCCAGGGTACTGGGAGGTGTAGCCACTTCAAGGACAAGGTCTGGACTGCAGAAGACCCAAGCTGTCACCAACAGCTGAGAGAAAGTTGGTTGTGATGGTAAGGAAGCACAAAGGAACAGACCTGCCATGACCTGACCACCATGCACTGAGAGACTGCTGACCTCCAAAAGGTCCAAAATCCACACCTTCAAGCTTGACTAAAGCCTTCTAGAGGAATGCTCAGCCACAACGACCAGATATATGTTCGGAGGAGTAAACATGAGGAGGTCAAGTGTACTAACTGATACACACGGAGCTGGTGGTGGTAGCATCAAGTTCTGGAGCTGTTTTGCTGCCAGCAGAACTGATGAACTGCACAATGTGGGTGGATCGAATAAGACCCTTAGAGTTCTTCAGCAGAGCCTTGAACCATCAGCTAGGAGGTTGAAACGTGTCCCATTGGTGTTCCATTAGGTCGACGCTTAACAACTGCGTATTAGGACGAAATATCAGAATGCCGAATGCCATGACTGACCAATCAGAATCCAGTATACAATGGAGTGCATGTAATAAAACTAGATTTATTATTTATATCTAATAATCTATATAGATAGATAGATAGACAATATAGCATGTGTGTGTTTGTGTGTGTGATAGTTTTGTGTCTTGTTACATGACTCTCGACTCTATTTCTGTCGAGTGTGGGTTATTTTTGGGCCGTTCCAGTTGCCAAGCAACACGTCTGCATGGAGAAAAAGAGAGAGAAGGAAGTACCAGGGTGGAATGGGCACTGGCACTACGCTGGCCTTCACACACACACACACACACACACACACACACACACACACATCTCTTGCCCGTGCTCCATGTGCTCATCATCGTCTCATCCCTCTTCACTCTTTATTCTGTTTGGTGCCGAATACACGCACAAACACACATGCACGCACGCACACACACACACACACGCACACAGAGTAGCGGCAACACCATTCAGGCGGTATCTCGAATCACTACTTCACTCTACACACGATCCAGCGTTTCCACTCAACACCAAGGAATTCAATTTAAAAGAAACTGAAACGGAAAACCTCAGTAAACAAACAAACAAACAAACAAACAAACAAACAAAAATAATAATAATAATCACAACTCTTTCATTTTTTCTAAACATTGTTCTAGCTGTTAATCACCTAGAACTGTTAATCTATTAATGTAATTTAAATTGAATATAAATATTTAGGCGCTGCCTAAAAGCAGAGCTCCGAAAATGTTTGCATTTATTTCCGGTAAAGAAACAGAAATAATAAAACCTACTGTCCTTTCACTGCTATTTCCAAAACTTATTTCTCCTCAAAAAGAAAAAACATTCACCGAAAAAAGAACACTTTCTGTGAAGTGCAAGCACACTCAGCGCCAACGGCGGGGGCACGTATGTGCGTCGGGTTGCCTGTGTGCACACGTGAACACGGACGGGACGACAAAATCAAGCTCATGGAGTCACAACATCTGCATTTATGACACATGGAGCTCTGCGGAGCTCCGCTATTAAAAAAAATACTACACTTGTGAGAGACAGAGACACACACGTACACACGCACACACACACACACACAAAACAAACAAGTAAACCATGAATTAGCACGTAAGCCAAAGCAAAGAACTCCAGAACAAAGAGTGGTGATAATGCACTAGTTCAGTCCGCGATCACCGTTAAAAAAAATGAAAAACAACAACACACAGCACATCATTTTTCATTCACTCAATTTATGAACATAGAACATGTTTTTCATTTTCTCGTTAGCGTACTTCTGGATCTTATCTTGTTTGACTTTTTTTTTAATTTCTAGGGTTTCAGAATCGATGAAAGACCTTGTGTTTTTATCCACTGAAACATTATCCCGAGTTGGCGAGGTGGATAATGTGTTTTAGTATATACTCCACGGGAATAGTGCAATCTGAAGATTGGTTCTCCAGCTTGGGGTTAAAAGACATTAAAACAGCGGACAAAAACTTCAACTCAAACTCAACTTTATTGTCATTCATCGAGTTACAGGGCGTGTAGTAGAATGAAATATTGTTTCGTGCGAGCTCCAGGTGCAGTCACTGATTCTGAAATTCGAGAAATTCAATAAAATAAATAAAATGAATATACTTGTCAGAATGATTTTTTTTGGTTCTCATTGTTCAATACATTTTCACCAAAAATTGATAGAGAAGTCATTTTTTACTTCTTTTTATTAGGAGCCCTTTTAGACAAAAGTGGTGGTGTATAATCTTCACTGCACACTTCTGTATATACTAAAACTATGAATGAGTTAAAAAAGTCGCCGTGACAGAGCGTGCTAACACACATGCATATGCAAACTTGCTCACCTGCCACTGTTATACTTAAAAAAATGTAAAAATAACTAATAAAAATCTTTATGTATGAAATATATAAGTCTTTATGTATACAGTTCTTTGACTGCAACGGCACATTAACATGACGGCAACCGGTGTGTAGCAATAATTCTGTCTTAGGCTAAATAACTGAATGAAACGTGTTCAACCTGATGTCAATACTTTCTGCGAGTAATAAACAAGAAAACAAGGTGCCGTGTCAGAGTCATTTGTTTGTACAGATACTGCATACAGGACGGTAATAAAGCGTCAAGAAGTTCAATGGCATGCAGCGAGGTAGTGACTTAATGGTGAGCTGCTACAATATTAAATGGACAGTGGCGGCTCAGGGGTTAAGGCTCTGGGTTACTGAGCAGAATGTTGACGGATCAAACCCTGGTATCACCAAGCTACCACTGTCGGGCCCTTGAGAACAGCCCTTAACTGCTCAGTTGTATAAATATTTATCACTCTGGATAAAGGCCCTACCAAATTCTACCAAATGAACTAAAACACTAATTTACCTCAGGCTCGGCGGCATCACTTCAGCGAATGGACTTTATGCAGGTTATCACGAAAACTGTTTGATTATATATGCCTGTATTCCTCACCCTATAAACCACTTGGCGTAAAAGTGCTTGATAAATAAAGTTTCACTAAATTTTTTATTTACATTACCGACTGCTTTTCACAACCTGGTTCGCTCAGACCGCCTCGGTTTCTATTCTCTTTACCGTGGACGCTTCTGTTCAGCAATACACACTCCATGTGCACGTCCGTGACTTCTGTAATTCTCCGTCACACACACATCCCTTACATTCATTTATTCATTCATTCATTGTCTAAATCGCTTAATCATAATTAGGCTCGCGGGGAGGCTGGAGCCTATCTTAGCCGACTCTGGGCGAGGGCGGGGTACACCCTGAACAGCTCACCAGGCCATCGCAGGGCCAACACATACACAACCATTCACACTCATGCTTCGGAGCGATTTGGAACAGCCAATTTGCCTACAGTGCATGTTTTTGGACTGTAAGAGGAAACCGGAGTACCCAGAGGAAACCCACACAAGCACGGGGAGAACATGCGAACTCCACATAGAAACACCCGAGCCCGGGAATCGAACCCATGCTAACTACTGTGCCACCGTGCCGCCCCTATATCCCTTACACAGTAAATTTATTAACGTGTAAATGTCATTAAATCAATTCTAAATATAAAAGGGGAAAAAACCCAGACAAATCTTACTTTGTAAACATTTCAGATTCTAAAAATAAATTTCTTTTTTTAATTCAATTACTATCTTGCCTTTTTTTTTTTTTTTTACAGGATCCAGAATTACTTCTCCAGGATGCAGGATTATTTCTGTATTATTAATTTTTGCTTTCTATTTATTTTCAGACAAAAAAACCTTCCCTGATATTAGACTGACGTAATCTCTGGTGACGTTTTGGGAATTCCGATCTGACCATTTTCATACACAGTCAGTCACATGACCACTGTTTGGATATGTATCTACGAGCCTCAGTCTGATAAATAAATAAAGATCAGATATGTGTCACTTCAGTGCGGTGATGAAAATGTACTCATGGACAGAAAGTAAATTAAAGTAAGGTCAGAAAAAGAAAAATGTTTTCACCCCCTCCCCCATTCTCCTCCCCATCTCTCAATTCCCTCAGAATTCATGCGTGAGCCAAAGAAACGCCTTTTTCCTGTTTGTTTTGCTTGAGAGCTTTAAAGACCAATGATTCCCATATTAAACCCGAACTCGTATCGTGTCCAAAAGCTTGTCGCAGCTGTAAGGGCTGCAGTGTGTGGATATATGGGGTCGCTCGGGCTGTATTACCCCACCGCACATTAGTAAAGTGCAAAAACGACTCACGCCCCATGCCAAATACAACGCGTCTCTCTTCCGCTAAAGTAAACATCTTTAACACACCGAATCGAGGCCAAGTTTCGTTTGTGTTTCAGGAAAATCTGTTTTTAAAAATCATTTCCTTTGATTTATATATAAGCGGACTTGGCACCGAGTGAAAGGAGCTGCTGTGTGTGTGTGTGTGTGTGTGTGTGTGTCTATTTGTATGAGAGCCATGCCAGGATGAGTATGCAGTCTTTGTGCAAAGGTGTGTGTATGTGTATGCGTGTATGTGTGTGCGCTCAGAGCTCAGGTTATAATAAGTCTTATCTGTGCCAAATAAAACATCAGCTCAAAGCTGCCTTAAGTACTACAGCGCAGGCCTCCTTGTAACCTTCCCAGAGTTCAACGAGGCCGCACCGCTGCACATAACCAGAGCCAAGTACAACAGCAACAATAGTGGCACCCCACCACCGCCCCCCTCCACCGTCACCCCACTACACACGTCACCACAAAGAGATTACACAAATTACATACAGCTGTTACTATGAAAATGAGAATGTGTCAGAACTGCTGGCAGTGCCGCTGGACCAGAAAAATAACGAACACTGTCTGACCAATCAGAATCCAGAATTGAACATGTGGCGTAAAAGAATACAAACATCATCAACCCCCCACCACACCACACATACACACTCTCACACACACAGGCCTGTTTTCTAGATAATTCTCTGGTCACTGATTTACCTTTTACTCAGCAGTTGGTGAATGAACGCACGCGGTGGAAGCCATAAAGCGGTGGATTAGTAAAAGAAAACATTAGTGAGGTACTTCATCTCCTTCACGCTGAGAGAAGATCGATTCTAACAGTTACTCTTTAACTCAGTGCTCCTCTGAAACGACACTGGGATCATGTCACCGCTCTGCGAGCACACCGAGCACATGCTGATGGATAGCACAAGCTCCATCATATAACACTACACACACACACACACACACACACACACAGTATATATAGTGGTTAGCATGTTTGCCTCGTACCAAAAAGGTCCTGGGTTCGAGTCCCGAGCTCGGGCGTTTCTATGTGGAGTTTGCATGTACAGAACTCCCCATGCTTGCATGGGTTTCCTCCGGGTACTCCAGTTTCCTCATGCTCATTAGGCTGTTCAATTCAACTGGCTGTTCCAAACTGTCTCCTCGGTGTGAATGTGAGCTTTATTCTCATTTCTTTCTTCTCTATTCCCTTAAAATCTGTTTTATTTTTATTCTACACCGCACCACTTTACCCTTCACTCTATTTTGCTGTATTCATCCTGCTCGGTTCCTTTGTTCACAATTTGATTTCTTTCCTTCTGATCTACTTGATTTTACTCTATTCTGCTGAACTTGACTATGCCATACTGCAATTTCTTTTATTTCTCTTCTATTTGATCCTATTCCTCTCTTATTCTATTTCCTTCCAGACTGCTCCCCTGTGCTTAACTCTATTCTTATTCTAATCTGTACTTTATTTTTCTTTTCATATTCTATTGTACTCTATTCATTTACATTACATTTAAGGCAGAGTCTCTGTCTTTTTTTTTTTTTTTAATGTATTTAATTAAAAACATTTTTTTGGATTTTTCTCCATTTTTCTCCCTAATTTTTAGTCATATCCAATTCCCACCCATCAAGTATTGCCTTCCCTATCACACTACCACCACCAACCAGGGAGGGGCGTAAGCAAGCACATGCCATCTCCGTGACATGTAATGCTGCCACCCGCCTTTGTTAGAACTGCTGTGCATGCGTATTCGGGAGCGGTCTAACACACTCGGAGGAAAGCGCTATCCTCCCCCTTGTACGAATGAGTTCACAGATGTCCATGATTAGCTGGTGATCGCTGTGAGTGACAGGGAAGTGAGCGTATGCCATCCCTCCCTCCCGTGAGAGCTCGGCCAATTAGCTCCCATGGACTCCCGGTCACGGATTGGCTCTGGCACCAATCCGGATTCGAACTTGCGATCTCCGGGTTGATAGTCGCACCTTGTTGATGCATCACACGGGAGCCCAGACACCCAGTCTTAACAGCAGTTTTTTATACAAATTTAACCTTTTAAAAGTTAAGAGTATTGGGCCTGGCTGAAGGGATTGAACCAAAGCCCTTTGGGTCAGTAACCCATTGCCTTAATCACTGAGCCACCACTGCACCATTCTATTTTGTTCTACTTTGTTCTGAGGTTCTTTATTCTCACTCATCATTTGTTACCCGCTTACTGGCGCCGATCTCAGCCGACACCAGGTGAAGGCAGGGTACACTCAAACAGCTCGCCAAACCGGCAACATACACACACATTCACACTCACACTCACATCCCCACCTGTCTTTGGACAGTAGGAGGAAACCGGAGTACCCGGAGGAAACCCACACTCTTCTATTGGTTTCTATTCTACACTATTATTCTCTTTTGTGGTATTACGTTTTATTGAATAACATTTTTGTTCATTTTATTTTATCCTTTACTCATTTCTACTCCACTGTACTTTTCTCTACTCAAGTTACTTCTATACTCTATTTCTATTCTAATTTTTCTTGCGCACTATACTTATCTTTATATTATACTACACTATTCTATTCTACTCTACATTGCTCTAACACACCTAACTGTTTGAAACAGCCATGCCTGTGTCTAGGTTACATTTTCATAACATTGCCTAGTTTTTCCCTCACAATTTAAGAATGCCGTCAGTTAAAACTGGACCTGTTCTAGCAGCGGACTCGCCCCTGAAAGCATCACACTAATCTGTTTCTCATGCAACTCTCAGTCAATGAATATAATTACGGGAATGCCCTTTAAAAAAATGCAATGCTCCAGTGAATTTGTCCTTCAGAGCAGTCAAAAAGTTGCGTCAAAAAACTGCCACCACAACGTGTGCTGATGACACGTGACAGTAATGTGTGAAGTGTTCGCCATTAAGTTGCAAATCATTTACGCACTTTAAACCAAGATAAATCTTACACAAATGAATGAAATATATTCTTCTTCTTCTTATTATTATTATTAGTAGTAGTGTTAGTAGTAGTAATGCTAGTGTGTACATGATTAACCAGTTCCCTTTCAACATAAAAATTTGAGATTTAACACAAAAAAAAATTGACACCGGATACCACAGCTGATTATATTTAATTATCAGTTAAATAATCTATTAATAAATTATTATATAATTATATCATTAGTATTATTTAATAACTTATTCACAATATATATTATTTTAACATCAATTAATTAGTTGAGGTAGTTTGAATTACCATATATATATATATATATGGTATATTATTATATAATAATTTAACAATAACTTATTAGTATTATAAATTATATATTAATAATAATAATAATAATAATAATATTTTTTTTAATTTAATGACTAAAACAAAACAAACATGTTTCTGATATCAAAACCAATTCTATTTATTTAACTATAAGAGGTTTACCATTTAAAGATCATCCAAAATGGGGGTCTAAATCAGCCAAGTAAACACCTGAAATAATAAATATTAGTCCTCAAAGAGCCAGTAATGCATGTATGCCTTCTTCAATTTCAAAGGTATACAACTGGAAATTAACTGGCTGATGACACCACGGAGGGAATGCAACTAATTAAAGATGGCGGATTACACAGCAGGTGAACCTGAACATGACAGTGGTTACTATAGCAAATGTGATGTTTTTAAAGAGGAAAAATACAGTGCGATAAATAACGGAGGGATGTTTGAGTCTGATTGTTTCCAAAATACAGATGGATTGAGACCCTCTGAGTCAATTCAGCCATAAAATTCAGGACGACACCGATGACGATGACTGAGACGAGCCAACAGTGACAGAATCTCATCACTACAAAACAAAGACGTGTACATTTTTTATTCCTGCTATTTCACAGAGTTATTTTTATAAACTTATGAAAGGTCCGGAATTTTCAGTGGTGTTTTACAGTCGCTGCTGTTGTTGCAACTTGACATACGCACTGTGTTTTTCTCCTGACCTAACGGAGCCTGTCCACACATGTCTAGTGAGCGGTTATGGACAAAGTTGACCTGAACTTTACACACTGTTAGTGATCGATTATGTTTTCCTTCATATTAAGGAAAATAGGAATTTCTGTCGGTAGAATAAAACCCACAGGTTTACTTGTATTACAGTACTAGCCGTAGCCACGCCAGGGAATTGGCGCAAGTCTTTCATGTGCGTGGATATTTCATATCACGCATCATGCTTTGGTCTCACTTTAAAAACAATCACATTTTGGAGAAGTCGTTTTAACGTGTAACTCGGCGGTACTGGTTCACCTGACGATGCACAGTACCTCCCTAAAGCATACAACAGTGACGAAAACGCAGTCTTGACCGGTTTCAATTTATGACGACAGGTCACAAGGCTAAAGAGTGAAATTCCACATCGCTTTCTTTGTCAATGTCATGAAAAAATAAATCCATTCCTTCAGAGGTCTGTTGCTTCTTGTTCAAATCTAACCGAACTGAATGAGAGCTTTAACGGCAGGTTCTCGCAGCCTGTCTCTGTGTGCTGGGGGAGGTCATGCAGAGGTCAGGGCTTTGTCTCGCTATAGGTTCACTAGCAGCTCCGACAGTATACAGACTGAGTACAACTTTCTCTGGTTTGCGCTCTCAACAACTTGTACCAAATGTAGGTCTTTTAATTGATGGTACAGCCGTCGATTTCAACCATGGTTTATAAACCAGTTCAACAGCAACTGAACACTCGTACAGTACATCACATGAACCTGGTGGAAACTGGGCTAAGCAGATCAAAGGATCATTCCACATTCCCGAATTTTTCATGTAATTCATCCAACTTTTTGCCACCCTGTGATCTTTTGGGCATTGATGAAGTGACCCTCCATCTCCTGTTGTATTACTCCAACCACCGTCAAGGTGGCTTGATGACTTCCGTCCGTGAAGTCATGGCAGAGGACATGTTAGCTTACTGTGCCACCCTTCAACTGGCTATAACTCGAAAACGTCTCAAGTCTTTATATTAAAAATGCGCATTTTAAACAGATTCAAATTTAAGCACAGTACAGGGGCAGCTCTTGGGTTGAATTTAAATAATGAAATAATTATTATTATTATATACAATATAATTACATATTAAATATTTTTTAACAAATTCACTCATTTAATACCAATATTAATAATTATTATTTAAATAATATAAGTAAATTAATACATATGTACATTATTTACATATAAAATTATAATAAATGCATATGTATATATAATTTATTAATACACTAAGAACAAATTCATCAATAAATCATTAAATATTAACTTTTTAAAAATAAACAAAAACATTAAACTAATTTTACAAATCACTAAATCTAAAATAAATATTAAAAAATATTAAATTTGTGTTTCTCTGACCTGAAATCAGTTTCTGCTTCAGAAACAGGCTGAAAAAAGGCGACTGCGTCCACTGGAGACCAGAAACCGACGTTTATTCAGCTCTCTCTCTCTCTCTCTCTCTCTCTCTCTCTGCACTGAGAGTGTATTAGGATGAGGTTGTAAAGGTCAGAGCTTAATGTTTCCTTACCTGCACAGGTGTGTATGTATATATGTGCGTATGTGTGTGCGTGTGTGTGTGTGTGTGTCAAGGACCTGCTTTATATCCCAGGTGTTCCACGGCTAAATTGGTAAGTACCTGACATTTGCTTGGATAAATTATGGGTTTTTAAAGTCCATCAGGGAAATGATGCTTAAACTAATAAGTATATCTGTGTGTGTCTGTGTGTGTGTGGGGGTGAGAGTGTGTGTGTGACCTCAACTCAACTCCAAGAGCACTCCAGTGGCCATAAAGCAGGAAATTAAACCCGGCCCAGAGCGCTGTATGAAGGGATTGTGGATAGAGACACTCTATTAGCACAGCCCTGTACATCACGTTTGAAATCATCCTGTTTTGTAGGAATCGACAAGTAAAAGGAATGGTGTGGTCATGTGGGTCAGAGATCTCACACTCAGAGCCTGTGTGTGGTTAATATGTAGTGCTTATGGGCAACTAGGGTTTAAAAGCTGTTTAAAGTTCAGCCTGGTAGTAAACGTCGGTCTGTTAACCAGGACGAATTAAACTCCCCACTTTCAAATTAAACAAGCAATTACTGTCTACCACAGTGCTCCTTTCTTTCAGAAAATTATAACCTAAAAGATGAACTATTTACGTTTTCCTCCATAACGAAACCATTCTGCTAAATCTGTTTAATCTCCCATCCAAAAAATCGTCTCTCCACTCACCAGCCGTCTCTCGTCTATCACACAACGCCCAGGTGACCAACGGCGAAAATGAAGCATTACATGCATTTCCTCCAGCCAGCGTAATTTCATAAGGTTTGAAGACACTCAGTCCTACAAAGTACTATCCGCCATCTTTCTCATACACGACTGGGGATTGGCTAGAGTTGCTGTGATTGACAGAATGTCGCTCCCACCCTGACAGCAAGTATTTCTCCAAAGTAAACTACAAATAAAACAGGAGCATTCGGAGAGCACAAACCTCCACCAAGCCAAAAAACAAGAGAAAGTACACAGCACCCCCTGTTGGGCTTGCCATAATAGCACACTTCAAATAAGTAAATAAATAAATACATTAAACAAACAAACAAAAAACGTGTCCAATCGTTTATATAATAAAGTTAAATACACCTTTAAATAATTCCTGGATAAAGGAATTTGATCCAGATCATCCCTTAAAAAAATGAAATGGAGTCTTTCATGTCCAAAGCCCCACCTCTGGTGGAAATTTCATGAATATCCACACACAACTTTTCGCATAATGCTGCTAACACACAAATCAAAGTTAAAACATAACTTCTTTGGTGGAGGTAATATGATGTAAGGGTATAAGGACATTTCTTGAAACTAGGACTTGAACCGACAACCTTCCCAATGTTTTTTTTCCAGCCCACAGCCTTCAGCACTTATCCGCCATGTCTGTGTAATGTGGTCAAGGCTATGTAAATAAAAAAACATCCCCCACACACTTAATTATCTGCACGGCTGAACTGGAAGGGTTAATATTTAACAGAGTAGGGGTTTTATGCTGCGTATCCTGAAACGTGTCCACTATTTGGGCAAAGAGCCCCGTATCAATAATTCACACTTCCTGTATCATGAAGTCTTTTCAGGACAACTATATCGTCCCCCATTCGTCCTTCTCCACCTCAAACTCGGGTTCATTCCAGAATCATGCAGTGATGTGTGTGTATGTGTGTGTATGTGCCAAGGCTTAGACACTAACTCACACATACTAGTGCACAAAAACTTACCGCTTTCTTCGCCGCTGCATCACAGTCCACGTCCGACGTTTTGAATTCGGGGGTTGGAGTGGCGGCGTTGGACGGCATCATTGAAACCGAAAGCGGCTACTTGCGATGCATTTAAAAATGAACGCGAATGAGAAAGAAAGGTATTCTGGGGCGATGTTGCTGATCCACCTTCTGTCCTTCAGATCCTCCTTCTCCCTGCAGAAGAAAACAATCAGCAATTTAATGTACGTCAAAATGTTTTATTAGAAATGTATACAGAAATGTGTAAAATGGAATCTGTAAAATGGTACAATGTGTACCAGAAACGTTGATAATGTAGCTAAAGGCTATGGCTACAATATTAGCGTAAAACTAACTTTCAAACTCACATCATTGTGGAATACTGCACTATATTTTAAACATACAAAACAAAACAGAACTCTGTTATCACTTTCATTTATAACTCCGCCTTTAAACTTTAGGCCACGCCTCCCAGATTTTAATAACAGTGTCATACTCTATAAGAAACCACCAACAACACTAAATATACTAGGAGATCAAACATCAGCTCAAATGATTACACTTTATTTTTACCTAAGTGAGTCTGATTCAGTCATTCACTCGTTTGCTGAACCACTTAAACCTACTACTAAGGCTGGAGCCCATCTCCACCGACACTGGGCGTAGGCAAAGTACTCCCTGAACAGCGCGTCAGACCTCGCAAGGCCATTACACACAGACACAAAAAACCTTTCACGCTCACATCCACACTCAGGGGCAATCTGGAGCAGCCAATTAGCCTGATGTGCATGTTTTTGGGTTTTGGGAGGAAACCAGAGTATCCAGAGGAAACTCATGTGGGCACGGGAAGAACATGCAAACTCCACACAGAAACGCCTGAACCCGGGACTCGAGCCCAGGACCTTCTCACTGTGAGGCGGACATGCTAACAATACGCCACCGCGCCGCCTGAGTCTGAACCGAATTTTGTGAATCAAATTTGATTCTTTTGAATCACCCCTTGTGAGATAAGCTCGAGAGTCAGATGGGCATCGATTCATTAAATCAAGATTGTGTTTGGTTTATTGTGAGAGCGCTTTTAATGATTCAAAGGGGTTGTTCTGAATGAACAAATGGTTCGCTAGGCACGTTTAATATGGCTTAAATGTATCCTCGAGCAGCTGTAACAAAACACAAAATGAGGTAAAACGATGTGGGGTTTTCCACAGAGGCTTTTCATCATCTACAAAGGCGGAAATTTGACCATCAATCAAACGTTGAAGCAAAACAGGAGAGTCTTTAAACATCATTATCTTGTCAGCTTTCAGCACCTCAGTCAGAGTCAGCACTTCTGTCATTTTTTCGCGGGACAGAGGAACGAAGCTAAGCAGGCGAGTTTTGGCAGAGGCCGAATTTAGAGTCGTTGTGAAAGGCGTTCGGTGTGGGACGTGCCCGTGTAATATGGCGCTCGCTAAACCACTGTTGGTCCTCGTCTGTTCTGTGTACTTCAGCTCTAACTACAGAATCTCACTAGCATGGACAATCTTCAATGATAATCTTGGTAATGTTCAAGTAGCTCAATTTGTGATGTTTCCTTCTCAGAATTCCACTACAGGCTCTGCTGACACCACAGAAATAACATTACAATTTAGTTTGGAAGTCGAGTTTGTAACTAACTAATTGACGGTAAAAAAAAAAACACTACTATATAGTTTTCTTAGCTAACTTATCAGCTGCAGTGATCTAAACTTTTTCTAAATAAATTTCAAAATTTAAAACTGTTATCATTTTGTAAATGCAGTTAAAATTTAACACCATATGTTATTCACAATATATCACAAATTTTGCTACAATGCTCTTACTACGCAACTTGAAAATACAAAATAAATATCTAGCCAGATTACTTTTTAAACAGACAAGGTGAAGGCACAGGGACAGTAAGTTTACAGACAATATGCTTATAAATATCAACATCTCACTAAGGTTAAATTATTCTTGTTTTAAATGTACAGCTAACGTTACATATAATATCAACCTCTAAGCAAACCTCCGCAGGTTGTGGCATGCAAAAAAAAAAAGGTCAACAACATCTCGTGAACTTTGAAATACTGCAATTACTGAAGTGTTGTTATTGTTGTAAATGAGGCCCTGTTTAAAAAGAAGGGTATACAGAGCACAGGGAGTTTGCTAGAGTTTTCCACGATTTCGGTAAACGGACGGAAAATGCGGAATTTAGTGTATGAAATGGAATTTCCAAAGAGTTTATGTACACAAATAAAACTAAATATTATCCTTCAAATAGGCCATTATGGCATCAGAAATCGCTTTTTAATTTCAGAAATCGCTTTTTAACTTTGTTAGGAGATTTCTGAGGCCTGCCCCTAGTTTGTAAACATTGTGGGTGCCTATTGGCTGTTTGGAATGACAGCCACATGCTCTCAGCAAATAGCTTCTTGGTTCTCACCGAGACCAGTACTTGCGTTGTCATAACAAATGTTTACGAAGGAATAAAAATGGGGACCGGACCAGCCTGTTTTCTTGCCTACCTCACGAGGTCAGGCTAGAATCGTATTTAAAACCTTAGGTACGAACCCAGTATTTTGTAATTCAGGAATGCAACCATATTGCATTTATAATATATGTTTTCCTATATTACATATGAAAATATGTTTTTCATTTGGTTTATCGTTTGAAACTTATGAGTAAACTCAACTAATCAAAGTATTGTTATATACAAATACAAAAAACCCTCAGGATTGTCTGAGATATAGCTTAGCTGTCATATCCGAAAACCTGAAACTGGTAGTAAAACGGAATTAACCAACCTAAAATGGAAAGACCCTGAATTACGAAGGGGAAAACCAGTGTCTCTAGAGTATGCTAACATAAAATGTTCTCAGTAGCTTTTCTTAGAAAGAAAACTTTCCTTAGTTCTGTTTTTACTATTAATTACATTTTTCTAAAATTTTAGATGAAAGTGATTTTATTTGCAGCATTATGATTTAAGCTAACTAATTGCTAGTTGCCAGTTACTGTACTTTTGTGAATATAGACAATCTATATCAATCAAATATATAGTCAAATATATATCCAGGAGTGCTTAAAAATTTGCGTACCCTTTAGAGTTTTCTATATTTCTGCATAACTATGATTTAAAACACCATTTAATAGTTTGCATTAGCCAGATTGAAGAGACTCCTGCTTCACTCTCGTGAGCGCAAAATCGCAAGAATAGTACGTGAATTTGTCAGTTCATATAAGGCAAGGTAAAGGCAATAATAACAGTGATTTTTAAACTTACAAATCAAATATAAACTAGTGAACTTCTGAACAAATGCTATGTTCTGCCTTTATTCATATACAAATGACTTCATCATTTACCGTTCCATACACTTGAATCATGTGCGACTTTTCACAGTACAATGTCACTTTCACTGAGATTCAGTTCTCAGACATCTCCTGACATTTTCCTTTAGAATTTGCTGGTACAGTCCAGAATTCATTGTTCCATTTAAAGTAATCGGCCCAGATGCGGCAAAACAGGCCCAAAACATGATACTACCACCACCATGTTTCACAGATGAGATGATGTTATGATAAAATGCAAAGCTTTCCTTTTCCAAATATAAAACTTCTCATTGAAACAAAAACAGTTCTTCTTTTTTCAGTCTCCTCCATCCACAGGGTTTTTCCAATAGCCTTCTGGCTTATACATGTGATCTTTAACAAACTGCAGAACAGGAGCAATGCTCTATTTGGAGAGTGGTGGCTTTCTCCTTTCAGCTCTGTCATGCACACTATTTTTTTTTTTTTGTATTTTCTTAGCGGCATAGCCTTTTCCAGCTTGATCAGCTCTTTTCCTGAGGTCCTCACAAACCTTCTTTGTCCGTGACATGATACACTTCCTTCGAGTATTCTTGTTTCCTCCCACAGTACAAATACATGCACATTAGGCTAATTAGCTGTTCCAAATCGTCCAAATTTCGTGAAATCGTGAACTTAGAATAATATGTAATATAAAATATTTTCATTTTGAACAAATTAAATTTTTTCTCTCTTATTATACAGTAACATTGCTAGCAAAAATATTCATTCATTCATTCATTCATTTTCTAAGCCGCTTAATCCTAATTAGGGTCGTGGGGAGGCTGGCGCCCATCTTGGTCGACTCTGGGCGAGGACGGGGTACATCCTGGACAGCTCGCCAGACCATTGCAGGGCCAACACACATACTACCATTCACACTCATCACAACTAGGGATGATTTGGAGCAGCTAATCAGCCTACAGTGCATTTTTTTGGACTGTGGGAGGAAACCGGAGTAAACGGTGGAAACCTACGCAAGCACGGGGAGAACATGCAAACTCCACACAGAAACGCCCGAGCTGGGAATTGAACCCCAGTAGCAAAACTAGGCCATTAAAACAATTTTTAGGTCAAAAGTACTTCACATACGAAAAAATTATCTTAAGATGAATCATTCTATAGAATACGAGCCAAGTTAGATCGCAAAGTCTATTTTAAGTCAAAATTACTATTAAAATATTTTAATTTAAGAATGTCACCATGGACAGCTTGAACTTTCTTCATGAGACTGAGATACTTGCATGCTTTCCACACTTATATGATAAGATATTAGTGCATGTGCTGCTTTGAGTTCATCAGACACCTCAGTGTAAAATCCCCTCTGACAGGTGTGGCACAGGAACCCTGCAGGGACATGCAAGAACCTGCAGATGGTTTCTCTTGGGTTTTGCATGACATACTTCAGGACTTATGTGGAAATCAGTGAGACCAGTACACTGGTGGAGTGGGTTTGATATGCTGTCTACGAGGAATACACTGAGGAAGGAGCCTCCAGTGTCAGGGTAAATATTTAAAAAATATCGCACAAGCAGGTTATATGGTTCGACTTAATATCAACACACAAATCATTGCGTGCTTGGCTTCTTCAAAATCTGTTTCACTAACAAATAAAAACAAAAAAAAAATCAGCCATACTTCAAATTTTCAGTTACAAAATATTAATTCCTTTGTTATACTATATAACAAAACTGCAAACGCAATCATCACTACTATGATTGGCTTCTCAACTTGAGGCTCTGAATTACAAACGTGGCGATATACAATACAGCTGTTTATTTTTGTTAGTGAAAGCAGACATAAAGTGGCTACACTCAGTTATTACATGTCACTTATATGTGTTAGTTAGCTGGTTAGATAGCTCACACTGATGTAAACCTAAAACTGGCTTCATGTCTAGGGTTTCATCTTTATCTAATAAAATGTTATATTTGAAGTCAAAAGTTGAAATCCTACAAAATCGCCTAGTTTGCGATATATGCTGACAATGCCACTAACGGTGCCGTAGTGATTATTCCAAAGTAGGAAGCGGAATGTTGTTGTCCTACAAGCAGAAGTAAAATGTCCCAGTGTGCTAAACTAAATAAAAGCACTCTTGGAATTTCTCTTAACCAATCAGATTAGTTGTACAGATCGCAGTGTTGTATAAATCTGTTATAACATAAGTGATAACTGGAGCTAAATTGTTTTGTAAATAGTCAACATTCATAACACAAATATACATTCTCATATCGTAAACATATATATTCACTTCTATCGAAAATGCCGTGCTCTAAGTATGTAGGCTGTGATATAGCCTCCTAAGACCCAGACCCTAGTGCTACGTGTCTTGTCAGTTCTCCACACCACCAGTAAAAAACAGTGGGGTCTTAAGAGGATAAGTAGGATATCGTAAGGATATCATAAATTGCTGTGGTATATGTAGGATAACATAAGGATATCGTAAATTGCTGTGCTATAAATAGGATATCATAAGGATATCGTAAATTGCTCTGGTATAAGTAGGATATCGTAAGGATATCGTAAATTGCTCTGCTATAAGTAGGATATCGTAAGGATATTGTAAATTGCTGTGGTATAAGTAGGATATTGGAATGATATCGTAAATTGCTGTGCTATAAATAGGATATCGTAAATTGCTGTGGTATAAGTAGGATATCGTAAGGATAACGTAAATTGCTGTGGTATAAGTAGGATATCGTATATTGCTGTGCTATAAATAGGATATTGTAAGGATATTGTAAATTGCTGTGGTATAAGTAGGATATCGTAAGGATATCGTATATTGCTGTGCTATAAATAGGATATCGCAAGGATATTGTAAATTGCTGTGGTACAAGTAGGAATATCGTAAGGATATCGTAAATTGCTGTGGTATAAGTAGGATATCGTAAGGATATCGTATATTGCTGTGCTATAAATAGGATATCGTAAGGATATCGTAAATTGCTGTGGTATAAGTAGGATATCGTAAGGATATCGTAAATTGCTGTGCTATACGTAAGATATCATAAGGATCGTAAATAGCTATGGTACAAGTAGGACATCATAAGGATATTGGAAATTGTTGTGGTATAAGTAGTTTGTAGTAAGGATATTGTAAATTGCTGTGCTCTAAGTAGGATATCGTAAGGATATCGTAAATTGCTGTGGTATAAGTAGGATATCGTAAATTGCTGTTCTATATGCAGGATATCGTATAGATATCGTAAACTGCTGAGGTATAAGTAGGATAACACGTAAAAAAAACCCCTACAATATCATGTACTCTAATCATTTATGTGTCGGGCTTTAGTTAATGTTATTTCAGGCACCATTTTAAAATAGCAGCATGCTCGCAGATAAAAAGATATACTTAATATAAATTTGTAATCTAAGCTAAAATAAATAATACAAAAAAAAAGGAATGTGAGGATTGCTAGATACTCCCATGACTCCGTTTGTAAATCAAGTGACCCCAGATGACCCCTAGTTTGTGGGTCTCGAACTCAGAGCTGGATCTTTTTAATCTGTGTGAGAGGCGTGTACCTCTAACATAAAGCTGTAAGCACTATATATAAAACCAAGCTTAAGGAGCTCAAGAGCACTTTGGTCAAATCAATATATTACAGTTAAGAAGCAGGATATGGTACCAACTCTGAGCTCACACTCACTATTCCAGTGTAAAGATCCTCACTACTCTATAAGTACAGTAATTACAATATATATATATATATTTATTTATTTATGCTTTATTTTGCTATACAGTATTAATGCCGCAAGGGAAATTATTGCCTCTGCATTTAACCCATCCAAAGTGAGCACACACACGCACACACACACACACACACACACACACACACACACACACACACACATGTAAACAGGGAGCACACACACACATGTAAACAGTGAGCACACACACTCGAAGCAGTGAGCTGCCACACACTTGGGTGCCTGGAGAGCAGTTTGGGGTTAGGTGCCTTGCTCAAGGGCACTTTAGCCATGAAGGTGGTGTAAGGGAAGGTGCAGCTCACTCCCCCACTGCCATACATTTTTTCCTGCTGGTTCAGGAAACCTTTCAGTCCCAAAGCCACTTTTCTAACCATTAGGCCACTGTTGCCCCCAGTAATATCATGATTATAACACTGATATCACAACACCAATGGCGGATGAACTGAAACAGACATGCACAGTACATAAGAACCCACCAGTATCAGGAACAATCAACTCACAAATATCAAATGATGTTCCCATCATTCACTTGACTGTAAAGGACAAAGCCGGACCTGCATTTAGTGTTTAATTAACTCGTACTTTATTAAATTATCAGCTATAAGATTATGTGATTGTTTAACAGACCCAAGTCTACCACTTGAAGCAATGTTAAATGAACAATACTAAAACTAAAATAAAATGATTATTGTTAACACATTCACACCCTCCGTAAACACCTACAGGGTATTTTTCAATTTTGTAATCCTGATTTAACATCAACACTGATTACTAATTTTAATAGTGTTTAATAAATTCCTACTACCCCAAATAAACACCCACAGGACTGCCCTGTATACTCTTAATATTCTAAAGAAATTATTTAATTCAACACTGTACAACTCACATAGACAGTAGATGCTTTCTGAACAGTTGTGGGACTCGACGAGGGGAACTACCCACTCAGGACGACCTCTGAGACCTACATACCTTCACCACCAGTAGGAGAGCTGAAGTGATGTAACCTGACATGCTAGTGTTCCTTTAGCAGGAGATGCTAGAAAATAAAATGTTTTGATATTTTGCTCAGGTACATCAGAATTGAGCTGGATTTCTCTCATTGCATGATACTCAATAAGTAAAATAAATAATTTTTCTCTGGTAATTTTTTTTGTGTAAATGTTAAGAGGTTTTGTTTTATACAGATAATGTTTTACATGGATGTTGGTGAAAAATGTCAGTTTCCAGTGCTGGATTGGCTCGTCTTCAACCATCAAAGTACATTTTCTATTGGACCAATCAACATACGTTTCTGCACAAATCAGCATTCACTTTCGTTTGGACAAATCAGCATTCATTTTTATCTAAAGCCATCAACTTTCATTTTCATCTGGACCAGTCAACTTTCAATTCCGTTTGGACCAATCAACATTCACTTTTATCTGGACCAATCAGCTTTCACTTTTGTTTTAATTTTAAAGAATTACTTTCGCTAAGTGAAAGGTTGAATTATTGAGGAGGAAATTGAAAGTTTAATCAACTTTCAATTTCCCCCTCAAAAATTAAACATTTCCTTTCATCTGGACCAATAAACACTTATGTTCATCTGGATCAATCAACAGGCACTTTCTTCTAGACCAATCAACTTTCATGTCTGGACCAATTCACATCCCCTTTTTTAACCACTTTTGGACCAATCAACATTCACTTTTGTTTGATGCAATTAACTTTCACTTTTGTCTGGACCAATTAATTTTCACTTTCATCTGGACCAATCAACTTTTACTTTGTGTGGCCTAATCAACATTCACTCCCAATCAACAACCCCTTTCGTCAGAACCAATAAAAAAAATTACTTTCTTTTGGCCTAATTAACATTCAATTTCATCAGGACCAATCAGCTTTCACTTTTGTTTGCGTCTGGACCAATAAATAATTACTTTCATTAAGTCTGATCAACTTTCGCTTTCTTATCATTAGGCTCTGACTGGTTATCACTCGGATCCACGCCTGCCCATTTTGCATTGCTTGAGAAATTTTCGCCTCTTGTTGCTCATTTCATTGCCGGTCAGTGACATTGCATGGTTGCTTGTTGCTTCCAGTGTAGATGCAGCTTAAGTACAGTGCAGAATTAAGACATTAGGTGTCAAATGAACTCTTAAACACAGAGAGTGTGGCAGTGTAGACTAGGTTAATTAAATAGATTTGTACTGTGTTGAAAAAACAACTACAGGGATGTTTTAATGTTAAAAGAAACTGTCTACAACAGTGGAGTGTTGAATAAAAATGAAGAGTGTTGAATAATTATAATGTGTGTTGAATGAAAATAAGGAGTGTTAAATGAATCTAAGGGGCGTTGGATGGATATAAGGAGTGTTGAATGAATCTAAGCAGTGCTGAATAAATCTAAGCAGTGATGAGTGAATCTAAGGAGTGATGAATGGATATAAGGAGTGTTGAGTGGATATAAGGAGTGTTGAGTGGATATAAGGAGTGTTGAGTGGATATAAGGAGTGTTGAGTAAATTTAAGAAGTGTTGAGTGAATATAAGGAGTGTTGAGTGAATATAAGGAGTGATGAGTGAATATAAGGAGTGTTAAGTGAATATAAGGAGTGTTAAGTGAATATAAGGAGTGTTGACTGGATATAAGGAGTGTTGACTGGATATAAGGAGTGTTGACTGGATATAAGAAGTGTTGACTGGATATAAGGAGTGTTAAGTGAATACAAGGAGTGTTGAGTGGATACAAGGAGTGTTGAGTGGATATAAGGAGTGTTGAGTGAATATAATGAGTGTTGAGTGAATATAAGGAGTGTTGAGTGGATATAAGGAGTGATGAGTGAATATAAAAAGTGTTGAGTGAATATAAGGAGTGTTGAGTGAATATAAGGAGTGTTGAGTGGATATAAAAAGTGATGAGTGGATATAAGGAGTGATGAGTGGATATAAGGAGTGTTGACTGGATATAAGGAGTGTTGACTGGATATAAGGAGTGTTGACTGGATATAAGCAGTGTTATGTAAATACAAGGAGTGTTGAGTGGATATAAGGAGTGTTGAGTGGATATAAGGAGTGTTGACTGGATATAAGGAGTGTTGACTGGATATAAGCAGTGTTATGTGAATACAAGGAGTGTTGAGTGGATATAAGGAGTGTTGAATAGATATAAGGAGTGTTGAGTGGATATAAGGAGTATTGAGTGGATATAAGGAGTGTTGAGTGGATATAAGGAGTGTTGAGTGAATATAAGGAGTGTTGAGTGAATATAAGGAGTGTTGAGTGAATATAAGGAGTGTTGAG
>JAQMYF010000022.1:13726624-13749043 GCA_030014195.1 Neosilurus mollespiculum
GTTTGTGGTGTGCCGCAAGATTTGTTCAATGTAAAAAATGTGCCGTGGCTCAAAAAAGGTTGAAAAACACTGCACTAATGCACATAAAACTACCTGTACTGCTAGTGCAAAAGTATTGGCACCCCAAAAAAGCTGAACATTATAGTGCATGTTTACAATAGTGACTGAGCTACGTTACTGAAAGATATTGCATACGTCTCTGACACGTTTCACCACTTCGGCACCGTTTTCTTGCGCTTTGTGGGCGTGGCTAAATGTAAATTAACTATGAGTGCACTTAACCATTTACAGCTGATTTTCTTTTTGTTTACAGAAACATGTTCAAGTATGAAAAGAACTTATGAGACTTTTGGTTTCACTAAACTTTCTAAAAGAAACACACACACACCACGCAAAGCAATAATCATATCACACATATGAAGTCAGACTGAAAGTGTAACTCAGGCCACTGCAAAACCACCTGACACACACACACACACACACACACACACACACACACACACACACACACACACACAAACAGAAAGAGAGAAACAGACAGATGTAACAAACACCAACTGGTGCCTATGTGTAACAGGCATGTGAAAAAGCGAAAGGAGGACAGACGGAACACAGACTCACAAACAGACTCAACACATTATTTTTGGGTTTATGGTTTGGGAAGGCCCTGGAGAGGGTGAACAGGGAAAGAAAGAAAGAAAGACAGATAGATACAGAAAAACACAGAGAGAGAGAGAGGGGGGGGGAGAGAGAGAGAGAGAGAGAGAGAGGTGGAGGAAGTGAGGGAGTGACACCAGGGTGGGTGATGGAAATTTGCGTGAACCCTACGCTGCTATTCCTGTCCACGCCCCCCCACACCACATGATTTGAGCAACAGCTGAACCTATTCTCATTCCTCTCTCTCTCTCTCTCTCTCTCTCTCACACACACACACACTCAATAATTACAAAACAATTACATAAGGCCACCATAGAAGGGAAGGGTTGTCCACACACAGGCGTGTATCACATCTAATGTGTCCGTGTATTTTTACACCATGACATATTTATCTTGTCTGTAGATGCATGTTACTGTGTGTGTGTGTGTCCAGTTTTAGCAGTGGAGCAGATAGTTGTCAGTGTTAGTCGATGATATGATGCTGTCGCATACACAGAACACTGGATTGTGATTGGTCAGAAGGGGTTGATTGAGTTTGGAACAGCAGCTCTGATGGTAGCGCGGTTTTATATTAATGCTCGATGTAATATGTTAGCGTTTCTATAGTAACCGCTCATTAGTAAACATAACTGGAAAAAAAAAAAAGACATTTTTCCTACCATCTTGCTCTTTCTCTCTTTCAGTCACGTCTTTCTAACGGTCTCTCTTTCCTGTCTCTCCCTCGCCGTCTCTCTCTCACACACTGTCTCTCTCGGTCTTTTTCGCTGTCTCCAGTGGTAGATTTACTTGCAGTTTATATAAACATGTTATGACAACGTTGCTACAGTAACATCTGCTAAGATGAAAACAACTGACAGCGACACCTGCAAGTGCTTGTACATTATCACACAACACACACACACACGCGCACCTCCTCGGCTCAGTTCACGAGTAAGATTTACAGTACAGTAATCCTGCAACGCAGTGCACTTTTATTCCAGAATATCAGCAGTGTGACGGTTTCTCAAATGTCAAAATACAGACATGTGTTTATGAAGGAAAGTTCTACACGTCATCTCAGAGTGATGTACAGGCTACAATCTACTGCTTCATCTACTAAACCCTGATCTGAGGATAAAACCAGGCATCGTTCTGCGCTTATCTTTATCTCACATGTTCCCTCTGAGAGAAGAAGATGTGGATATAACGGTGTGGACGTCAGGAATGCAGGTCTGTGTCCTGTGACTGGGATGAAGACTTGGACAGTTAGATCAGACACGACACCATTACAACAATCCGACCAGTTACACGACTTATTGATTCCTCGGCTAATTTCAGCTTCAGATCATTTTCATTTTACTTTTTGTTAAAAGTCTTAATTACTTTTCTTTAAAAATCTGATTCCGTTTGAAAACATGTACAAGTTAGAGGCCCCGAGGGGGGGAATAGCACCCGCTGCCACCTTGCCTTTACGGACAATTGGTGGCCATTTAGTGACCTTGACCTACAATGACCTTTTTACAATGAATAATTGTGCTTCCCCGCCTGGATGCTAAAGCCAATATTTGCTTGGACTCGGTAGCCCTCCCAGAATTCCATGGGTGGCTTGTTTTATGCACGATTATAAAAAAGTTGAGAGAGCCACTTTGGCTGGGCTTGGTAGCCCTGTGCATGTGCGGAACGATAAGCTCTTAGCTCTCGCAATCGTCGCCACCACCTTCCATGCAGGAATAAACGGGCCTGGAGAGATTAAAAAAAACACGTACAGGCGGACTATGTAGACTTGGATTAACTGCTTCTCACAGCACTCCACTTCTCTATGCGAACTTCTAGTCATAAACTGTAAACTGGTTTCTGCCTTTGGTGACAAGTTGCCTAACAAATCAGACCAACTTTTTGGAGATTTTCATGCCCCCCTCGTGGGTTCTGATCAAAACAAGAAGGAGAAAAAGAAAGAAACAAAGAAAGGAGGAATGAAAGGAGGACAGAAGTAAGGAAAGGAAGAGGGCAGATGAACGGAAAGGAAGTAAGGAAGGAAGGAGAAAATGATAAAGGAGCAAAAAGGACAGAAAGACGGAAGGAAATAAAGTGGTGCTGCAACCAAAACAAATGTTAGATGTTAGAGTCAAGGTGTGAGAACGGACAGAAAGAAAGAAAGAAACTCTGCAACCCAAAGCACGTTTGAGTCACTTGTATTCGAGTTGATTCACTTTCTCACCTGGGTTCCGTCGATCCGATGAGTGCCGTGTTCTCACAAGCCCTAAGAACTGCACCGAGGTGGATAACGTTCCAAACACTGCTTACACGAAAACATCTCTCGTGCAGTTCCAGCATAGAACACACACATCAATACCACTCAGTTCTCTCTGAGGATCGAAAACGTGTATGTCTGGACCTGTCTGATAAAAGGGAATTCTGTTGCTTTTTCTTCCTCCCCTCTCTCTCTCTCTCTCTCTGCAGGGTGGAGAAAATCCGATCACTCCCTAGAGAAACGTGATAAAAGCTTTCAGGCTGGGAGAATAAAACCCATTCACTCGCTTTTTATCTCTCCTCCCCTTTCTCTCCCCATCCATTCAGCACTTTCTACTTCCTCCTACACTCGTCTTTCACCGACGCGCTCCTCTTCAATCTTAACTTCTTACCAGAGTCTCTGATATTCAACAGAACGTCTCAGCGCTGCTCCGGGATCGGCTCCGATCATCACCAACGCATCACTGATGCTCCGAATGATGGGAGAAACCTCACACTCTGAACTTCAGAGTACAGTAGACGTGAACATTCTAATCACATTTGAATAAAAGGTGACAAACGTGTGAAAAAAGGTTAAAAATCTTCAGCAATGCGGTTACAAGTTCTGTTTTCTTAACAAGCAGAAAACAGAGAGTCTAATAACCACCAAAACCTGAACAACTTCAGGTTCAGAGAATTCAGAACTTCCTTACAGACAATTCAAGCTGACCGTTAACATGAGTGGGTGGCACTGTGGCGTAGCGGTCAGCAGGTCTGCATCACAGCAAGAAGCTCATGGGTTCAAGTCCCGGGATTTCTGTGTGTAGTTTGCATGTTCTCCACGTGCTTCTATCAGTTTTCTTCTCGGTACTCCGGCTTCCTCCCTCAATACAAAAGACATGAACATTAGACTAATTGGCTGATCCAAACTGCGTCTAAGTGTGAATGATTGAATGTGTTTTGCCCTATGATGGTCTGGCAAACCGTTCAGGGTCCACCCCGCCTTCGCCTGGTATCGGCTGAGATAGGCTTCAGCCACCCCGTGACCCTAATAGGGGTCAACTGATTAATGCTGACAACTAACACATATATGATTCTCACAGATGATTAATGCTCAATATTAACGATGACAATTAACGACAGTGATTAACAGATGGGGATTAACGCTAGCCATTAAAACTGACCCTGATAAGTCACGCTGATCAACACAGCTGAAGATTACCTGCTGGTGAATAACACAGAAAATTAACCTGGAGGATTAACGTAGACTACTAATGCTGTTGTTTAATGCAGACGATTAACACCACCAGTGATTATGGCTTTTAACGATTAACATAAGTGAGCAACATGGAAAGTTGCTGCAGAATGATGATGATGATGATTATAGGGTACCTCTGGTGAATTAGTGTTACTAGCTATTTAAAACGATCATGTATAACATCAGCGGTTCCTTCAGGCAATGTCAGTCCATGCCCGTTTTCACACTGCGCGCAAGTGTTACAACACAAGGCCTGCTCAGAGACATGCAGCCTTTCTGATTGGCTGTTAAAGCCTGGTAGTGACGCGAACTCGTTGGATTGTTGGAGACGTCAACCCCGACCAATGCGTTGACGACACTTCCGGGTAAAAATGACCGCTAATGCTGCTAAAGCCCGCACTTCAGCCCCCGCTAGTAACCAATGGGATAAAAATGATCAGTTTTGTGCTTTTTAAGGTCATTAAAGTTAAAATAAGTGTCTGTACCACTTAAAGGTTCAACATAGTGCTAGAAATTGCATGAGAATCAAGGGATTATAAATCATTTTATTTATTCTGATATGATTAAATCATATAATGGACACATTTCACTAAATTACACCTGAGAGGATAGAAAGAGCAAAAAATAAAGAGCAAAGGGAGGTAAATGTAATTAAAAAGCAATAATAATAATAATAATAATAATAATACATTTGGGATCAGATTTGAGTGGAACAGAAGGCAGCAGTTTCCTGCTCTGCATCAGCTCACATGGTTTTTATTAATTTATTTTTTTTATGACTGAGCGTAATTCTGACTCTGGTGTGAGTTTTTCACCATGTGTCTCTCGCTCAGCATGTGGCTGTACGTGTACAGCGAGTTTATTACATAAAATGCGTTTGAATATCGAACATGATCATCACCTAATTTGCTGAGTTGTTACGAAAATTTCTGGACGGCGAAATTTTCAAAACCACTCCCGGTGTGGATGGGACCTCAGACTTAAGAGCTGTGCTATATTAGGGACCTGCATGCGTTTGTGTGAGACGTGCGAGCTTTCCCTGATACCATGTAGGGCTGAGGAGAAGAAACGCTAATGCACAGAACTGCAGAGTGACATAAACAAAGGAGACACCATCGCACTGTACACTCAATTTGTAGAAACAAGTACACACACATACCCTGAGGAAACAACAACATACACAGCACACACACCGAGAGATATAAAATAAATATTGACTCAGCCAGCAAGAACAAACAGCACACCACACACACACACACACACACACACACACACACACACACACACACAGTACAAAAACTATAGTCCTCTCAACACTCTGGATTCTAGATGTATGTAGCAGAATCACAAATTTTTATCAATACCCTCGTTTTAACGTTAGCATTTCTGTAGTAACATATTCCCAGGGATTTAAAGAGACAAAATATAAAATAAAAATCACATAATTTATTTCGGAAGGAGTTTCCTGTGTCAGCACTTTGTAACCATCAGAAAAGAAGTTTATGCACTGTGGTTCCTTAGTAATATAAGCTGGGACCTTTTTGTCTTACTTATGATAAAAGAGGACGGTAACACAGACTGCTCAAGGATCGACTGTACACAGCATCACAGAAACTCAATTAAATGCAGCTATAAAAGGAAAAAGTGCCGTTCATTATTAAATCAAAAATAATCATCACATTCTAATTCAAATTTTTGTAACTAATAAAGAGAAGAGCTTCATGTCATTTGGATGCTGCGATATTTTCAGCGTACTGTTGTCCCACCAGCTATCAGTGTGGTATCAGGAACACACACCAATCCCATCCCACCTAATTCACTTCCTGTTACACCACTCTGTAAGAACACACATAATAAACAACCATCACAGAACTTGCACTGTATATAGTTTATGTTTGAGTGCAGCAGTCTCTGGGACGCGTGAATGACTAACTTTTCAAGTTTCACGAAGCGATTGTGTGAGCACTCTATATACCAACGCATAGACATGAACATGGAAGCAACATTAATATTATAATTATACTATAGTCATGTGACACACACCACTCTGTTGGAGTCAAGTAAAGAGTTTATGACACTAATTCTGGGTGAGACTCTTCAGTGTACGTGTGTGTGTGTGTGTGTGTGTGTGTGTGTGTGTGTGTGTGCGCGTGCGTGTGTGGCAGGTAGGGTACAGGTCAAACAGGGGGAAGAAACATTCCATACATTCTCCAGGTCAAAGCGAGACAAGCAAAATGGGGGAATTGAGTATCACCTTCACCGTGTGTGTGTGTGTGTGTGTGTCTGTGTGCGCGCAAGACTGAGAGTTAATTATGTGTCACATGGCTGAAAGATTTTACGCTTTATTTCAAAATACATGCTTCAGAGATCTGTGATTAGCCTGACTTCTCTCTTTCACACACACTCTCTCTCTCTCACACACACACACTCTGTGTGTGAAGCTTCAGTGTGTGTGCGAGATAGTTATAGATATCCCAGTGATAAGTCACTCTTTTTGAGAAACATTTCCAGAAACAACCCCCCCCCCCACACACACACACACACAAACACAGAGTTCTCACGATGTATGGTCACATTGGACAATGACTCACATTTTAACATTAAAATCACCTCACACAGCCACTTACTGACTGACTCACTGACTAAAGCTAAAACTAAAACACACACACACAGAAATAGGAGCAAAGTTCAAACGTCATGCATCGCATGAAAAATGTTATAAAATTTCATAAGCACACCAAAAATGGTCAGAATTACAGCGACACAGCTTCTTGGCAGCTTTCCTCTGCATGAAATTCAATCTGAGGAGAAAATAAACATCTATCTCCATCCTGAGTATTTTGTGTGTTTGTGTGTGTGTTTAAAATGTAGTAACAACAGGCACACTAATGAGTAGACACAGGGAAGGAGAAAAAGGCTCAGAGCATCAGGCAGTGTGATCAGACATTTCTGCTGTGGATTATTTTCAGGACGGCGTGAATGCCGAGAGTGGCTGACCAAAAATATCCAGTGGTGTGGTGGTCAGAAACAGAGTGACCCCCCCTCCCACACACACACACACACACCTCCTTTACCACACTGGACATTAAAAGACATTTCATTGTAAATTCTTGACATACATTTTATTAATGCATCACATAATGGCACGCTGTGATGGCTGAACTTTGCCTCTTTTACAGCGTATTTACAACACACTGGTTCTCCATTTATTCGACATTTCGTCCTTTTCAGTTATGAGCTTAGTGGGTGTGGCTAAATACACAGTACTTGAACATGTTTGGTAATAAACAGCTGATTGGTGTTTATGAACATGCATGCACGAGCACAAAGTATCAGCGTAAACACAACCAGAGTATAGCAACAGACAGGCTACGCTATGACAACAATAATACAACACAGCTACCTGTTCCTTCACCTGTAGTCATAAACTAATCATGTAAAGCATACACACTTTATACCAGAAATTTATTACAAAGGACTCAATGTGCAGCACTGTATATCGTTTGGTCTGTTCTGAAATATATCGTGGGGGTGTATCGTATTGAGAATCGATATGTAAACAGAATCGGATGCTACCTTTGCTTCATGGTTTAAAAGTTAACAAATAATGTTCCTGAAAACTTTTAACTTCCCACAGCGTCATTATCATGAAATAACTGACTAGGAAGAACTGATTCGGTCTTTCTGGGGTGTAAAACGCGGTTAAAACCGAGTTATGATCTGTTTAAACAATAAAAAAATAAAGCTAGCTAGGTAACTAGCTAAGTAGCTAGCTAAAAAAATAGCATTCTCTCAAAACGCCAGCGCGCATGCGCAAAGGTAAACCCAGGCTCGCGCTGAGAGGTTGAAGGGGCACTATTCCAAAAGGAAAGTTGATACTTCTTTACACTTAAGAGTCCTAAACTCACCATAGTAACCACATTACAGTTCTATCTTTAAACTTTACTCGGTATGCTAGCAGGCGGTGTGGAAGCTAAGCTAGCTGGTATTTTCTTTTATTTTGGAGCCGAAAGCGAGCAGCCATGTTGTGGAGAAAAGTTAACTCCTTCCTCCCCGATAACTTCGCTACCCTGAAACTTGTTTTCAGTTTTGTGGGAAGATAAATAAACAAGTAAACAAATAAACATTAGCATGAGTCGTTTTATTTCAAAAGACGAGCCTGATAAATAAACACAGCGGTCGTCACTTATCTGGGAAATGAATACAAGTCAAAGTGAAAGAGAAGGAAGGAGACTTACTTCACTACAGCGAAGGATTTCCTCAGGTACCAGCATCAAAAAGCGCCGTTATACCAAACATAAACGGTGGAGTTTACATCCCAGAATCCTTGTTCGAGCTGATAAAGAGCGGTTTACTTCCGAGGGCTCCGGTAGAACCGCGGGGAAGTGTCTGAGAGCTTCGCCATGCTCACTGAGAAACACCACGGAGCTCAGAGGGAAGCACACACATCTCTCTCTCTCTCTCTCTCTCTCTCTCTCACACACACACACACACACACACACTCTCACTCACTCACTCACTCAGATTTGGGTCAGTTCTCCTCTTCTCTCTAAACTCCCTTCACTGTGGTTGACGAAAGGTGACGACCGTTAAAACTGCCTCGAGACCGTTAAAGTTTAAAATTTAAACCGAGCGCGTGACTGCTTTAAAGAGAAAAGTAACTCGCGCGCGCTCACAAGTTGCTAGAAGTCGCCAGATGCCACCACTGATTACTTTACATCTATCTATCTATCTATCTATCTATTTATTCATTCATTCATTCATTCGACAGGGGGCAGCACATCTGCCTCACAGTTAGAAGATCTCTGGTTTCCTCCTACACTCTACGTTGCCCCTAGGTGTGAGTGAATGGTTGTGTGCGTGCTTCCGTGGGTTCCCTCCGGGTACTCTGGTTTCCTCCTACACTCTACGTTGCCCCTAGGTGTGAGTGAATGGTTGTGTGTGTGCTTCCGTGGGTTCCCTCCAGGTACTCTGGTTTCCTCCTACACTCTACGTTGCCCCTAGGTGTGAGTGAATGGTTGTGTGCGTGCTTCCGTGGGTTCCCTCCGGGTACTCTGGTTTCCTCCTACACTCTACGTTGCCCCTAGGTGTGAGTGAATGGTTGTGTGTGTGTGTGTTTCTGTGGTTGTGTACGTGCTTCAGTGGGTTCCCTCTGGGTACTCTGGTTTTCTTCCACACTCTACCAGAGTACCCGGAGGGTTTGTAGGACCGCATATACCTTCTAGGGTGGCGGGAAGGCTGGTTTCTATCTCAGCCAACACTGGGCGAAGAACAGCTTGCCTGACCCTGTACGGCAACACACACAACCATTCTCACTCACACCGTCGGTAAATTTGGAACAGACAAATAGCCAAATATGCATGTCTTTGGACTGTAGGAGGAAACAGGAGTACCCAGAGAAAACCCACGCAAACAGGGGGAGAACATGCAAACTCCACCCCAAAACACCCAAGCCTGGGAATCAAACCCAGAACCTGCTAACCATTACGTCGCTGTGCCACCCACCAAGAGACCTCCAGAAAAGCTCAGTGAAAACATCACTTAGGTGAGGATGAAAATCAAGCCCTGCAAATTCAGAAGCATCTCAATGCATTGTCGAAGGTCAAGTCATGGAGTAAAGAATTAATATTGACAGAACAGCTGTTCCATCTGTGACAGAAATGCCAGTGAAGAGCCTTGGCGGAGGGTATGATAGAAAACTCAAGAACACAAGTAGTTTGAACAACTCAAAAAAAACAAAACATACACCGTTATGTATACAGCTTACATCAACAATACCTTGTTGCCAGGAAACAAGCTGAGGTGTTTCCAGTTTGGCATGTACCCAAGACTCATATGGCCTTTAACAGTCTTTGTAATCCCTATCAGTAAAGTGGAAAATCTGGAAAGATTGATTGGCATATATGTGAAACAGTGGTTTGATTCACTGAATACTATTATAGGAGCGGCAGATCGCACTTACCAATTTTAAATATTGGGCGGCATGGTGGTGTAGTAGCTAGCATGTCCGCCTACCAGCAAGAAGGTCCTGGGTTTGAGTCCCAAGCTTGGCTAGTGCATTTCTGTGTGGAGTTTGCATGTTCTTCCTGTGCTTGCATGGGTTTCATCAGGCTACTCCAGTTTCCTCAGACAGTCCAAAAACATGCATATTGGGTTAACTGGCTGTTCCAAATTTCCCCTAGATGTGAGTGTGTATGGTTATGTGTGTTGGCACTGTAATGGTATGGCAAGCTACTAGGGTCGGGACGAGGTTGGATCCTATCTCAGTTGTCACTGGGCAAAGGCAGGGTACACCCTGAACCAGTTACCAGACCATCACAGGGCCAACACACACAGGCAACCATTCATATTAACACTCACACCTATGGGCAATTTGTAACAGCCAGTTAGCTTAATGTGTTTGTCTTTGGACTGTGGGAGGAAACTGGAGCCCTCAGAGGAAACCCACGCAAGCATGGGGAAAACATGGAAACTCCACACAGAAATGCCCGAGCCGAACCTGCCCCCACTATGGGAAAAAACATTGGTGATTGGTTGAGGCTCACTACCGTGAACCATGGGAAACTTGATTTCATTAAAAAAAAATTTCATAATTAGGGAGTCTATTTGACCAAAGATGACCCTGTAAAGCAAAGATAATGGCAGATATCTAACTAACGAACTATAGTACAAAGAAGGGAAGGATTTTAATTACATACATTTCAATTGTCTCGTATGTGCTGTGTGTGTGTATACATATCCTTATGTCTGAGCTCAAATGTTTGGATCTTGCCGTTTACTTGAATGATAGACTGAACCGGAGCAGAAGCAGCGTGTGTATGCTTAAATACACATGTTTACACCTAGAATATACACTCCTTAAATGTAGGCATTTTGTTCTTTGAAGCTGAACCCCAATGTTTATGTTGTAAACAGCAGCACTAACATCATATGATGATGATGATGATGATGGTTATTGTAGGTGTAGATCCTACAGAGTGGCGTCAAACAATGAGGAAACTTCAAGGATAGCTGACTCTTCTCTTTAGAAATGATACACAGTATCTCCTGTCTCCATCTAGTTTTATGAAGTTTAAAGTTTGGTGTAATCCTTCTAGATATTAGTAAACATGAATGACTTGAAGTATTCACTCACTTACTGATTTGCCGAACCGCTTAATCCTACTACTAGGGTCACGGGGGAGGCTGGAGCCTATCTCAGCCTACATTGGGCGAAGGTGGGGTACGCCCTGGCAAGGAAACACACACAACAATTCACACTTACATTCACCTGGGGGCAATCTAGAACCGCCAGTTAGCCTAATGTGCGTGTCTTTGGTTTCCTGTGGGAGGAAACCGGTGCAAGCATAGGGAGAACATGCAAACCCTGGGAATCAAACCCAGAACCTTACATTTACACATTTGGCACACACCATTATCCAGAGTGACTTGCATTTGTTATTTTTATATACCTGAGCAATTGAGGGTTAAGGGCCTTGCTCAAGGGCCCAACATTGTCAGCTTAGTGGTTCTGAGGCTTGAACCTCCAATCTTCACATTAGTAACCCAGAGCCTTAACCACCGAGCCACCACTGCCACCCTTCTTGCTGTGAGGTGGACGTGATAACCACTACGCTACTGTGTGCCATGAAGGATTCGGATGTAATCAAAATCAAAATCCTAGAAATATAACCGTTTATAATCCCAGTGAAATGCTAATCCACTTACAACAGCACTTTTAGGTAGAATATTACAGCACTTTGTATATATTTTCAATGTTTTCAGTTTTACAAATGCTGCGTTTAATTAAACACGCTTTAGGAACATATTTAAGTCATCATCAGTGATTTCTATACCTGCCCCTCACTGAGGAATAGTGAAGTACACTGCTGTGTGTGCATCTCAAACATGTAAAATAGTGTAACATGGGCAGGAGAAGGACACACAGCATCCATCACACATTAATGTCTGGTGTTGGTAGTCTGAGTTGGCTTCGTGTTGCATAAACAGTGAGCACTGTGTAGCTGGATGTGGGCGCACACACACACACACACACACACACACACACACACACACACACACACACACACCCACCACAGACACTGTGTTCCAGGAAGACTTGCTGATGTGTATGTTTCACTGTAATGAATAATAAAAATAGTTTACACCTACCATATTTTTACCATTATATTAACAAATTATGTTATCCTCTATGGCGGCACGGCGGCGCAGAGGTTAGCACGTCCGCGTCACATAAAGAAGGTCCTGGGTTCATTTCTTGCTTGTGTGGGTTTCCTCCAAGTTTCATCCCACAGTCCAAAAACATGCACAGTAGGCTAACTGGCAATTCCATTGGTGAGTGTGAGCGTGAATGGTTGTGTGTGTGTGTGTGTTGGCCCTGCAAGGGTCTGGCAAGCTGTTCAGGGTGTACCCCGCCTTCACCCAGAGTTGGCTGCGATGGGCGCCAGCCTCCCCCAAACCCCCCGTCCTCATACGTGGACATAGTATTTCCTCCCAGTTATATTGTGTGTATGAACTTGTAAGATCCTCATATGAAGACCATGGGTATTACTCTTTTGCCAAAGTTCTTCCTGTTTGAAGACATTGGTAATTGGTAAGTTTAGTAATAAGCGGGTGATAAGAAACAGAAGTGGTGTGGAGAAATGACAAGACTTGTAACTCTGGGATTTGGGTCTTAGGAGACTATACCTAAAAAAGATAACATGACAAAATGATGGAAAGTGTTTCTCAAGTTTCACCATTTTACCATGGTTGCTATGGAAACGTCTGATACTGGTTGGGGAGTACAAGAAGGAGTTGGGAATTCAAACCAGAGTGAAACTTTGGTTTAGAAATAATTCCATCACATGCTAAACAGCTGTGTCAGGGTTTTTGTTTTTTTTTTGTTTGTTTTTTTTACAATAACGTATGTATTTTTGGATAAAATGAGGGAAAAGTGAGCTGCAATGCCAGAACTGGATGAGTACATCACTGTCATTTCTGTGCCAGTGTGTGTGTGGGCTGGGACTCATCGGCTGTCTGGGACATCGTATCCAGCCTGTTGTTTGAGAGGCAGTCGAAGGCTGTAATCTCATCATCATGGTCCTGGATTGCAGAACAGCATTTCATGATTTCATTCCACTGCAGTAATGGGGTCCAAAGCAGCCAGAAATACAACATGGCACCTTGTGCTTCAGACCAGAAAGAAACAGTGTCATAGAATTTTCTCTAAACTTTTTTGTAAATGTTTAGTTTTTGTTCACCATTATTACACACACACACACACACACACACACACACACACCTATGGGCACTATGGAACTGGGAGCCTACTGTGCACGTCTTTGGACTGTGGGAGGAAACCGGAGTACCTGCAGGAAACCCACACAAAAATGGGGAGAACTTGCATACTCCATACAAAAACACCCGAGCCCAGGACTCAAACCCAGGACCTTCTTGCTGAGAGTTGGGGTTAAACATTACTCCATCATGCCAGCCACATATTGTTTTGTTAAAGCAAATATACTGTGTTTCTTAATTCTTTATTAGGGTAACAGGGAAGCTGGAGCCCATCCCAGCCAACTCTGGGTGAAGATGGGGTACACACTGAGTAGACTCACCAGACCATTGCAAGGCCCACACACACACACACACACACACACACACACACACACACACACACACACACACACACACACACACACACACACACTTTACACTGTTTTACACCTGGGATGATTGAATATATGTAATAAGCCTAATGTGCATGTCTTTGGATTGCAGGAGGATTAGTCACCAAAAAAAGATTTCATATGTTTTATTTTATATTCATATATATGTATATGTTCAAGACAAGGGTCTACACGTGGTCATGTTTCCAACTTGAACATTATAAATCTGTCTGTACACCTTTGTTAAAATATATTAGCAATTTTAATTATACTGTAGATCCTATATTAATAATAGACACCTTCTATTCACTTCCTTTTATAAAAATTGAATACAGATCTGTAGTCATGTGACCAACCCCACCAAAATCTTTCATATACCCAGTATTCACAGAACACATCCTGTACAACTCAGTTTTGAGCCTGTTAAGGTTAAAGTAAGTGTTTATGAATAGGTGTGGCCTTAAGAGTGAAACTGGGTGGCAGCTGCCACCCCAAAATAAGCCTTGCTACCCTGAATCAGGTATCTGTTTAAGGTTTATTACTTTGTGTCTATGTTCCTTCATTCATTACATCCCACACTGTCGTGGCACTTGAGTTATGTGATGGGCTACTTTCTTATTCTCTCTCTCTCTCTCTCTCTCTCTCTCTCTCTCTCACACACACACACACACACACACACACACACACACACACACACACACAAGTTCCCCTTTAACAGTAGATCATTACCTAGAGCTCAGTGGGAGGTTATAAATAGTTATACATGCAGACAGTGTGTGTGTGTGTGTGTGTGTGTGGTGTGTTCCCAAATTACACCGGGCGTCTACTCCACACAAAGCCATATTTGGCCCAGTGACCCTTTGACACATTTGACGTTTTCCCACTGCCCCATAGTGGCTAAGGCAGGTAATTACATGGTAACTACATTTCGCAGAACCCCTTATCAAGAACAGATATGCAGTACTATTTTTATTTACAAGGATCTCAAAAACATCTAGGATTTGTCACATTTGTTGTGTTGTGCGGCACGGTGACGAAGTAGTTAGCATGCCTGCCTCATAGCAAGAAGGTCCTGAGTTTGAGTCCCGATCTTGTGTCTGTGTGAATTTGCAGGTGCTTGTGTGGGCTTAATCCAGGTACTCCAGTCTGTTCCAAATTAATGCCCCAAGGTATGAGTGTGAATGGTTGTGTGTGTGTGTGTGTGTGTGTGTGTGTGTGTGTGTGTGTGTGTGTTGCCCTGTCATGATCCGGCGAGCTTTCCAGAGTGTACCTGCCTTTGCACAGAGGCGACCTGGATAGGCTTCAGCCTCCCCACAACCCAAATAGGAGTAAGTGGTTCAGCAAATAAAGGAATGAAGGAATGTTGAGAGACAGTGAAGACATGAAGACATGAGGATGACCTAAGCCTTTATTTTGGGCTCCATGCTCATTAAGTACAGCAGGTAACTGAGTGTGAATTTTTATTACAGTCAGGGATTCATGGGTACATAATGTCAATGTGTATAAATAGTTTTATTATTAATAAAAAAGTACAAATTTTACCGAAGAAACATACACAACAAACTAATTATCAGCTTTCCCACTGTGTATACAAATACATCATTCCAGTTAAACAAAGTGTAAACAATAGAAGGGTAAAATGTTTAGCAGAGTCTGATAGAACATCCATAAACTGTCTGCACAGTAAACGGTGTTGTTTGCACAGAAGGAGGCGAAATGGTGAACAGCAAAGTTTATACACCACATTATAAAACAACATGCAGTTCTCATTAGATTTAATTAATTAGTAATTGAATATTCCTGAGCTATAGATACCCATGTTAAGGCTTAATTAGAACTTATTATTCTAGGCTGAGTCTAAACGCATTGTTTTAAAGACACACTGTCTAAGAGTTAGTGGTATCTATCGACATCTAGTGGTGAGGTTTCCAACTGCAACCAACTGAAGCCTGTATGGTTGTGGGCTACTTGAAGAAACATGGTGGTACAAAATGGCGGCCTCCATGAGAAGGGACCCACTCCCCGTGTAGATATACACAGCTTAATGTAAGACTTCCCAACACTTTTTTTAAATGATTATTCATTAACGGAAACTTATTTAGTAATTATATACTTAGTTTTAGTTAATATTTCCTCCAAAATATTACGCACTGTACCTTTAATGTTAATGAGGGAATAGTGCATGGTTGTGTTCTATTGGCACATTTCTGACCATAAAATACTACAAAGTCATTAATTTTTAAAGCCTAACACAGCCTAACAAACCTGATTAAAAAAAACAATAATCTGGGATCAGACCAAATAATTTTTTATCCTGTTTGAATTAAACCTTGAACTGCATGGAAAATGTGTGGTGATGATTGATGTGGTTTTGATCAGATATCCATGCTTTATACATCATCTACTATTATCATTATTACTACTACTACTGCTACTACTGCTGCTGCTACTACTACTACTACTACTACTATTATTATTGCTACTACTACTACTACTACTACTACTATTGCTACTACTACTACTATTGCTACTACTACCACTATTGCTACTACTACTGCTACTATTACTGGGATGGTGGTGCAGTGGTTATGACTTTTGCCTCACAACATGAAGGTCCCGGGATTGATTCCCGGGCATGGGGCTTTTCTGTGTGGAGTTTGCATGTTCTCCATGTGCCTGCATGGGTTTCCTCCCACAGTCCAAAAACATGCACAGTAGGCTAATTGGCTGTTCCAAATTGCCCCTAGGTGTGAATGTGAGTGTGAATGGTTGTATGTGTGTTGGCCCTGCAGTGATCTGGCAAGCTGTTCAGGGTGTGCCCCGCCCTCGCCCAGAGACAGCTAACCGCAGGCTTGCTCATTAGGGATGTGTAGGGGGTTGTAGAGAAAAATTTTTAGATTCCTCCCTAATTTAATTTTACTATGTAAAGCTGCTTTGTGACAATGTCAATTGTAATAAGCGCTATACATATAAAACTGAATTGAATTAAATTGGGGAAAAACACTGTATTGGTGCTGATTTAATTTTTTCTTTTTATTTAAAATTTGAATTTCATGCTCCTAATACAGAGAATTAGTTTTCCATAACATATATTCTAAAGTTTTTCCTATGTGGGGGATGACTATCTTGCTTCCCTGAAAATTTCAAGTTAATAACATCAGTCGTTTTGTGGATATGGTTTTATATGTTCCACTAAAATGGCAGTTTTCAGTGTAATACTGTCTCACTTGAAAAAAAAATAATTTTAAATGCAATTTATTAAAATTTCATCAACAGTGTTCATACTGAAACAGCTGTAAAATTATAGACATATAACCTGTAATAAATGTTAGTTGAATTGGAGAAATCCATACAAAATTACAGATTTTATCCAAAAATGACTACTGTCAGTGTTTCTGTTAAAATGCTGTAGTGTCAGTAACTATGTCAAATTCATGTTGAAATATCTTTAAAAAGTATGCATCTCAGAATAGTATACTTTTTCTGTATAATGTGTTATTATGTGAAATCTGAATAAGCCAAGTTTCTTTCATATGACACTTAAGATCCTTGAAAATTTGAAATAGCAAAAGTTACGGATACTACATTAAATAAAATTATTAAACAAATTGTGTTTCTCTTCATCTCAGTAATACTGTGATTCTCTACAGTTGGTTCAAGCTTGGATGATGAAAAGTTAGGCTACAGAAACAAAGCATTATGAAAAATAGTATCATATATTCCTATCTGAAAATTACATTTTTCACCAAAGAGAGACACTTTTCAGCACCGATACTGTTGTTAAGCCAATAAGATTTACACCCACAGTTATTCATTCATTCATTCATTCATTTTCTAAGCTGCGTAATCCTAATTAGGGTCACGAGGAGGCTGGAGCCTGTCTCAGCTGACTCTGGACGAGGGCGGGGTACACCCTGAACAGCTTGCAAGACCACTGCAGAGCCAACACACACAAAACCATTCACTCACTCTCACACCTCGGGGTGATATGGAACAGCCAATTAGCCTACTGTGCATGTTTTTGAACTGTGGGAGGAAACCACAGTACCCAGAGGAAACCCACGCATGCAAATTCCAGACAGAAATGCCCCAAGCCCCAGAATCAAACCAAGGACTTCTTGCTATGAGGCGGACGTGCTAACCACAACGTCACTTAAATGTTGTATACAGGATTTTCTCTTTATAATTATGTACTAACATGCTGTATACTCATCCACACTAAAGTTTTAAGGTAATCCTTTAGCATACAGCATGTTAAGCGTCCTCTAATTTTTTACCAAGGTCAGTTTCTGATCAGGCAGATATGATAGAGGGGTGCCACTATTTTTTCTTAGCTATTGTGTGCTAGAGAATAATAATTCCTTCATTTGATATTTTTGAAAATAGGAAAAAAGAAACAAGACATTGGGTGGATAAGTGTACACACCCTCTTAAAATGGGTCATTAAACTGTTCTCAGAGTTAACCAATCACACACAATACAAAATATTCATCATACAAATCAACAAATTAATTCCAAACCAACATGATTAAAGTGAATGTAGAAATGTTTGGCTATAATTATAATAGATATGTTTGGTACGAAAACAAGACAGTGTATCCCCCCAAATTCACCATACCTCCAGTGAAGCATGGTGATGGCGGCATCATTCATTGGAGCTTCTTCATTTCAGATGGGACTGGGGTTAAAGGTCAGATAAAGAAATCAAATACCAATCACTCCAAATACCAATCTGTTTTCCCACAAAACCTGCAGGATCTTAGACAGCAGAATTTCACCTTCCAGTACAATAACGATGCAAAGCACAAATCCAAGTCATCAAAAGAACAGCCCAGTCAGAGCCCTTAAAGAAAACCTGTGGAATGACTTGCACAACAGATCCTCGTGTGATCTAATCAATCTGGACCAGTGATCTTTGCTCCAGAAGACTGAAATCAAAATGTGAGATCAACACGTGCTTAGTCGGTAAAACCAATGAAAAGATTAGTTAAGTGGTGTGTACTCTTATGCAACCAGACTGTCGTAATTTTTTTTTTTCCTCTACTCACTCCGTTGCCAAACCACTTAATCCTATTAGGGTCACAGGGAGGCTGCAGCCTATCTCAGCCTACACCGGGCAAAGTTGGGTTACACCCTGAACGGCTCGCCAGTACATCACAGGGTAAACACACACAACCATTCACACTCATTCCTTGGGGCAACCTGGGACAGCCAGATAGCCCAGTGTGCATGTAGGAGGAAACTGGAGTACCTGGAGGAAACCCAGGGAGGACATGCAAACGTCATAGAGAGACACTGTTTCTGAGCTGTGTGTGTAGTGTGTAGGTTGGAGGCTAATGAGCTCAAAAAACAAGAACACTGACTACAGACCTTTGACTGCTCTTGCAACAGGATGTAAACTGTTTCGACTAGGAAAAGTCAAGAGATGACAGCATTAGCAATTGTACATGTGATCAATGTGTTCAGACTCAAATGCTCACCAATTCACCCACCGTGGTACTTTTAAAAGAGGAGAGCTCTCTCTATAAGCTAATGGTCTCTGTAGAACTAACCTCTGATCCTAACACTTCACCAAAACATCACAGACGTCAGCAATGTAAACGTTCCTGCGTACCGCATATACATAATAATCAAAAAGTCAAGATAAGATGGGTGAACTCTGACCCTGATTCATTGTCATATTCAAAATTTACAGCATCAATGTTCACATGATGCATTGCAAAGCATGCAGTCAGGTGGGAGGCCACATACACAGCAGTGACTCATGTAAATCTGCTCCGCAGTTCATCACTAACTGGATGCTTTTTAATTACAACACTCCGCTGTATCCACAGTGCTGCAGCGACTGGTACTAACTCATATCTCAGAGAACTATGGGTAATGGGCTATTGAGTCCACACTGATGTCGGCTTAGCAAACGACAGCCATAAAACTGCAAAATGATTGAAATGAGTGCAGCCGTTAAAGCTAATGAGGCTGCACGCGAGTTGAGGGGTTCGGTTACATCGGCTCAATCCTACAGCCAGGAAACCATCAGGAAACAAGGGAGATCACAAGGTGGGAGTATAATTTAAATCTGACACTGTAAATGTTCATTAAACCGACCTGCAGTGGAAATAGTATCACTTATGAGACAGTATGATGAATAAAAACGAGCATAAAAACATATAGGAAATAGAGAGAGAGAGAGAGAGAGTGGAAGTAAAAGAGTAGGAAAGAGAGGAAAATAAAAATGAGAAAGAGCAAGAGAAAAGACAGAGAGAAAACGGGGGGGGGGGGGTGTTACCACAACAAGGGGCGATTTATTATAATTATTTATTTGTTTGTTTGTTTGTTTGTTTATTATTACTATAATTATTGCTGATAATAATAATAATAATAACAATAATAACAATAATAATAATACTTCTTTATGTATCTACTCATTATTATTATTATTATTATTATTATTATTACGTACTCACTAACAATGAAAACGTAACATTCAGAACAAATTATATATTTTTAATATTTTATCTTGAAATGGTCACTTATATAATTAAAGTCAATTTCATACATCAATTGAACAATATTAATCAACAAACAAAAATCCCGTGTCTAAATATTGCAACTTTAAACAAAACTGAGGCACCCATTTTTTTCCAAAATCACAACAAAGTTTCCATCCCAAAAACAAAGCTCAGTATGGAATATGACCTCCATTTGAGATAATGCAGGCTGTAATTCTTCTGCGCATGGATCTGACGAGTCCTGCCTGTTCTGTGGTGCTGGTACTCGGCCTGATACTCGACATCCAAGCTGATCCCACAAGTGTTCGATGGGTGACAAATCAGGCGAATATGCAAGCCAGGGAAGGACATTAAATGCCTGCTGCTGCAGATATTTACCTGTGACACAGGCAGCGTGTGGGCAAGCATTGTCCTGTTGGCACACCTGGAGGTCAGGCTGGTTTCGGAAGAAGGGCGTCACCACAGACCGTAAAACATCATCAATATAGTGTCTGGCAGTTAAGGTGCCATCAATAACAACCAACTGCATCCTGTAGTTTCCAGAGATTCCAGACCAAACCATGAATCCTGCACCACCACTTCGGGTGACTGGTCAGACACAGCATAGGGCAAACCACTCTGCTTGTCTGCACCACACATGCTCACACCCATCAGCTCTGAACTGGTAGAATCATGACTCATCTGAGAACTGTTCCACTGCCCTAATATCCACCTACTGTGACGGCGAGTCCACTCAAGACTATTTCTTTGATGCTGTGCCATCAGAATCATTCCTCGGAAGGGGCGCCGAGCCTGCAGGTCCTGCCACGGAGATTCCTCTTCACGGTGTTGGCCGAGATCCTAAGCTGACGTCTTACTGGTGTCTCCTGAGCTGTCTGGGTGGCTGTTCGGAACCGATCTCGATGGTGCTGGAGCACAATGTACCAGTCTTGCTCTGGGGAAGTGGCACATGCTCATCCTGGATCCGGTCTATCAGCTACAGACCCAGTCTCAACCTGGCATTGGTGCAGGCAGCTAATTGTTGACACACTGCAGCCTAATCAGCGTGCCACCTGTCGTGCTTTCAAAAGACCCAAGGCACAGTTTCGATCATCACGTGACAGTCAAGGCATGGTCCAGATTCCACTGCATAATGCTATGTATATTTGCTGAGCTTTATGTAGGCAAGAGGACCACTATTTAAATGCACCCATTTTTGATTATTGAGACCAGCAAACAAACTTGGAGCTGTAAAAGAGTCTGGATCCAGAGCTCAAGCTCAGTGAAGTGTGACAGTGAGGCTACTGGTAATGAGTCACTGAGGTGTTTAGGGTCATAAAAATACCAGTACTGATGCTCAGATAGGAAAACATTACAAATAAAATTGTGTTGCATTTTCATTGGCAGTGAATATTATTAGTATCAGTATTATTATCATTCATTCATTTTCTAAGTCGCTTAATCCTGATTATGGTCGCAGAAAGACTGGCGCCCATCTCAGCCAACTCTGGGCGAGGGCGGGGTACACCCTGAACAGCTCGCAAGGCCATCGAAGGGCCAACACTCACACAACCATTCACACTCACACCTAGGGTCGATTTGGAACAGTCAATTAGCCTGTGCATGTTTTTTGGACTGTGGGAGGAAACCGGAGTACCCAGAGGAAACCCCAGCAAGCACGGGGAGAACATGCAAACTCCACACAGAAACCCTCCGAGCCTGGGACTCGAACCTGGAACCTTCTTGATGTGAGGCGGGCGTGCTAACCACTGCGTCACCATGCCACCTATTATTATATTTATTTATTTGTGTATTTATTTATTTATTCATTTTTAATAACCTCCCACCCTCCCAATCAAACACATTCCACAGAGACACACAAGAACACAAATCAAGAACTCAGTGAACAGTGTGAGGATCATGGACCTGCTGTTAGGGTCAAGTGACTGGAGAGGTCACAAGAGGGCAGCTGAGTCAGTGAGAAGCAGAATATTTGTTGTTAATGATCAATGATTTAAGCCCCACCCCACCCCACTACACCCCCACAAACAGTGTGTGTGTGTGTGTGTGTGTGTGTGTGCGTGCGTGTGTGTGTGTGTTTGTGTGTGTGTGTGTGTGTTTGTGTGTGTATGTGTGTGTGTGTGTGTGTGTGTGTGTG
>JAQMYF010000022.1:13790197-13800601 GCA_030014195.1 Neosilurus mollespiculum
TGTGTGTGTGTGTGTGTGTGTGTGTGTGTGTGTGTGTGTGTGTGTGTGTGTGTGTGTGTGTGCACCTGCCTTTAGTCTCTTATACTCTTCTTTATATATCACTGAACAGTAATTTAAAGGTGTATGCAAACCTGCGAAATGGAATTAAAAATAGTGGAAAGACTCATTTTTCAACACAAGGGATCTTCAAAGCATCAGAATTCCGTAACCTTCATGTTTTGATAAACCCTTATCCCTTAAATCCCTTTTGTTTTTTTTATTGCATTTATGGAAAAAAGTTAAAGTAGTCCAAGAAAAAAAATGGACGCAATTTTGGAATCATATGAAACTCTTGGTGGAATTGTACAGAATGCAGATTTACTTCAGTGTTGCAAAACTTTAAAAAAAAAAGCATACTGCATGTTTTTGCAGGAAATGACATCATTGTTTAAAACCGATGCAAAACTTTAAAGGAAACTTATATAAACATTATATATGGGACTGGTGGTGTAGTGTACGATCAAGAGGTTGTGGGCTCGTATCCCTGTTAGACCCCCACCGTGCTTGACCCCTGGGCAAGGTTCCAACCACAAGTATGCCTCTGTCCACCCAGCAGTATAAATGGGTAACGTAATAATACTGGAAGGTAACCTGCTATGGACTAGCATCCCATCCAGGAGTCACTTCCTAGTCACTTCACGCTACAGAAACCGGGATAAGGTCCGGCTCTGATGAAAGGGTATGCTCGGGTGTAAAATGCCCAACAGACTTTTTTATATAAACATGATATACCCTTACATGATATACCCTTGTGTCTTGGTTCTTAAGCCAAACGGTTCACTTAGGTTTTGCAATGACTACCAGAAAGTGAATGTGCTGACAAAAACTGACTTATACCCATTACCAAAGATAGATGACTGCGTAGACAAGATCAGAAGGGCGAAGTACATCACAAAGTGTGACCTACTGAAAGGGTACTGGTGTATCCCACTTTCGGAGCAAGCCAAAGAAGTGTCAGCTTTCGTCATCCCGAGCGGCTTGTACCAATATAAAGTCATGCCCTTCGGTATGAAGAACTCGCCAGCCACATTCCAGAGGATGGTCTTGGAGGGGTTGGAGTGTACATTGACGACATCGTCATCTATAGTGACACTTGGGGTGTCCATTTGTCTTATCTGAGAGAAGTTTCCCTTAAGCAAATCTAACTGTCAACCTAGCTAAGAGTAAGTTCGGTCAGGCCAGTGTGACCTATTTGGCCTATGTCGTCGGTCATGGGCAGGTGGCTCCCATTACAGTGAAGGTCCAAAGTACTGTGGACTTTCCAGCCCCTGACAAAAATTTACGTAGACCTGCACTGGGGGGGACAGCAGTGACATCCCGCTGATGGTGGGGTTGAACCCCCAACCTTGGGATCAGCAATCCAGCACCCTACCACCGAGCCACCACTGCCCCTCATATCATGTTTGTTACACTTTATTTTAAAGCAGTTCATTTACGCTTATTTATCTTTACGTAGCCGATACTGAGTGGGAAGTAAACGTGTCTCTAACACCTCTAATGGTGCCCACTAAAGTCCTTGGTACTGCAGTGTTAACTGTGTCCACAGACTTGAACCCGTCAGCTCATTACACATAGATAAGCTACTGGACATGACAGAAACAACACAAGATTCTCGTTCAAGTGTTAAAAATAAACCTATAGAGCCATGATGTTCGATCATGCCTAATAAGGGATGCATATTCATTTATTATTAGATCTCATTGGGTGAATTAGTTTAAAATTTTGCCTAAATGTCCCATATTATGAGAATTCGTCCCATGCATGAAAAAGAATTAAGTGTCAACCCTGTAGCTCTTTTGTGTCTTAAGTCTACATGTTGATGTGAAACTTTTTACAGCCTGAAAAATAGATATGAATTGTAAGAATATGCGTTTACATTTGTGATATGCATGTATATTACATCCGATGTAAATTTCTGTGTGGATTACAATAGAATTCTATCTGAAGCGAAAGTTGGCAGTCAGACGGACAACTAAAAAATACCTCAGAAAGACTTCTGGTGTAAATTGGCTTTTACGTACACCTTACTGAAACCTCATACCCCGAAGCTTTTTATTTAAACCGTACATCATCCTTTTATATAAAACTTAAATAAGTCTTAGGTAATCCTTCTGTACGCTTACATAAACCTTAACTGAAACTTATATAAATCTTACATAACCCTTGTGAAAAAATTTACAAAAACTTTACACAAGCCAGATATAAACATTAATATGAAGCATGTGTAAACCTGTTGTAAATCTCAGATACGCCTGACGTAAACGTATGTAAAATATACGCAAGTCGTACATAAACTGAACGTAAATCTTGCGTAATCCATCCATTATCCTTATGTAAACTTTACAAACCCTTAACAAAAGCAGACATAAAGGTTATGTAAAGTTTATGTCAACATTACATCAAACTTATTGACAGCTTTTTAACTGTTAGGATGATCATTAAGTTCATTTTATCTCTTGAATTACACTCATTACTGGAAATTCAGCTCATGCAAACTCTTTAATGTACGTTCTATTGTAATTACCAATTTTAAATAATTTAACTGGATGTTCTAGCTGGGATGTAAAAAATAAAAATTGATGCAAGCAGGGGAACGTTTCTCATTGTAAGCAACAGTCTGAAACAGGACTGGACACAGGACTTTTCACCCATCCCTCGCAAATACTGTATATGTCTGATATCACGACAAAACCCGGTTTGTTTTTGGTACCAGCCAAAACGACGACACGACAGTGTCGATTCTACCATTTCTAATTCTGCGCATCGAACACACCCACATGATTACCTGTTTTTGGACACAAGACCCTGTTCCATGAGCCCTAATCAGAATTACAAACATGAATACGAACACAGTACAACATGCAAGCGGACCTCGGAGAACAAGAAAAAGACGTCTGCACTAGTCTTCATCCGTCTGTCTGTCTCTTTTCTGTACAGTAGATCACACAGGAAGTAGCGTTTCTCTAACTTCCTTATCAGTAGATGACCAAAGTAGTTTTAGAATTGTTTCCTAGGCAGGGTTTTCCAGCTGGAGACAATCTATGGGACTTTTTTTTCAGTAGTAAACATATTGAAAATTCAAGCTTTAAAAGGCAACAAAAAAAAACGGCGTTTTAACAGATTTCATCTTTCTAATTAATCGATGGAACCTGATTCCATATTAACCAGAACTCATCTGGTCGTGCCTGAAATCGAGAGATAGGATTAGAAGAAAAGATAAAAATAAAGCCAGGATGTAAGCTCGTGCTATAATTCCTTCCTCTCTGCAGCATGTCTTGCTCTGTCTAAGCGTCTTGAACAAGGCCACTGTTTAAAAGCTGCAGAAAGGAAGTGGGACGAATAATTCATCCCTCATTGGTGAATCAAAGAAGGGATAAAGATGTGCTCCTTGGCATCTTATTGGTGGGCAGTTGCCATGGCGGCGCTGATGGGGTGTGCCACGCCGTTGGACCCTGAGGATGACAGGGAGAGAGCCGAGCCTGAGGAAGACATGGGGCGTGCAGCCTGGCACCTGTGCACATAAAACAGGAAGTGATGTCATTAACATGAGACAGGTGGGTAGTACAGGTTCAAGAAAATCTTAATAAGTTTAGTATGAGTGAAGAAATTATCATGTCTGTATCAAACACTAAGCAATGGCCAATACCAAATCCTCCTAATACCAGATGATTGCTTTAATGTCAAAGTATACCAACAACAGTCTAGTTAAGACATTTTTTCTGTTTTAAGTCGTCTCCCCGTGCACAGACGTTGCGGCTTTGGCTTCCCATGCTTTCATCTGTTAAAAGCGGGACTGGTATAGAAATAATGTTCTGTCCCCATTCGAGAGGAAACAATTCTCTACAATTTGGTGCTAAAGTTACTACTGTTGCTAACAATAGCCAGAGATTTGTAGCTTTCTGTTTTGGAATTAGCATCAGTTAAACTTCATGAGAACTATGAAATGTCCTTGATGAATCTGCGTCAATGACAGAAGCTCATTTAAACAAAGTCACTCAATTCTTAACCAAGAATACAACTGGAAATGTTTATATCCCAGATGGGAGTCATGAGGAGTGAAGATGGGAGGGGAGTATTCTCTGTCTCCTGTCAATCAGAGTGATATTAGCCAATCATAGGTGTCTGTAAGCTTATTTATGCAGAAAAGGGCAGTGTGTTATGCTGTCGTATGATACCGATGAGAAAATGGGCTAGAAAACAACCCAATCGAATTCTTGATGTTAAACTGTTGGCTAATCAAATGGCATACTGACCAGGACTGAGATTTCCTGACTCGACTGTCCGCTACTTTCTCTCTGTACAATGCGTTGTCCAGCTGCATGTCTCGGTTTGGCTCCGTCTTGGATCCCATCCTCGGGAAGTCCATTTGAAACAGAGTGGGCGGAGTCATGTCCAGCTCTAAAAGCATGATGTTTTCAGCCTGGATTGAAAAAACGAAGCAGGCCTATTAGTACTAATACTGATAAAAAAAAGCAAAACCTACATTCTGATTGTGTACTTGACACTTTTTTTTTATCTCTGCCCAAAAAGGTGCCGGTGCATAAGTCTGTTTGTCAGCTTGACTGTGAACAAAATCCTGACCACACCTGAGTCCCAGAGGTTATGTGATTTTGGAATGTCAGTGTCAAAGGTGAAGGTCAGAGCAAGATCACGAATTTTGAACATAGATAACTTTGAAAGGAGTGCTGATAGACATCATGGTGCTAAGGAACACTGGAATGGAATGGAAAAACCACATATGGACTTTCAAATGAGACAATTTCCTTTGACCTTGAGTGACCTTGAGAGGTCAAACCCCAGCCAACTTGTAAATCCTTCAATTGAGAGAGTTTTTTTTCCCTAAATTTGTCATGTCCACGTACTATACGACATATCATAAGACATGGGTATTTTTGCTACGTTATCCATGCTGTGAGGCACATGAGTGTATGTACTACATTACCCATGCTGTGTGGGGGAGATACCTTATCGCAATCATTTCTGTAAACGTACCCTGTATCTGGAATTGGCTCCCGTCGCTATGGCAACCCTGGCATATTGGCTGATGGGCCGCTTGTAGCCCACGGCGGAGGTGGGTCTCCTCTTCATCTGAGTAAACTTACTGAGAGAGAGAGAGAGAAAGAGAAAGAGAAAAAGAGAGAGAGAGAGAGAGATCATTGCTTAGACAAAAGCAACACACAGAAAAGCACCATGGGTGCCTAAACGAATAAACGATAAATGAAAAATGCATTTTTACTCCTAAACACCCTTCTGTTTTCACAACTGTCTGTGTGAAGGACTGTGAGAATGTGTGATGTCTTTGAGGAAACCATGTGATGATTTTAGACAGTGCCTGATGCGACACTAGTAGCCATAATACTTCATTACAACGATACCCTTATAACTCTTTACCAAAACATGAGACTATGTATAGCCATTGTATTACTGAGCTAGTTTAACAGTAGGCTACATAAAGCCACACACACACACACACACACACACACACACACACACAAACACACACAGTCAGACACCACAGAGGTCAAGGTCACACCTAGGTCAAAGATCAAAGGTCACTCACTTTTCGGCAGGAACGAGGGGTTGAAATTTCCACTGGTCTTCATCAACATCAAACACTAGCCGGTTCATGATCTTGTTCTTTTCCTCCGGAGGGATAAAGTTCTCAATTATGAGGTACCTGCACAAACACACACACACACACACACACACACACACACACAGATAAAGATCATAGACATACTGTAAATATTTAGATACAAAGATGTGTGTGTGTGTGTATGTGTGTGTGTGTGTGTGTGTGTATGTGCACGCACTTAAATTTGAGTTCTCTAGTGAGCTCATTCTGCGTCTGCTCCAGTTCCTGTCTGGTTCTCACATGCTCGTCGTTTACATCCTGAATCTCAGCTTTCACTGACTGCAGCTTGGCATATAGCTTTAAACAGAGAGAGAGAGAGAGAGAGAGAGAGAGAGAGAGAGAGAGATGACAGTGAGAAGATAACAGAAGATCCTGATGACAACTCTGCCGCTCTGTTGCCCACAGCAACAAGACTGGAATGTTTAATTATGCAGAAATGGGCCAGGCACAGATGGTCTCCCAGGCAACCACATCCCATAATTTACCTCCAGCTGGACTCTGGAAATAAATTTTCATACCTTCACCTTCCCTACATCATTCATCTCACCGCTGTCTACTCCTCAATCCGTCTGCCCAATCCGTCATCCCTCAATACAAACCCTCAAATATCTACAGAACAAGTACATCCATCCGATTTCCCCTCATCCATCACTCTATCAATTCAGCTTTCCCATCTTCTGATCTTTCCAAAAATACTGCATTCCTCTGTATTTTATGAGCTAAGCACTCTTCCTTAAATCCATCCATCATCTAGTCCAGTGGTTCCAACCCTGGTCCTGGAGGAACCCTGCCCTGCACATTTTAGTGTTTTCCTTCTTCCCAACACCTCATTTGGAGTAACTAATTAGCTAATTAACAGTGCTTCATGACTTGACATGGGTGTGAGAGAATGAAAGAAAGGCGGCCCTCCAGAACTAGGGTTGGGAACATCCGATATAGTCAATTTATCTATCCATGACTTGACATGGGTGTGAGAGAATGAAAGAAAGGCGGCCCTCCAGAACTAGGGTTGGGAACATCCGATATAGTTAATTTATCTATCCATCTATCTATTTATTTCTTAGTCAATATAATGATCCATCTCTCTATCCATATTAAATACTTAACCTATCCCATTCTGCCCATCTACAACCATCCATCCATCCATACTTAGCACATCAATCCATCTATCTGTTCATGCTTTAATTTATCCACAGTTCAGTCCATACTGTAACCCATCCATCTATCCATCCATTTATCCTTTCAATGATCCAGCCACTAAATTATATATTGATTTTTATTTATTCATTATTCTATTTATCCCTTAGCCAATAAATTTGTATTTATCCACCCACCCATCTCTCCCTTCCTCCCTCCATCTATCCATCCATCCATCCATCCATCCAAGTATCCTTTCTTGAATCTATCCATTCATCATATTATGTCATATCCTGCCATTTAAACCTTCAAATAGAACATTCAACTATTCACACATGCATTGATCAATCCATTATTCCCTGAATCCATCCATCCATCCATCCTACTATCTAAACCCTTAAGCACAGTATCTGTCAATCATCCATCCATCCATCTATCCATCCGTTTTTCCTTTTGCAGCTTCATGCCGTGAGTGACAGATCTGATCAGTGTTACAGTAAGGCGAAAAGATGTCACCCCCTGAGCCAATCAGAGTGCTATATTCACACTGCAGGGGTTAGGAGGTCAGAAGTGAGAGGTTATTAGGGTCTTAGTGACAAGGTTAGAGGGCAAAGGTCAGCCATGTAGTGCAGAGCTTGGGGTAGAAGGAGGCGATGGATCTTAGAAAGGCAGATAATGATATACTTTAATGGAGAGCTCTCTCTAGGAGGATTCTTCAAAGTGATTCATCAAAAAGCCAGAAGCAACAAAGCAACAGTGCTTACATGCTAACAATTACTCTTTTTTTTTAGTAAAATAGTCTGAAATGTTTGACATGCATGGCAGACATTTAGTTAGAGAACTGACTAGAAACACCTCTTCTTCCAATCTCATGAAATTATGATAAACATCAAAAGTAAACGGTACTGCTGATTAGCATATTAGCATCAGATTTCTCCATAAGTACCCTCATCTATCTGTATTGTGTTGATATAATATTCCAAGAAGGGAGGTTAGCATTAAGAGGTTAGCATTAGCATTGGAGCTATCATTAGCATCAGTGTCGCCGGTGCAGTCTCAGACTGAGGAAGGTTAAAAATGGACAAACCTTTTTGTACTGATAAAAGGGAAGAAAACACGTCCTCGGGGGTCAAGGGTGTGGTCCAGGGGTCAAAGTTCAGGGGTCAGGATTTAAAATGGAGCAGAGAGGGAACAGACAAGTTAGGGAACACAAAGTAAAAGTAAAGGTGGGTGTGTTTGTGTGTTGTGTGTACTGCAGGGGAACGAATGTGTTCACTGGGGGCACCTGTGATAAGCAGATGTTATGGGGGTCATTTCACGGGGCACTTATAATACACTAGTAATAGGAAACATACCATGGAGTACTTGTAATAGGGCTCTTGTTATACTTGCAACAGGGCACTTCACCTGTGATACAGCATTTTTTAAAGGGCAATTACAGTATGATAGAGCACTTACAATAGGGCACTTACAGTATGTTAGAGCACTTGTGATAGGGCACTTACAGTATGTTATGGCCCTTATAATAGAGAACTTGTGATAGGGCACTTGTAATAGGGCACTTATAATGGGGCACTTGTGATAGGGCACTTACTGTATGTTAGGGCGCTTATAATAGGGCACTTTTGATAGGACACCTAAAATAGGACACTTACAGAATGTTAGGGCCCTTATAATAGGGCACTTGTGATATGGCACTTGTAACAGGGCACTTACAGTATGTTGTTGCATTTATAATAGGCCACTTGTAATAGGGCACTTACAGTATGTTAGGATGCTTTTAATAGGGCACTTGTGATAGGACACTTACAGTATGTTAGGGTGCTTATAATAGGGCACTTTTGATAGGACACCTAAAATAGGGCACTTACAGAATGTTAGGGACCTTATAATAGGGTACTTGTGATATGGCACTTGTAATAGGGCACTTACAGTATGTTGTTGCATTTTTAATAGGCCACTTGTAATAGGGCACTTACAGTATGTTAGGATGCTTATAATAGGGCACTTGTGATAGGACACTGACAGTATGTTGGGGTGCTTATAAAAGGGCTCTTTAGATAGGACACTTACAGTATGTTAGGGTGCTTATAATAGGGCACTTGTGATATACCACTTGTAATAGGGCACTTGCAGTATGTTAGTGCATTTATAATAGGGCACTTGTGATAGGGCACTTACAGAATGTTAGGGTCCTTATAATAGGGCACATGTAATAGGACACCTGAAATAGGACACTTACAGAATGTTAGGGCCTTTATAATAGGGCACTTGTGATATGGCACTTGTAATAGGGCACTTACAGAATGTTAGGGTCGTTATAATAGGGCACTTGTGATAGGGCACGTGATAGGGCACTTACAGTATGTTAGGGTGCTTATAATAGGGCACATGTGATAGGACACCTGAAATAGGACACTTACAGAATGTTAGGGCCTTTATAATAGGGCACTTTTGATATGGCACTTGTAATAGGGTACTTACAGTATGTTAGTACACTTATAATAGGGCACTTTTGATAGGGCAGTTGTAATAGGGCACTTACACTATGTTAGTGCCCTTATCATATATTATGATGTTTGTTAGTCTTACCTTTTTGAGTTTTTTGGTTTTTGCCTCCACTTCCTGTTGCAGAGATGTAAATGTTTCTCTTAGCTCCAGGGTCTCTTCATCCTGAATAAGCATCTGCTGCTGCATCTCTCGCTCTTTACGTGTCTGTACACACACACACACACACACACACACACACACACACACACACACACACATGAAACACTTACATAGACAGTAAACGAAACCTTCTGTGTGTGTGTGTGTGTGTGTATACTTGATCTGCAATCTCTTGTCGTTTCTGTTCCAGCATCTTCTGCTGTTCATTGGTGTGATCAATGATGTTCTTTCCTCCAACAAGAAGTTTACTCTCCATTGCCTAGCAACCAAGAAGGCAAGGCATCATCAGGACCAGGGCAGAAAAGTAGTTTACAATTTTACACCACAGCCCACCTCCACCCCAACACACACACACACACACACAACTTCACACACACAGATCTGAGTACTGGCTATTGGCACTGGACCACATCAGGGAGTTACTTCCTGTTTATCCCATGCTAGAGTAGTACCTATGCATTCATGATTTGTGGGAGCTTGTGATAGACACACACACACACACACACACACACACACACACACACACACATACACACACTCATATGAGATGCAGAGATGAAAGAAATCACTGTTCTGCTTGCTCATTTTTTTCTCAGCAACAACAAAGCAATTATTCATCGTGTAAGCTAACACACACACACACACACACACACAAATACAAAACACTTACACAGAGCACCAGTTCTCACACATAATAACTCTCTGTGCTATATTTGGAGCTGTTGTATTTCTGCAGCCAGTAGAAAAACTAAAGATGAGAGAATTGTTGAGTGTGTGTGTGTGTGTGTGTGTGTGTGTGTGTGTGTGTGTGTGTGTGTGAGAGAGAGAGAGAGAGAGACAGAGAGACAGACACACACAGAGAGAGAGAGAGAGAGAGAGAGAGAGAGAAAGAGAGAGAGAGAGTGAGAGAGACAGACACAGAG
>JAQMYF010000022.1:13810973-13829021 GCA_030014195.1 Neosilurus mollespiculum
TGAATATATGTAAAAATATGACTACTTTTATTTTGCATTCTTACATTCACATGCATGAACAGCCTATAAAATACAATAACACTCCAATAACAGCAAAGAGCTGATATAACTCCTTTAAGGATCTAAAACAAATAATTAACTAATATTCCTGCTTTCTATGCTTTAAATCTTTCCTATCCTATGAGAAATTAATAAAATACAGAAATTAATAAAATGTGATCATCCTTATCTTAGAAAAGGAGTCTTCAGTGTGTTACTTTGGTGAAAGACTTCTAGTCTGCAGAAGCTAAAAGTTAAAGATTTCCCCTTTTTTGAAGAGTGTATTTATGACTAATATAAATGATAATACAGGACCAGGATAAAACTGGAAAAGGCTACTGTACAAATTAACTAGAAGTTTAGGTAATTAGTTATCCTTCTGGAGCCCATGTTCTACCAGTGTATGTGGAGAACCCTGAACATGTTAGTGTTTTAACACCTGATTAATCTCAGGAAGGGCTGGCGGGTAAAACAGGAGGTTCACCATGAACATGCCTGAGAATCTGTGCTGTGAAAGAACCACCAAGGAGAACTCAACTTTTGAAGAACTCCTGAAGATAGTTACATTTCAGTGACTAATGGAAGGCACGTTCACCTTATAGCAAGAAGTGTGGACTCTGAACGCTGCATGGCCCCCCTGTGCTTGCATGGGTTTCCTCCGGATACTCCAGTTCTCTTCCACAGTCCAAAGACATGCACTTTAGGCTAAGAAGATCTCTCTCTCACTCTCTCTGTCTCTTTCTCTCTCTGTTCTGTGAAACTTGTCCATCTTGAGGAGTTTGATGTAGTATTTAGTAATTTATATAGAGAATTTTTATAGTTTGTACCTATACTTTTAAGCTACATGTATACTTTCCAGTAAACTGTGGTAATGTTGCATAAAAGCATTTTTAACCACTTCACATCTTTTATTGTTTTCATAATGACATATATATATATATATATACACACACACACACACACACACACAATACAGTATTTGGTTTCTTTGTGCAGCTTTAATCTCTGCCGCCATCAAGTGGAAATTCGATGGACTGCATTATGTGGTGAAACCTGATTCCTACGTCAGCCACCAGAGGGGGGTGTAGGCCGACATTAATGACAATTCACCTTTCCCGGTCCGACAAATGTCAACTTAATCAAAATAAAATTATTCCATTTAATATATAAAATTTACACTCAAAAATATTATTTATTAACCAAGATGTGTTTGGTCGCACTAAACTTGAGTTATCATTTAATATTGTTAAAAAAAATGCAGAAGCGTATTTATTCGTAACACTGTAAACATGAATGTTAAAATGATCACACACACGTTGAACCATCTTTGCTTAAGAAAGTTTTGGAGTATCCAGTGTTAGTTAACCACAATGAGCTAAAGAAGTTAATAGAGAAATATTCAAAGCTTCAAATGTCTTGCGGAGCACTGTTCAACCCATTATCCGAAAATGAAAAGAGTATGGCACAACTGCAAACCTACCAAGACATGGCTGTCCACCTAAACTGAAAGGCCGAGCAAGGAGAGCATTGATCAGAGAAGCAGCAAAGAGACACATGGTAACTCTGGAGGAGCTGCAGAGATCCACAGGATGAGAATCTGTCCCCAGAACAACTATTAGTCATGCACTCCACAAATGTTGTCTCTATGTAGGAATGGAAAGAAGAACGCCATTGTTAAAAGAAAGCCAGAAGAAGATAAGTTGCCGTTTGCCACAAGCCATGAGGGGGACAAAGCAAACGTGGAAGAAGGTGCTCTGGTGAGATGAGACCAAAATTGAAATGTTTGGCCTAAATGCAAAATGTGTGGCAGAAAATTAACACTGCACATCACACACCTTCCCCACTGTGAAACATTGTGGTGGCAGCCTTATGCTGTGGGGATGCTTTTCTTCAGCAGGGACAGGGAAGCTGGTCAGAGTTGATGGGAAGATGGATAGAGCCAAATTACAAACAATCATGGAAGATAACCCATTCCAGGTTCACCTTCCAGCAGGACAATTACCCTAAACATACAGCCAAATCTACAGTAGGGTGGCTTGACCAAAACATATTCATGTGTTAGAATGGTATTTTTAAAACTTGATCAATCCTTCAATAAAATTGTCATTATAATTTCTATTGCTAATTTTACATTAAGAGTGGATTAACAGGCAGCATGGTGGTGTAGTGGTTAGGACCTCCTCCTCACAGCAAGATGGAGCTGGGTTTGAGTCCCGGCCTTGAGTGTTTCTGCGTGGGTTTTTTCCGGGTACTTTGGTTTCCTCCCACAGTCCAGAGACATGCACATTAGACTAACTGGCTGTTCCAAATTGCCCCTAGGTGTCAGTCTGAGTGTGAGTTGTATGTTGTATGAACTGTTCAGGATGGCAGCGTTTTCTTGAACTCTAGTAAACCGGTTGTTTATGAAGACTCTTCTCCCTGCTTCAGGCCTCGCTCATGCTGCGATGCTCCTTCCCTCCCTGCACACTACAGGCGGATTGTCAAGTCTGTGCTTGGCTTTGAGCAGGAGCCAGCTAATACTGCACATTCCTGAGCGAAACATTTCTGTTGTCCTGGTGATAAGTGTGTGTCATGATAACAAATGCACTGCTGGGTTCTTCCGCTGACCAGATATCCAGAGGAAAATTTCACTGAGAGCTGGGATAGGCCTTCCTTTCCCTTTTCTTCTTCTTCTTTTTCTTCTTCTTTTTCCTCTACTAACAATATATACATGTAAATAGAGTACTGAAATAAAAAAGACTCCATTATATACCCTACACTAGTCATAAACAGGGCAGGAGGCATGGCCTCTGTGTGTGTGTGTGTGTGTGTGAAAGCATGGCCTGTGTGTGTCAGTACTAATAAAAGAGGTGTGGCCTTGGTGTATCACTACTAATAAATGAGGCCTGGGATTTGTGTGTGACAGTAATAATAAAAGAGGCGTGGCCTCTATATGTGTGTTAGTACCAAAAAAGTGACCTGACTCCTTACAGCTAACTGATTTTAAATCTACGATATAACCAAATCACACTGTAGTGTACCAAAACTACTCTAAATAACTGTTTCTATCCTAGAGGGTTAATTATAATTACACAGAAATGAAGTAAAAGCTGAGCCTTTGCTTTAAATCTAATTCTCTTTAACTGGTGGTTGTGGCGACTGAGCCTCTGGGTGACATCTTGCGGGTTTAACAGAACCAGATGTGCAGCTTCAATGACTCATCCAGCAGTGTATAGACCTCTACAGCCCTGAGCACAGCCCTGCTTATTTCATTTCCTTTTTTATTTATTGTATTGTCACTTTTCTACAAAGTGAAACTGGGATAAAGTGTATGGGGGGAGGGGGTGACAGAGAGAGAGGAAGAGAGCAAGAAAGAGCGAGAAAGGCACACACAGAGAGAGACAGAGAGAGAGAGAGAGGTTGTCTGTGATGTGTATTTATGAGAGAGAAACGCTGATCCAATAAAATTTTGCAAATCATGAATAATATTTGTGTGTGGGTGGGTTGTGTGTGTGTGTGTGTGTGTGTGTGTGGGTGTCTGTGTGTAGGGAGTGGTATAACCCACATGGCCTGCCTGTGTTGGTCACGGGAAGAAGAACTTCTTTGCCAGATGTGTGCTGAGCTTCTTGCTGTCTGACTCTTTCAGAGCAGAGACAAGTTATTCAGCAAAGCCACATCCGTGTCTGATTCACTCTGCCTCTGCTGTGCCTCACGCTGACTGTGGGGTAAAGTGTTAACTAAACTCATACAGCAGGCGCTCACTCTTAAACCTGCATCAAGCTAAAAAAAAAAGAGAAGTTTATTATATTTGCTCTGAGGTTTAGCCTGGACCAGATATACCAGCATTCAAGTTATCACAGGTTGGTCAGAGAGAGAGAGAGAAAATGTCACTGTTAACTTTTACTGATGGAAAAATGTATAAAGACATATATATATATATATATATATAAAACTTGGTTCAGAATACTACTCTCATGGAACCGTTAGTGAAAACTAAATAAAAATTAACAAACAAATTAAAAACACTTGCAAAAAGTGAATAAAATCTAAAAGAGACTTGAAACGAGAGTTTTAAAGAAAGAATGAAGAACTGTGTAAGAACGAACAAAATAAAAACGAAAGAAAGAAAGAAAGCTTTGTGTTTTACACATGTTTACGAGATCAAACAAATAAACAAACAAAAAATAATAAATAAATAACTCACTTTTGCCAATAACAAGCTGCTACTGTAGAGCAAGCCACACCCCTAGGGGCGGGAAATATCCACTAGAAAGCATTTAATTGTATGAATATAACACAAGTACAAGAAGAATCATCAAGATTTATTATTAATACCCCCCCCCACCCCCGAAGTAAAGTTTCCTGTCTCGTTTTCTTTTGTCAATTTTGTCTTCAATAGCATTAAAAAAAAATAAATAAAATTTGTATGCAGTGTTTAGTTTTAAACTTGTAAACAAGTGTTTAGATTTAAACTTGCATCCTAAAGCTAAATCACTGAATCTGCAAAGTGCCTGTTGGACTGTGGGAGGAAACCAGAGTACCCAGAGGAAACCCACAGTATGTGGATTACATACAAACTCCACACAAAAACACCCAAACGCAGGACTCGAACCCCAGACCTTCGTACTGAGAGGCGAATATGCCTACAACTACACCGCTAGTCAGTCAGTCATTGTTTTTAAACACCTATACATATTTTACAGGTTATTTCTTCAAGGGAAAAATATTTTTTTAGTCGCTTATTGTTCCTTTAACTAGAACCAAAAGCAACATGCCGCCATTCTGCTGTCACTAAGGTTCATATTTTGGAAAGATCAGCCAGCGTCAGTGAATTTCCGCCTGTCATTGTCTGACTGTCGGAGCATATGTCCAATCAGAGGCCGGGTGATATTTCGAAATGTCGGCCAATCAGAGTCGAGGACGCAAGAGGTGAGGGCGGGGGGAAGGGCGGTGACTGTAAGCTAGGGTGTCGCCGGCCGCGGTGGCTCCATTCGAAGGCGACGGCGGTCGTCTTAGCTGCACAGCGCGCGCGCACATATACACAAATAAAAGCAACAACAACGGAGAAATATCAACACACACAGATCGGGATATTAGCGGAGTGTAATCCTGAGGACGGGAGGCTGAGATGACGGCGCGGCGGTGGTGGTAATGGTGGTTAAACAAGCCCGGCTGGAAGAAACCGTAGTTTTGGAGAAAGAGTGAAGGGTTCCTCGTACTAGAGGGAGCCATTTTGTCCCGAACTGTGTGGGAGAAGAGAGAGAAAAGAAGGAAAGCGTCACAAGGGTGGATTATTCTTATTTTCCCCAAGATAAAGATTCATCCGAACTGGTCCTGGGAACACAAACAAACCCGGTACATTTAGGTAAAAACAAACAAACCGCGGCGCTTTTTTAAAGCAAAACTAGCCAAGCTAACGTTAGCTTAGCATCAAGCTAATCAACAAGAATTCGCTGCACAACACAGCAGCAACAGCCGTCGTGATTGTTGTACAGGGCTGCCGTTTTTGGGTCGTGCCTCTGTCCCTTCTGTGGTGTTAAAAATAAATCAACATGGCGAAGAAGACCTACGACCTGCTCTTTAAGCTTCTGCTGATCGGAGACTCCGGTGTGGGGAAGACATGCGTGCTGTTCCGCTTCTCAGACGACGCCTTCAACACCACCTTTATTTCCACCATAGGTGAGGGACCTGAAATAAACAAGAGTTTTACACATTTATAACTTTAAACCTTTCATATTACAGGGTTGACGAGCTGCTGCTATATCTATTCAGTCCAAATCGATGCGAAATGGCTGTCGAGTGCACTACGTAGGGTGTAAGACTTGTTACTAGTAGGCACCCTATGTAGGGATGAGCTGAGTTATTGGGATGCGAAAGGAATCTTTCCTTACTGTTGTGTTCCTGGTCTGTTATGTTAAAGGCGCTTTTGTAGATTTTATTATCATTTTTAATTTGTTCAGAAAACCTCAGAAATATATAAACTGTTATGCTGTTTGATGTTTTTAATTTTGACCTTGAAGATTAAATATTTCTTGGCTGAGGAAAACCCGTTTGGAAAACCGACTTCCGGTCCGAATCACTTATCTGTTTTTGTGTGACGTTGTCAAACGCTTTACTGGACTCTGATTGGTCAGTTAGGAGGCCATACTGTTATGTCTGTATAAAGTGTCTTTGCTCTGCATTGAGTCATGAGAAGAAAGGATAAAGTCATTTTTAATCAGTAATGATGTCTGTTTACGGATCATTGATGCCACGTTTCTGAAATCCAAGGTCACGTTGTTATATTAGAAAATGCGAAAATAATGCCAAAACAATCAAGTAATAGAACAGAAAACCTATCAACCCGGAGATCGCAAGTTCGGATCCCGATTGATGCCACGGCCATCCGTGACCGGGAGTCCATGGGAGCTAACTGCCCAAGCTCTCAAGGGAGGGAGGGACGGTATACACTCACTTCCCTGTGACTCACAGCGATCACCGGCCAATCATGGGTGTCTGTGAGCTCATTCGTACAAGGGGCGGTTAGCGCTTTCCCTCCGAGTGTGTTAGGCAGCCCTCAAATATGCAAAAAAGGCGGGTGGCAGCATCACATGCCACGGAGGGTGGTGGTCCCTGGTCGGTGGTGGTTGTGTGATAGGGAAGGCAAAAAGTTGATGGGTGGGAATTGGATACGACTAAATTAGGGGAGAAAAATGGGGAAAAAACAAGTAAAGAAACAAGTGTACAAAATTAATGGGGATAAATACTATAAATGGTGCAATAATGTTTTTTTTATTATTTATATTATTATTTGCGGTTTCTGTGCTAGTTGTTAGCTTAGCGCAGTATGTCACAGTGTTGTCTTTTGTGATGTTGATGTTGGAAATATCAAGTGTTATGATTTTTATTGACTCTTTTTGTTGACATGGTCCAAAAACAGTTATTACCATGATTGCGGATGCCCCTTAAACCAAAGCTTCTTTTCTCAGCCACCTTCATATTATTGAGAAATCCAGTGGAGATGATGGTGCATGAGGTGACGAGATAACGGCTATATTGGTGCGAAAGTTGACGTATTCGGAGTTGATTGTGGTAAACAGGTGAGAGAGCTGAAGGACTAAGTTAGAGATGGAATAGACCAATTTTCGGTGTGTCCGGCCCTGACTGGAGTTCTGAGCCGGTCCGTATGGGTCTGGTTTAGGCAGTAATGTTACAGCTTAGCAGACTAGCATGTCAGTGTAAATCTCATTTTTTTTTTTTAATACATGCCAGGCCAAAGTAAAGCGTGGGGGATCCACCACCAAGATGCTTGAAACAGCAGTTCGAATTTGACACTTGAAACACCATCACCCCTCTGAACATGCCCATTTTTTAGAAACTAACAAGCTATTTACAACACACAGCATGCCAGTCAACTCCGAGCCCCTCATTAGCTCATCATTATTTCGTACGTCTTGCTTAAAGTATAAAAATTAGTTTTTTTTCCCAGGTTAACTCTGAATGAAGCCAGCCAAAGTTGTTGCTATTTAGAATTAATGAGCTTCTGAAATTCGGTCAGAAATCATCGTTCCAAAGTCTTATTTCATTCGAATTCATACCAGGCAATAACGATTTGTATCTGGGCAGGTTTTTCGATGTCTAAACATTATTTTGGAGTTTCAGGTTGCTTTCCGCACCTGTGTTATTTCCTGAGGTGGGACTTTTGGATGCGCACAGTGACTTTAGGCTGTCGACAACAAATCCATCATACGTTATCTCTGATCGTTTCTGTTAATTCATTTTATTTCTTAAATTAACCCCATTATACATATGACTTCAGCCACTGCTCCTGATCCCAAGCAAGTTACATAGCCCAGAGTTATAAAAAGCAATTATATTTATAATAAATAGTAGTAAAACTGCAAATAATATTATTATGGGCAATATTTCTTCTACTGCTGCTAATAATGTTAATTATAATTACTGATTAAGTGCAATGATTTATTTTATTGTGAAAAAAATCGGCAGGTCACACTTACAAAAAACTCGGAAATCGACCTTGAAAATTGCAATCGGTGCGTCTTTCGGCAGAAGTACCGCTGCATCGCTCACTTCAGGTTTACATGGAGACGGTGGAAGGAACTTCATTAGGAAATAAACGTGAATCACGTTTGCCAGCTGATTTTTTTTCATGCCGCGTACTTGCCAACTCCTCTTAATTTATTCCTAGCCAATTCCCGCCTGTTAAGTATCGCCTCCCTGGCACAGAACCCCCACTCCCAGTGACACGTGACGCTCCCACCCGCACCTTTACGAACCGCTGCGCTTGTATATTCAGGGGACAGCTGACGCACTCAGAGGGGAAGTGCACGACTGCGTGCGGCTACCTGGATTCAAACTCACGATCCCCAGGTCGACAGTCGTGAGTAACGAGTGTCAGTTCTGATTTAAATATGTAGAAGTAGATCAGATTTAGTGCAGGCAGTTTCATCCTCTCTGTTGATTTGTACCCGTGTTATGAACAAATCAGCTTAAACTGTTGATGTCATTAATCGTTAATTTGTTTCCTGATCGTTGCATCAATTCATATTATGTCTCATTCATCTTGTTCGCAGGTTTGTATGTCACATTGAAAATGTTAGCGAAAGCAAACCTTGCAAGGTATTGGATGTCGCTCCTGTTATAAAAGCCTGTTGTTCAAATTTAACCCGTGTCTTTGAACTTGGTTCGTGTTTTCCATCCCTGCCCCCGTCGACTCAGACGCGACTGCAGCTCTGTCCGACAATGGCGACCTTTTTCAATTTTTTCTGTTGCATTTATGGTGATACAGGAGACACCCAGGAGAAATTTCAGATGGGTGGCGTTCATGTCAAGGATATGCATTTGCTTCAGATGGTCTGGTTTGCAAGCCTGCAACATTTAAGGTAATGGGGGAACCAAGAGGGCGGGGCTCTAGTCTAGTAAATCCCAGTTATCATAAGTCGCAGCATTGGTGTGCTGATTTTTTTTTTTTTTTTTAGCCTTGCTTTTGAACATCTGGTGAATTCTAGCCATCTTGTCTACATGCTTGATATTTTAAAATAAAAACGTGCATAGGAGTAAATCGTAGCGTTAGGACGTTCAGGGAGTTTCCGGTACCAGAACTTCAAATGCTTTGTGTTGTCCCAGGTCTCCAAACACATCAGGCTAACGAAAAGAAGAAAAAAAACAACAACTTTCCAACAGATTTCCTGCAGAAGCGACGTTTCTGGGTCGCCACGTGTGACTGAGGTTTATGGTGTTTTCTGGAATATTTTCCCAACGTGAACAATAACCCCAATAAACTCTTGGTTCCTGATCAGCGAGGCTCGGCAAGCGTAAAATACACCCTCCTTTTTTGTGAAACTTTGGTGTGTGTGTGTGTTTGCACACCGTTTTCCTGACCTGCTGGTTTTAATGTCTGGTCCAAGTGGAAAATGTTTTCAGTTCTCCTGAGAACTTCGGCTTTATAATCATAGGTTGGCCCAAGATAATACAAGCAACACCGTGACAGGGAGCGAAGACACGGCGGCGTTCCCACACACCCACACACACTCCACTGTTTAAAGCTTGCAATGATGTTGTTTGATAAACATCTGAAACTCTTTCTGTGCGATTACCAATATACAAAAGAAAAGGTTCCCAAGATATCCTTCAGGGATTATTGATTTCTGGCTCCCGACGCAGTAACTCATCACGCTCGGTGTCATTGTCATGTATAACGCTCCGCTGGTATCCTGACCACTCTGGAAATTTGACCTCAATTCAGGAAGGATGGCATGTGCTTTTGAGATAAAGGCAGGACGGATATAAAGAGCTATCCTTCAAGAGTCCTTGAGCGTTTTTGACATTTCCAAAGTTAACACCGTGTAGGGTTTTAAATTTTGGATAAAGTTTACCCCATGAGTGTACGGACTTCCTCGCGGTTTTCTGGTTTCCTCCCACATTCCCCAAACTTGGTCAATTAGTGACCCTAAATTGCCTAAAGCACAGGTGCCAAACTCAAGGCCCGTGGGCCAAATCCGGCCCTCCAGCTCATTTTATGTGGCCCGCGAGAGCTTTTACAGTATATGATTATCGTACATTATGTGCATCAACCGTTACCATGAATCGTAATTCATCGTTTATCGTCATTCATCGTCGTTTCAATTGAACAGCTAGCTATTCATGACTCAGGAAAGATTGCAAGCTAGCGTCTCACTTTTAGGCATTGTCAGAAAAGAAAAGCGAATAAAGGAAAAGAGGACAAATGCGTAAACAAATAATACGGCCATGCAGATTCCATGGTTGCCGTTTTTCAGTAGATGTTGAGGGATTATTCGGCCCTCGATGACCTCGAAATTTAAGGACGTGGCTCCCCGTGGAAATGAGTTTGACACCCCTGGCCTAAAGTATCCTCTCTGTTACACCTGGTTGGTGATTTGAACAGCGCCACATGAGTCATCACGCTCCGGCCAATCACAGTACTTGGTGTTAAGTGCTAACAGGAAAGGATTTAGAACTTTAGAACTTTATTGTCCAGCTGGCTATAATTTATAATGTTGGGACATTAAACTTTAGTTTGAGTTTGTTTTTCATTGCGTTTCCATGTAATACAGTGGCTTGTAAAAGTGTTCCCCAGGTCTAATTTGGGAGCTGCATAGCAAAGGGGGTGAATTCGTAAACACGCACAACGTTTTCTACTAAAACTCTTAAAAAGAGTTAAAGAGAAGCCGTTACATCTGCACCTGCTCACTCATGCATTCAGAGCTTACGGAAGAAAAATGTAAAAAAAAAAATTAAACCAACAACATCTGGACGTGGGGGGCGGGATGGTGTTGAAAATAATCGCTGCAGTGACACGACAGAATCGATTGGAGCCAGCTGGATAGTAAAGTCCTAGCGTTCTCAATCATTCCCTATTCACGTAAATGCTAAGCTCTGTGATTGGTTGATTGGTGTCGTGACTCATTTTGTGTCTCTGTTTAAACTGCCAATAAGGGTGGCAGAGAGGCTTCGTTGAAAAGCGCGTGAGTTGGCGCTCGGCTTTTTCTTTAATGGAAGGTCCCGGAGGAGCAACGAACACCGAAACGTTTATAAAAATCCACCTTGTAACAAACCTGTTTGTGCATGTGAGAGAAACGGTTCATTATCAGTAACGGCGCCGGTGTGTGAGAATGAGAGTGTGATGGTGTGTGCGTGAGGACAGTGTGTTTATTATGTTTTTTAATGTAAAGCCGTGTTTATACCAATGCTAGTTTTCCAGTCAGTCTGCGTTCCTACCCTCACCTGTGGTCACGAGCTTTGGGCAGTGACCGAAACAACACGATCGTGGATACAATCGTCTGAAATGAGCTTCCTTCACGGGATGGCGGGCTCTCCTTCAGAGATAGGGGGAGAAGCTCGGCCATCCGGGAGGAGCTCGGAGTCGAACCGCTGCCCCTACATGTTGAGAGGAGCCAGTTGAGGTGGCTCGGGCATCTGAGTAGAATGGCTCCTGAACGCCTCCCTGGTGTGGTGTCTCGGGCATGTCCAAGCGGGAAGAGATACCGGGGTCGACCCAGCACACGCTGGAGGAACTATGTCTCTCGGCTGGTCTGGGGGCGCCTCAGTGTCTGTCCCCCAGAGAGCTGGAGGAAGTGGCCGGGGAGAGGGATGTCTGGGCCTTAAATTTTAGACTGGGGTCCCCACGACCCGACCCCGGACGTGGAAGATGAAGATAAAGATGATGATGATGATGCAGTAGTATTATGGAAAGTAGGTGCGTTGATATATGGAATCGGTGGCAGGATTCTCCGAATCGAATGGAGGGATCAGTAAAGATTCACAGCCTTGTGCCTTAGTGTGCTTTTGTGTTGATGTTCCTGTGCAGTGTGTCCTAAAACTGTTCTACACCGCAGGGTCAGTGGAGGTGTCGTAATAATGTAATGATATAGGACGAAGAATTTGGAGCTTTTTTTAGGAGGCGGTGGTTTATAAATGAATCTTTTTTCATAATGTGAGAGATTATTTTTGAAGTTTTTAAGTAATAACGATGAGCTGCTGTTCTCTGTGTTCGAGCTGGCATAGATCATCTGGTTCTTACCCTTCAGGCAGTTATGGCTGGAGGGGGGGGTGTTGTTGGCTTGGCGGGCGGGCGGTGTGTGACAATAACTTTGCCCTGGCCATTGCTTGGCTCATGCGCAGGCCAGCTTTCTAAACTTTTGCATAGTCACTCCCTATGACCTGAACTTGCGTGTGGGGTAGCTAATATGCATATCTGACCTTTGACCCTGGCACAGTGACCTTGAACATATACAGTTTGCCCGGGCTATTGCTCCGCCCATATGTGTGATAGCTTTCTGAACTTTTGCATAGGCACTCCCTAAGACCTAAACCTGTGTTTGGGGTAGCTAATTTGCATATCTGACCTTTGACCTTGGCACAGTGACCTTGGAACTTGGCGGGCGACGTGACAATAACTTTGCCCTGGCCATTGCTCGGCTCATGCACAGACCAGCTTTCTGAACTTTTGCATTGCAACTCCTTATGACCTAAACTGGTGCATAGGGTAGCTAATTTGCATATATGACCTTTGACCCTGCACAGTGACCTTGAACATATAAAGTTTGTCCGGGCCATTGCTCGGCTCATATACATGATAGCTGTCTGAACTTTTGCATAGGCACTCGCTAAGGCCTAAACCTGTGCGTGGGGCGGCTAATAAAATGTTGCTTGTCTGAAACTGTTCGTATGGGGGGGCTTTTGTCCCCCATGTGCTTGAGGGGTTACTGCGTTCTATAGAACGGCTATTTTTTGTTGTAGGAACAGTATAAAGTTAATCATCTCTGGCAGTCACAGGGCTGTAAAACACCCACCTGCTCTTTATTTTCTTTGTTCTGAATAACTGGAGTCCTTCACAAGGCTAGGCTAAAGCTAGTGTGCTAATCGACAGCTGTGAGTATCCGCAATAGCTGTGTTTATTGTTTTCATTTGTTATGATGTTAAAAGTTTGTTTTTTTTAATATGAATGAGACACGCTGTGTTTTGGATATGACGATGATGCCCCACTTTCATCCTCCCTGATACTCGCTCTGTTCTGAGGTCACCTGTAGCAGTAGTCAGGCGATGCGCGTTCGTGTGTTTAGGAGGAGGGGTTTTAAGGGAAAGAGGAGGGGTTTTAAGGGTTTTTCTGGAGGATTTATTAAATGTCTTGTTTACTCCAGCTGTTTTCTCCAAAAATCCACGCTTCTCCACCTTCCGTGCCTCCAACAGTGTGGTATTGTATAAGAATGGTCATGTTGTTATATGTTGCACAAGATCATTTGGCAGAAGCGCAACATGCTTGGATTGGTTTCTTGTCTTTTGACTTGTGCTTTCTGTCTCTGGTGGAGTGGCTAATGCAGCTGCGATGGCTCAGGATCCTAAAATACCCTCCGGAAACTCCCTCCATCCCCGGGATCGGCTTACACACACACACACACTCTCACACAATTTCTAGCGCAATATGGATTCATAATCAACACTTGTTTCATCGTAGTACTAAAAACTGTTCGCCTAATAAGAGTTTGATGAGCAGATGTTTGAGATGAAGAGTGTGTGTGTGTGTGTGTGTGTGTGTGTGTGTGTGTGTGTTGCTATCTGCTCCACTGGCCTTTTCGTACAAGCTCCAGTTTCATCCTCCGTACATTGTTGCTTCGATTGTAGCTATAGGACGATTAAGCGCACACTGCTCATCACAGAGATTTCAACACACACTAAAGTTCCGTAGTGCCCTTTTACCCATCAGCCCTTGTGGCACTCTCTTTTACTCTGTTCTGGGGTATACTTTGATCCATTTGACTGAGAGAGTGCGATAGAGTTGGCTTAGATTTTCTGTACAAAAGGAGATATTTCTGTGACATTTTAGGGAAGGAGTCTCCAGTGTCAGAAGTAAAGCCTGCTCTAGCTCTGCCCAATGACACAACCGACGTATTTACACTGACGGGGTGTGTGTGTGTGTGTGTGTGAGAGAGAGAGTAACAGAAAACGAGGAGAGTAACAGTTCTGGTGCTGTAAGTGAGGAGAGTTTATTTTACAATAGAATGTGAAAAACCCAAACCCACTACCCCGCCTCTAATCAAGATTAAACTGAAGATTTCCTCTCTTTATCCCCCGCTTGCTCTCTCTATCTCTCTCTCTCTCTCTCTCTCTCTCTCTCTCTCTCTCTCTCTCTCTCTCTCCTTCCTCTTCTCTCTCTTCCTCTCTTTCCATCTCCTCTCTCTCTCTCTGTCCTTCCCTCTCTCTCTGACATAAGGAGTCAGTCACAAACCGTTTGACCAATAAGGTTCAAGCATACAACCATCTCTCTCTCTCTCTCACTCTCTCTCTTCCCTTTCTGTGTGTGTGTGTGTGTGTGTGTGTGTATCTGTTTCACTCTCTTGTTTTGTCTCTCACTCAGGAGCGTGTGTGTGTGTGTGTGTGCGTGTGCATGTGTGTTGTGATTTGTATTGTGTAAGAGTGACTCATTCTTTGGCTGTTTGATATACTCATATCATGTAATAAAGCCGGTCCCACCCAACCTGCAGCTGTGTGTGTGTGTCTTTCTCTCTCTCCCTCCCTCTATCTGTCTCTCTTGGGCTCTCTCTATCGTTCTAGTTCTTCATACTAAAGGTGATTAAAAATGACTGTGTGTGTATTAGTTTTTATTCCGTGAGAGTGTGCAGGGTGAAAATCAGATGGCTAAGTGATGGGACTGCAGTGTGTGAGAACACTGTGTTTATAACCACACACACACACACACACACACACACACACACTCTCACTCACTGTAGCTGTTTAACATGCTGAGCTCAGACGAGAGCAACGGCAGCCGCGTGGACTCCAAGTGATTCTTTTTCCACTTTCCGCTTGATTTGTTTCTTCTTCCTCCCTTCTCTTTTCTTTTGTTCGTCCTCCTGACATTCTGTCAGCTTGTTGTCTGTCTCTCCTGTCTGTCATGTGTCCGTCTCTTCGTCAGTGCGTCCCGTTAATTCGGGTGTAATGGTTTGAGGTCCTGTAAGATGTCAGTGCGGTGGTGCTTCTGTGCAGGTGAGAATAAACCTGGCCTCGTGTCTGGAAACTTTGGACGAGGATTGGATTTGGATGAGGGGCATCGGGAGGTGTTTGTAAAATGACTGTTGTGTGTGTGTTGTTAGTACCTGTAAATTGTACACAGTCTGAGGAGTTGTGATATCGTTTCAGTTCAGTACTCCGTGTTAGTCAGCATCACGCCGTGATGTGCTGATGTGCTTCCTCGCTCCAGATGTTGAGGCTCTTAGAGGAATCTTTCTGTTTCGTGTTCTGTAACTGAAGGATGCACAGATGTGGCACATCGAGAGCCAGGAATCAGACGATATGATGGACTGGATCGATACAGCTCTACTTGTCTGTCTGTTTGCCCTACCTGTCTGTGTGCTTGTTTACTCTGTCGGTCTTTCAGTTTATCTGTTTGTTTACCCTGTCTGTTTGTGTCTCTCTTTACTCTGTTTTTCTGTCTACCTTATCTGTCTGTCTGGCTTCCTGGCTGTCTGTGTTTGTTTGTTCATGCTGTGTGTCAGTTCACCCTGTCTGTCTGTCTGTATACTCTACCTGTGTGTCTGTCTGTCTGTTTATAGGGGTGCCGGAAAAAAATCGATTCAAGTCTGAATCGTGATTCTTATTTATTAGCATTATGAGTCAATTCAAATTTTCTAGAATCGATTTTTAGGATCACGTGTTTTCGAGCATTTCCAACCGTACTCACAACGCGTACCGTTTGGCCACACACGGCCTCCGTCGTGAATTGTTCCAGTGAGTGGCAGCTCCAGAACTAGCGTGTTTCTCCGATAATAAGACCTACTCTTTCTTCTGCAGAACGGTCCAAAATAAGCCCTACCCCGAAAATAAGGCCTAGCTCAATCCATATTTTGTTCGCACCCTCCCCTCATTTTCTGTGAGTGCACGCACGCCAGCGCCATTTACAGCAAAATTTACAGAAAAAGAGGAAGTTAAGTAAAGCAGGACTGAGGGGCATGATGGGGATAAAAGCACGACTTGGGGAGCATAACGCTCATCATTTTATTTACCGGTATTATCTTCTATCTTCTGCTATTATCTAGGCCGAGTTTTGTGTTCACACCCACCTGTTTATTGAAATTGCTGTTAATGTTAATTAAAATAAGACCTACCCCCAAAATAAGCCCTATGGTGTTTTTTGAACCGAAAAAAAAACCCCCAATAAGACAGTGTCTTATTATCGGGGAAACACGGTAGCTTTTATCCTAGCTTTGACATGGATGAGGAAAAAGAAATACAGCCAGCGCCGTCTTCGCTGAAGGAAAATGCTGCACTTCGGATTTTCCGGGTAGGAGGGAGCTTGACATGACATGCCGTGTGCAAAATCTGCAAAATAAAAGTCAAGTATTTCGGGAACACTTCCCCGAGCCCACATCTTACACCATCACCCGGCGCTAAAAGAACCGGATCAGCAGCACAACCAACTCCTGACCAACACACACTCCATCACTTCACTAAACTCCCAACCGGCTCTGAACGAGCAAAGCGGATCAGTACATCTACAAAACCATCTGTGTAGTAATATCATTTCTTTCTTTCTTATAGAAGAGTCGTTCCGAGCTTATAGAAGAATGTAGTTACTCTTGAAATTGGCTCCGTGTGGTTGTAATGGTTATGTATCAAAAATCGGTTTGAATCAAGAATCGATTCTGAATCGAATTGTCACCCCAAAAATCGGAATCGAATTGAATCGTGAGTTGTTATTCGATTCACATCCCTACTATTTACCCTACCTGTGTGTCTGTCTGTCTGTTTACCCTATCTGTGTGTCTGTATTAGTTCACCCAACCTGTCTGTCCATATGTATGTCTGTCTGTTTGTTTACCCTGGTATTCTGTGTGTGTGTCTGTTTACCCTATCTTTCCGTCTGTCTCTTTGCTCTTTCTGTTTATTTACCCTGACTGTCTTTGTTTCCGTCTGTCTGTATATCTGTCTGTCTTATTACCCTTCCCGTCTGTAGAAAGAGTAGACAGTCCCCTTGTCTACCCTGCCCCTCTGTCTGTTGTCTGGACTGTCTCTTGGTCTCTGTCTCCATGTTTGGTGCAGGCAGTATTTAAATAAATATATATTTTAACAAGTTAATGAAAACGTAATATGGTAGTAACAGAATTAGAGGATACAAAGACAACAAAACCAGCTTATAATAATAATAATAATAACGGAGTTGTCCAGGCCAGAGAGAGTTAATGATGTAATGATTGCTGTATTGCTCATCTGGAGGATTAAGTCCAAACTCACAAGCACGATTACACCATGTCCAAAAGTATGCGTACCCCTAACAGTCACACTCGTATGTCTGTGTTAAACACTCCAGGCCAGATGTTGTTATAATAAGCTCTGGGACACAGCTGTCGAGGTCTGTGCTCGTTCAGATACGGGAGCATTAGTGACTTGCGATCAGACACTAAACTGGGGGGGGGGGGGTGTCGCAGAGGTTCCACTTCATCGCTACGGTGTTCAGTGGGGTTGAGGTTGAAGGTGTGAGGTGGACGTTCGAGTTCTTCCACTCCAACCTGAACACGCATTGTCGTGTAGCATGCTGTGTTTACTGGGAAATTGTCATGCTGGAACGTTTGGTGTTTGGGTCTTTTAGTTCCAGTGAAGGGGATCAGTGATGTTCCAGGCCACAGAGACCTTCTGTATAACTTCAGGAACCAGCACCGCGGTGTCGGACATAGATCTCTGATACATCCATCAGCCCAGGCCTGTGTGTGTGTGTGTGTGTGTGTGTGCTTTAATCAGTGATTGAGTGGAACTGGGAATTCATGTTAGCATTTTCCTTTCTCTGCTTTCTGTTGTTTACCGTCTGTACCGTCTCTCTCTCTCTCTCTCTCTCTCTCTCTCTCTCGCTCGCAGTGTCTTTTCCAATATCTCTCTTCTCTCATCCCGTGTCTCTCTCTATCTCTCTTGTACTCTCTCTTCTCATTTTCAGTGCCTCTCTCTCTCTCTCTCTCTCTCTCTCTCTCTCTCTCTCTCTCTGTCTGTCTGTCTGTCTGTCTGACTCAAATAGCATGTGCTGTG
>JAQMYF010000022.1:13885945-13902773 GCA_030014195.1 Neosilurus mollespiculum
ATATATAAATTTTTTTTTTACATATTTATTCAGTAACATTTCAATTGTGTCTGTGGGTCAAATTTGGCTATTAATTAAATAGTTGATTAATATTAATCCATAAATCTTATGAACAGAAATATTAACTCAGCTCCACACTGAGTATGACCTCTGTCCTAAATTCCCTCTCCTTCACTTTACATGTGACATCATCATAATCATCTTCATGTTATGAGTTCTGTGTGTCTGTAACAAGAAATAAATAAATAAACAAATGCTATAATATAGTGGGGTCTTAAGCTACTGCTTTGCAGTGTGTGTATGTTTCACATATCTATCTGCTTTATTTTAATTATAATTATATATACACATTACTTAACACACATTTATATTAATCTCTTGAGGTCCAGGTTCACATAGCATATTCAAATGTTAACTATTTATATGTAATGTTCTGGAAATTGAAATAACCATAACCATAATAACAACACAACCCCCCCCCCCCCACGCTGTGACCCTTATTCTAACCTCTGTGTGAAAGTAGGTGAAAGTTCACGCGCTCTGTCACTGCACCACAGGGTCATTAATCAGCGCGGTTTATTATTTATTGGCATGCATTTAATCCCGCGTATTGTACATTACACTTACCGGTGAAGTGAGAGTACTTGCTGGTTGTTAATCTACACAAAGCACCGGCAGCACGGATGCTCGCCATCGTTTTTCCTGCTCGAGTCAGTGCACTGCAATACTGAATGCAGAAACCTGGACTGAACATGAGGGCCTACGTCAATTACTACTGGTTCACCTTACAAACGCCTGTATTTTAAACAACAAAAATAAAGCGTATTAAAATATATTTATATACTACTACTAATAAAAAGATGTACCTGATATAATGTGAATTGTATTTCTTCTTTAAAAAGTGTTTACACCCTGGTTATTTATTCGTGATGTTGTTTTTCACTCAGGCATCATTCAGACCTACTGATAAACTTTCTTGCGGGGGCCTTGGAGCTGCGCAGTTTTTTTGTAGTCAACTTTTAGACAGGCTCAGGAAGAAGAGGGAACCGGTTCTGACTTTATTTGCAAACCATTTGACAAGGTAACTACTCTGTTTAAAAATTTGTGTTTATATTAATACAACAAATATGATTCTTAATAAAATAAAACCGCGTTCGCAGTTGCAGTGTATACTAAATATGCTAGCGTCACCTAGCAACCACTGCCTTCTTTCACTAAATCTGCAGCTTCAGTGTAAACTAGCTTAGCTTAGCTTAGCTTAGCTTAGCTGATGTTAGCTTAGTTTAGCAGCTAAAACTGTAATGGTTTGAGCTTAATTGAGCTGAATCATTGTGTTTGTGTATAAATAAGCAATGTATCCCAGCTGTGACTTTGAGCACGAGCGCCAGGACTATTTAGATCACCTCGCCCTTGTGATAGAAGTAGGTGAAAGGTCACTGGGTAAAAAGGCACAATTTAATGCACGTCATTTAAAAAAAAAAAGACCTAAAAATACCCCCCAAATCACTAGATTTTTATATAAGTTCCAATCAAAGTTGTGGACAGTGTGTATCAGTATGTGTGACATGAATTGAAAGGTTTGTTCTTTTTGTAATCCTGTAAAGATTATTAAAATGAGGATTATACATCTAGAGTAACAACACTATAAACAAATAATTGAATAAAATAAAATATATGTGCTGAGGAAAAATGCACTTTGTACTTCTAAGGTGAAACATACGTTTCATATGGCTGTCATGCATGGGAGGAAAATATTCTTTGAGTGGGTCTGCAGCACCAAAATAAATGCAACAGAGAGTCTCTGGATATGAAAAGGAAAGTCTTCTATAAGTTTCTGATTAGTAAAAGAATCTTAGATTAGTGTAAGATATGTTCAGGACTTGTTGATGTGTGTGTGTGGGGGGGGGTTAGTTAATGACGCAGAGATCGTGAGGATCATTTATCGAGTCGAGTTAATATGTACGATTATTATTTAGTAGGGGTCAACCAATTACTAGTAATAAAGGACATTGGTAATGGTATTTATGGGCGATATTGATTTACCATAAAGTTTGATCTTTGAAATAATTATTAAAATCTTACAAATTATATTACATGAATGTAAATAACTTTTATTTGGCCAAAGATAATTTTTTTTGGAATATTTGTTTTAGTATATACTACATGAAATCATAAGAAATACAAACTAAAACAAGATTTTATTTTTACATTTGTAAAGTGAGACAGTGCTCACCCATGTTCCATTATGGGCTCTTTTTAAACTCAATACCTGCACAGATTTCTTCATATTTTTTAGGTGAATTTCTAGGATTACAGTGTCAGTGACCATTACAGATTGAACGTTTTTGCCTGCCTTTTTGATTCAAGCATCATCACGAGTTTCAGAATCAGAATACTTTATTGATCATGTAGAAAATGTAATTAGACATTACAGATGTCTATATTAACAAATAAACAGAATGAACACTGTTAGTGAGTAATATGTACAGTATTATCTGTATGATAAACAGTAGAATGTAAATTTAAAGCAAAATATAAATGTATAACAGTGGATATTGTTGCTATATGGAGGAGTTGTACAGTTTAATGGCCTCAGGTAGAAATGATTTCCTGTGTCGTTCTGTGGTGCATTTAGGTGATTTACCTGTGACTGATCTGCAGGTTGTGAAGGAGATGGAAGATATTGTTCAGTATTGGCCTTATCTTGGACAACATTCGCCTTTCCAACACTACCGTCAGAGAGTCCAGCTCAATCCCCACAACGTTACTGGCATTGTGGAACAGTTTTTTTTTTTCAGTCTGTTAGCATCTGCAACCCTCAGCCTGCTGCCCCAGCATGCAACAGCACAGAGGATAGCGCTGGCCATAACAGACTCATAGAACTGTGTTCGGCAGATGTTAAACGACATTAGCCGCCTCAAAAAAATCGAGACGGCTTTGGCCCTTGTAAAATGCGGTAGTGTTCTTAACCCAGTCCAGTTTATTGTCAATATGAACTCCAAGGTATCTGTAATTCACCACCATTTCCACGTTCACGCCCTGGCTGGAAGCAGGGGTCGCTGCTCTTTGTAACATTAAGCCGCAGATGATTCTGCTCATCTGCAAAATGGATTTAAAATGATTTACTCCGTCCCCATCTCAGAGACTACTTAGCGATATCCGTCTCTCCTTCAGGATATAAGTGTTCATTATCCCGTAGACCTGTCTGCCACGTGGAGTACTATACATTTTTGAGCTCAGAATAAAGGGAAATATACCAGGGAAATATGTACAGAAGCGTATTTCTTCAGAAGATCCATAATGTTATGATGATTGAGGTTTATTTTGGTGTGTTTCAGAATGGCGTCCATGTTGATGAGTTCTCTGAGGAGCTGCCCGGTGAACTCCTCCAGGGCTCTTCACTTCGGTAAGTAGCTCAAACCTCACTGTACTGCAGTGGACTGAACCTGGATTAGTCTGATGAGTCTCAGTGATATCGAGTGGAGGATGATAATGATGATGTTGGTTATCTGTCCTTCAGTCCAGCTGAAGTTCAGCATAAACTACACTGAGACAATACAGTGAATCCATGATTTAAGACATTATTGATGCAAATAAAATATAAATACGTTTATAAAATTTTAATATGTTTGTTCTGCATTGAGGGCAATTCGAACCTCTGCAACATAATCAGTGAGTTATTTTGCAGGAATAGTAGGTCAGGATCGATGCAGTATGAAAATGAAATACATGAGCACATATCTCCACCACTTCTTCCTAAGTTGTTTTATACACGATTGCAACCTACTTCAAGCACAGCACAAAAGGACGAGTTGGTTTAAACCTGTGTTTATTAGTAAAAGTTGACGGTAGTGCACATATAGTATGTATAGTTAATTTTAGTTTTAAAACTGTGTCAGTAGTTTTATTTTGCGGAATTTTAGTTTCTTTTTTATTTACCTTTACTTTTTATCCTGCCGGCACATTACAGGCCCCTTGATGAGTAAACTTGTCATCTTCATCTACAAAGTGGTGTAGCAGCCACGGCACAAATCAAATGGGGGCGAAAATGCAATGGAACTGTAAACAAAGTTGATTTAACCTGCAATTCTGTTCATTTTAGTTTATATTTGATGGTTCCTTGTCATATTTCTGCCTGTTTTACCTGCTAGTTTTAGTGTTCTGTTACTGATTTAACTACTGTATATTTACTCTGGTATGGACTTCTGGAGAGTTGTGAAAATATTGGTATTTTAAACATGACCTGAGTGAAATTTGTATCATATTAAGCTGAACTATTTGGACTATTAAATAAGTGAGGGAGTTGGGTTAGTTCAGTATGCTTCTAGCTCTGCTGTCATCATTTCGTGTATAAGTAAAGCTCAGAGTGAATATTGAACAGAAACATCAGCAGCAGAGTCCCTTTGGAATTGTGAGAATCAAGACAATGAGATCTTGTCTTGTGCTCAGTGTAAAATCTGTTCCTGAATCAGTTCTGATTGGCCCTGACTGTAATATTAATGAATATAAACTTTAATAGCACGTCTTTCTCTCTTTTTTTAGCTGCACGATCTCTCGGGACATCCGCTCCTCTACAGGCACAAGGTGAAACACACACACATACACACGGGCAGAGATTCAGCATAAGACTTGTACTGTAATATAAAATAAAACTTGGATTATATTTTAAATATACTGTTTAAATTATTAAAATATTTATAATAAATATATTTAGAAAATATTTTTTATGATTATAAGTACTGTAGTCTAGAAAAAGTGTAGAAAAAGTGTCAAATGATCATGAAACCATATTCTGTGTGGGTGGTAAATGTGTAATAAGCATGTAATAAGTGTGTGTGTACATGTTTAACACTCCTGGGTTTATTTTATACTTTCTGTATTTATTATCAGTTAAAAGTAAGAAGACTCTGGCCAGACCTGGAGTGAAAAACATTGTTCTGGTCGATGGAGTCCGTACACCATTCCTTCAGTCAGGCACTGCGTAAGTCTGTGTTAAAATCCTTATAATAAAATAATACTTTCTGCTGGATGAATTTATTTCATGTCTCAAAGAGGCGAAAGTCAAAGCTTTTAAACATTAACTGGCTCTGAAAGATTACAGCAGTTAGGTATAAGTGAGGTAAAGCACTCAAATGATGAGGGTTGGGTGGTGTTTGATTTTTATAATTTTTTTGCTTATTGATTCCATGTTAGATTCCAAAACGGTTACAAAAAGGTTTTACTGAATGTTTGGTTATTAAAAATGCTAGCCATGTTGTATGCCAGCTTTTCTCTATATAAACGGACATGCTGACATGTTGCATTGGTGTTGTGATGTAGTCATGGAGACCGGTCCTGGCAGATACATATTTGCATTAGTGTGTAATCACCTGTGACTACAAATTGGAAGTACCTGGAAGTGCGCTTCTGAGACCTGACGACCATTGTATGATCTAATAAATGTTTGGAAAAGAGGGGTCAAGGAGAGAGGGGGCATTCAGTTGTCATTACAGCGCAGCCATGGTGTACTTTTCAACTGAAAGCTATATGTAGCTACTAAGTTTTTCCAAGCATTAACTAGATCATACATCAGAACAGAATAAAAGACCCCACAGTGCTGGATAGGCCACGCCCACAAGAAAAACATTTCAAACATCATAAGTTGGTTTTCACCTGCTGGTGTGAGAGTTAATTTGTATACTGATTGTAAGAGGAGGTACCTGTGCAGAACAATCACACACCTGTGATTACATCTCATCATAGCTGGTGAACTGAAGTACCCTGATGCAACAGTGATTACAGGCTTTATTAAACATTTTGTAACTCTATTTATCCATCCATCCATTTGATTCATTTTATTATTTTATTTTTTAGCTATTCTGATTTGATGCCCCACGATCTGGCCAGAGGAGCTTTACAGTAAGTCTATTAAAATTCCATACAGTAATAAAGATTGTGAAATAACTTAAATTGCATAACCGGACTTGTGTGTGTGTTTTTGTAGAGGTTTGCTAAACAAAACCAGCATTCCTAAAGATTCAGTTGATTATATCGTCTATGGAACCGTTATACAGGAAGTGAAGACCAGCAACGTGGCCCGAGAGGTCAGTGTACGACACTCAGGATTTAAATGTTCAACAACGTAGAGATGATACACTCTCTCTCTCTCTCTTATGTGTGTGTGTAGGCTGCTCTGGGTGCTGGGTTCTCCGACAAGATTCCTGCACACACTGTCACTATGGCATGCATCTCCTCCAACCAAGCCATGACTACAGGTAACACACACACACACACACACACACACACACACAAATATCATCATAATACTGCACAACGTTTCATGAATTTAAAATATAACACTAAGGCCAGTTCATAAAAAGACAGAAAATATGACTGTAGCAAGCAATATGCTATTGCTGTAAGCGATTGAGGGGGCCAAGCAAATCTTAGCCCTACCCAAAGTGATGAATGAAGAACAGACATTTGTGTGTGTGTGTGTGTGTTGAAGCTGTGGGTCTGATCGCTGCCGGTCAGTGTGATGCTGTGGTAGCAGGTGGAGTGGAGTTCATGTCCGACGTTCCGATCCGTCACAGCCGTAAGATGAGGAAGACCATGTTGTCCTTGAACAAGGCGAAGACACTGGGCGCGCGTCTCTCTCTTCTCGGATCCATTAGACTCGCTCACCTCTCACCCGAGGTACTCCTCCTGCCCTCTTTGTTTCTTTCTTTCATTCTCATTCTTTTTTACTTTCTTTTTGTCTGTACCTTTATTTTTTCTTTTGTTCTTTTTGTCTTTCTTTTCTTCTCTGTCTCTCTCTCTTTAGCTCCCTGCAGTAGCTGAGTTCTCCACTGCGGAGACGATGGGCCACTCCGCAGACCGTTTGGCCGCAGCGTTCTCAGTGTCTCGTCTGGAGCAGGACGAGTTTGCTTTGCGCTCTCACAGTCTGGCGAAGAAAGCTCAGGACGAAGGGCTGCTCAGTGATGTCATCAGCTTCAAAGTGCCGGGTGAGCCTTACACATACACGCAAGCACACATATATATGTACACACACACAGGGTGTCATTATAAGTGTCTGTGTTTACACAGGGAAGGACATCATCTCTAAGGATAATGGTATTCGACCCAGCAGCATGGAGCAGATTGGCAAACTGAAACCCGCCTTCATCAAACCGCATGGCACAGTCACCGCTGCTAACTCCTCCTACCTGGTCAGTGACCAATCGCACACCTACTCACTGATTACATACCATCGTAGCTGCTGAGCTCAAAGTGTGTGTGTGTGTGTGTGTGTAGACTGACGGTGCCTCTGCAGTGCTCATCATGTCTGAAGAGAAAGCGCTTGCTCTGGGGTACAAACCTAAAGCATATCTCAGGTGAACTAAATCCCCCACACATGCAACTCAAAACACCTCTGCACAGACCTCTACTCGCCACTCTATATATGACTCAACTCACACCTCTACGCACAGCTCTACTCATAGCTATACACACACCTCAACATACTTTTCTCTTCCCACAGTTCTATATACTACTTTACTCGCAACTTAATATACAACTCTACACACACCTCTACTCACAGCTCTTCTCACAACTCTATATACAACTCTACCCACACCTCTTCTAACAACTCTACCCACAACTCTTCCCATAACTCTTCCCACAACTCTATATACAACTCTACACACAGCTCTTCATACAACTCTACACACACCTCTACTCACAGCTCTTCTCACAACTCTATATACAGCTCTACACACACCTCTTCTCAACTATATACAACTCTACCCACAACTCTATATACAACTCTACACACACCTCTTCTCACAACTCTACATACAACTCTACCCACAGCTCTTCATACAACTCTACACACACCTCTACTCACAGCTCTTCCCACAACTCTACCCACAACTCTTCCCACAAATCTATATACAGCTCTACACACACCTCTACTCACAGCTCTTCTCACAACTTTATATACACCTCTTCCCACAACTCTACTCACAGCTCTTCTCACAACTCTATATACAACTCTACTCACAGCTCTTCCCTCAACTCTGTATACAACTCTACACACACCTCTACTCATTGCTGTTCTCACAACTCTATATACAACTCTACAAACAGCTCTTCCCACAACTCCACTCACAACTCTACCTACAGCTCTTCCCACAACTCTACACACACCTCTACTCACAGCTCTTCCCACAACTCTATATATAACTCTACTCACAACTCTACCTACATTTCTTCCCACAACTCTATATACAACTCTACTTACAACTCTACCTACACCTCTTCCCACAACTCTATATACACCTCTACGCACACCTCTTCTCTCATGTAAATGGTCTCTGTAGGAATATTTGGTGCTGTGTTAGTGTGCAGTTTGATGGTTGGTGTATTAATGAGAGCTCCAGTGTAAATGTGGTGGAGGGCTTCATGGCAGAGTTTTCCTGTATTCGTAACATGCATCTGCAAACTACCGTAATTACCTCCGCCACTGGTGTTGGTTTGTTTGTTTGTTTGTCTGTCTGTCTGTCAGTTAGCAACATTACTCAAAAAGTTATGAACGGATTTTGATTAAATTTTCAGGATGAGTCAGAAATGATACAAGGGACAATTGATTAAATTTTGACAGGGATCCAGATTATTGTCTGGATGCAGGAAATTTTTAAAGATTTTTTGCACCCTTGGCGGAGGTCTGTGCTCTCTGAGTGCTTTTCTAGTTTCTCATGTATAGGGTTAACCATAAATAAATCGACAGCAAAAACATGGCATATAAAAACCCCAGTGGAGGAATGCAGCCATGTCTTTTCCTGTCTGACATCCAGCTCCAGGTAAAGGAACAGAAATGTCACTCGGGTTAAACGGTTTCTTAGGAAACTCGTCTCGTTGTCTTTCTCTGTGTGTGAAACGTATTGAAAGTTTTGTGCTGTTGTTTGTGTTTATTTTAGAGACTTCGTCTACGTGTCTCAGGACCCTAAAGACCAGCTTCTTCTCGGGTGAGTGACAGCTGCCTTTTCTCCACTCGCGCCTTTCTTCTCTCTAGATTTTTATTTTTATTTATTTATTTTTTGCACGTCAAGTGCGTGCTGGTGTTTGTGAAATGGAAGTGCTGGGGTTTGTGTGTGTGTGCGTGTGTGTTAAAATATGCATGCGGTGAATAATGTGCATGCTGCTTCATTATTCTCAGGGAATGAATTTTTTTTTTTTTAATTCAGTAGTGCAGGTTTTAAATGAAATCGAAAGAACATGATCAGAAATAAATTAACCTTCTCTAAGCAAGCTCTTTTATTTGTTTATTTATTCACCGAAATGCCAGCTTCAGCTTCCACCCACTAATAAATCAAAATGGCTGATGTTAGTATCAGATAATGTGCATCAATTGACACAGCACCCCACCCCTCCCCATTTTAGGCCGACCTATGCCACACCAAAGGTTCTTGAGAGGAGCGGCCTGACACTGGCCGACATTGATGTGTTTGAGTTCCACGAGGCATTCGCTGTGAGTCTGTCCACCTTCACTCACTCCAAGACGCACACTGATTGACACTGTTACTGTAGCCCCGCCCCAGTCCTATTCTTTCTTTTTTCAATCCTTGTGATGTTTTTTATTCTCTCCTGTTTTTTTTTTTTTTTCATTTTGTTTCATTTTCTTCAATTGGTTTTTCTTTCTTTTCATTTATCTCTCAATTTTCCATACTTTCTTTCTCTCTCCCTATATTTCTTTCTGTTTACTTTTCATCCTTTTCTTTCTTGCTTTCAGTTTTTTTATTTCAGTATCATTATTTATTTTTTTGTTTCATTTTCTCCTTTTTTCTTTACCAATCTCATTTAAATTTTTGTAATTTTTTTTACTTTGTTCATTCTTTCTTTTTAGAAATATTTATCTTAAAAATCTTATCTTATCGTTTTTTTCCTGATTTCTGTCTTTTCTTTCTTCTTTACTTGTTATTTTTCTTTCATTATCTCGTGTCTTGTGTCTTTCTCTACACATATCTAAAGTGAGTTGGATTTTTAAGACTGCAATGTTGAAATGATTGTAGCTCCTCCCCCTGTGGATATTCCTCCACTTATCATAGCCCAGTGTATTTAGATCATGTGTTAGTTCAAACCAATGTAGTTTTATTATTGCTGTTTATCGTCCAACTTGAGACCCAGTGTTGGGGGCGTGGCCTGTGTGGCTGTGTAAAATGTCATGTAGCTCTTTTGAAATCTTTTTGTTGTTTCAGGGTCAGATCCTGGCTAACATGAAAGCGATGGACTCTGATTGGTTTGCTCAGAACTGCATGGGCAGGAAAACAAAGGTGTGTGTGTGTGTGTGTGTGTGTGTGTGTGTGTGTGTGTGGTTTATTTATTATACGTGTAATAATGTCCACTCGTGCTCCAGGTGGGTGCACCTCCCATGGAGAAGTTTAACCTGTGGGGCGGCTCACTCTCCATCGGACATCCCTTCGGAGCCACTGGCTGTCGTCTCGTTACCACGGTAGCACACCGGCTCAAGAAGGAGGGGGGACAGTACGGACTGGTGGCAGCATGTGCTGCAGGAGGACAGGTAACACACACATACACACACACACACACACACACACACAGTGACATCTGTGAGTATTGCAAATTATAAACCTATCGCAATTGCAACAGAAATTAACAAAAAAAATGTATTCTGTTTCTGAATTTTACTTTAAATTAATTACTATCTAATTTGATATTCTAGCAAAAATGTGTTATTTATGCATTTTACCATATTATAGATTTACACATATTACATCATATCATATCGTAAAATCATTATTCAGGTAAAGTCTATAATTTCCAATTAATATTTGCTTTGTGAGTTAAATTATTTTTTATATAAATTTTCTGCAAAAAAAAATAACATTTATTGATAGAATAATATATAAATATGTAAAATAATATATAAAAATCCATAAACTTTATTGCTGTTTTTATAGTTTTAATATAGTTCAATATAATTTATATATATATATATATATATATATATATATATATATATTAGTATTATAATTACTAATACCAACATTTATTTATTACACAGTGCACACTTTATTGATTTGTTTGTTTATATTCATATTTGAATAATTAGATTTAGATTTTTAAATAAAGTAAGACCAGGTTTTAGTTTGTTTATTTAGTTACTTAAATCTTTTTGTTTAATATTTTTATTATGGTGTATCACTTTAGTTTTTATTCCTGTCTGTATGATAATTGGATTATTTTATTGTTCATATCTCTGATTTGTGTAATATACAATACATTTGTGTTCTTGGATTTAATATTAACACTATTTGATACAAAATGTTATTTGTTAATAATAAATAATGCCATAAACTATTATTATTGAAAGATCTTTTTATGTGTTAGTAATGCTACTTTAATGCTTATTTAATTTATCTAATTTATTCATATTAATGCGTGTGACTTTTTTCTTATCTTTGCGCTAACACACTTTGTTGTTTGTTTTCCTCAGGGTCATGCGATGGTGGTAGAGGCATATCCACAGTAGATCTTTACAGTGCTGTGACACACACACACACACACACACACAGAATGAACAACAGATAATGTAAATAATAGAGAATTAAAACACACCACAAGGCCCTGAAGGAAGAACTGAAAGCGCTTGTGAATGTAATGAATATGTAAAGTAGTGGAGAAGAATCCGCCATCGTTACTCCTTCTACACTTACACTGTCTGTTCAAACCTGTTCCAGCGCCCACCTGCCCGCTGACCCTCCTTTTTCAGGATTCTGTAGATAGTTTCTATTTAAGCTGATCCGTTTCACTCTTGATGTAAAGGTGTGAAAATAAAATCCGGCTTAACATTCTCTTCCAGTAACTCTTCTGTGCATGGATAATGTTTCCATGTTGTTGTTTTTTGTTTTGTTTTTTAAATATTCTCAAATAAAATGATCTAAATTAAAAACCCTCTAAAGTTTTTGCCCTCTTTGTGTATCCTGCCTTGTTTTGAGGTACTTTATTTGTCCAATCATGTTCCAGAGCTGAGATCTGATCCAATTGTTTCCTATGAATTACACCCAACATCATTGGTAAGTGTACTACACTACACTATGCTTCTATATTATATATACATTTGAAGGGCTGAGAGCCAGAGTGGTGTAACCAACAGCAAGCTATTTTTAGAAAAATGAGAAGTTTTTGCAGTATATAAAATCAGGCATAATGCTCACGATATGATTCAGAGTCATACGAAGGATGAAGTTACCATTCTATCATGCATAGACCTTATCCACATTTGTCAAAATATAACCTTATCTCATTTTTCAGTTTATGTGGGATAGACCACTGTAGCTCTCTGTCCTTCATTCCTTCTACTATGGTATGCAATGAAATTTGGAACACATTACAGCACAATGAAATACTATGCTGTTCTATATTATGGTATTATCTCTGTGCTGGTGTGTGACAGAACAAAACCAGTTGCAGTTCTGTCTTATTCTTGAAATCCTTAACAGAACCTGTGAATTCAGTTAAGATCTGAGAATGTAAACAATTTGCACACAGTAAATGCTAAGAGGTGTTCCCTGATTTTCACCCAATTCACGCAGTATGATAAAGAGTTCAAAACAAATAGGAATGTCCATTTAATTTTGACCCATCATGCCCCAGAGCTGAGATCTGAGCCATTTTTAATTGCACATCTACACACTTTAGGAGCCAACTTTAAACATGACTGGTACTTTACTGTACTTTACTATACTGTTCTATATCAATTCCTCCACTGTGCTATTTGGTGACATACTATACTATACTTCAGTGGTAGAGGCCATCTCTGGACTTCTTAATACCCAAATAGAATACTAAAGCAGTGTAATAAAAACCCAATTAACACAATTCAATAGGTCTCCAAACAGTGCAGCCACAGCTGTGCCACACACACACACACAAACACACACATATATCCAGCAAAAGCATGTATATTAACTAATAAAATAACAAAGACATAAACAATAAAATGAGGCAGTGGTGGCCTGGTGGTAGGGTGCTGGATTACTGATCCCAAGGTCGGGGTTCAGGCCCCACTACCAACAGGTTGTCACTGCTGTCCCCCCAGTGCAGCTAACTGGGTTATCTAATGCCGGCCATGTCTCTCACTGTCTGTGGTGAGAGGCGTGTAAAAGAACCATTGCTGATTTTCGTCAAGAGTAGCTGCATAGCCGTCAGCGTGTTTCTGCCCTGCGATGGCCTGGCGAGCTGTCCAGGGTGTACTCTGCCCTCGCCCAGAGTCGGTTGAGATGGGCGCCAGCCTCCCCGTGACCCTGATTAGGATTAAGTGGTTCAGAAAATGAATGAATGAATGAATGAATGAGTAAACAATAAAATAATAATAAAATACACTTTCTTCTCCTCCTTCAGCGAATGTGGGCTGAAAAAAACTTCAACCCCCAAACAGCTATTAAATATACACAAACATGTTTTGACTTGTGCTGGTTGCTATAGATGTGGTTTGCTCTCTCTGACCAGTACACCTTCCGACCATCCATTGAAAATGCCAACACTATCGTAGCTCTGCTAGATGGACCCTGGTCTCGCCAACTCAAAATTCATTCATGCATTCATTCGTTTTCTGAACCGCTTAACCCTATTTAGGTTCACGGGGAGGCTGGCGCCCATCTCAGCCGACTCTGGGCGAGGGCAGAGTACACCCTGGACAGCTAGCCAGGCCATCGCAGCCAACTCAAAATCTGATTGGTAAAAGGATCTGTGACACAACAGCTTCACTGCCATTTATTTTAAATTACAGGCGTCTGCACTGATTCTGAAGGCCTCAAGGTGGATTTCTTTTAACTTGGCAACAATCCGATTGGATAAAAAAGCTCTAACATAAACAGGTTGTATTGGACGCAGCGCAACTTAAAGGAAAGCTATGAAATGAAGAGAATAGACAGTTGGGAATAATTTAATACATGTAGTACACATGGAAATAATATATATTCAAATATAATTGAGTGACTGTGAGTGTTTAGGCAGGCAGTGAAGACCTTGTTGGCCCTGACAGCCCACTTCTGCAATGCTTCTACTACACTGATCCTTTTATCATGTCACGATTTTATAAAATGTTCTTGTTACTATTAAACAGTACGTAAAGAGTTGATCACATACATTATTATTAAGATATAGTATCCATAATTAATCTGAATCTCATCATTTTGACATGGGACTTACATTTATTATGACTTGGGGCTTCCTTCCTTTTCGCATGTGACTCTTTACCGGGTGAATAATTGCTTTTTTTTTTTTTTTTTTTTTTTTTGCCCCGAGAGAAGCTGCTTTCATCCATTCTGCTCGCCTTGTTGTGTAAATATCAGTGTTTCTGCTCACCTACAAAAATCTTACAAATATCACTTTCTCACAGGAGAATTCACACACACACACACACACACACACACACACTTCTATTGACTGAATTGCTTATGCATTTCTGCCATATCTCAAACTGTGCTTCATTAAAACTATGAAATAATAATAATAATAATAATTCACCTATATTTACCCCTCTAGCACACGTTCCGTATTTTGCGTATTAAAGGGTGTTATTTGTGCAAAAAATAGAAGTTTTCCGACATTTTGATCTCTCTCTCTCTCTCACTCTGTGTGTGTGTGTGTGTGTGTGTGTGTGTGTTTGAGTATTTTGCGGGATAAAAATGTAAATAGCGCTACAGTGTGACGGGGGGAAAATTATTTTGTTGCTATTGTTGGTGTGTGTGTGTGTGTGTGTGGTTTTATTGTTTTGTTTTGTTTTGTTTTGTTTTAACCAACCTTCAAAACCCGCCTCCACCCGCGAGACGGCGGGGCGCAGAGTGGGAGCGCGAGCCCCCGTTTTCCTCCGCAGCAGCAGCGCGCGGCGCTTTGATCACTCCCGCGCGCCTTTTTATGGCGTTTGACGGGAGGAATGCACCCGGTGCTGTCGGTACAAATCTGCTCCTGACGCACTCCTCACCCCCGTCAAACACACACACACGCGCACACACACACACACGCACACACACACACACCCTTTCATCTAGTCCTCTAGTCTCGGCACCTGCTGAAACTTGCGAGCGCGTGCATTAAACAGGGAGCGCGTGTGTAACTTCGATGAGCCGTTATTACTTTGTCTTAAGTAAAGGATGCAACACCTAGTCTCGTGCTGCTGTAGAAGAAAAAACAACTAACCATTCACTCATTCACTCATTTGCTGAACCGCTTAATCATATTAGGGTCGCAGGGAGGCTGGAGCTTATCTCAGCCGACACTTGGCGAAGGCGGGGTACACCCTGAACAGCTCACCAGACCATCGCAGGGCAACACACACGCACAACCATTCACACTCACATCCACGTAACCGCCAGTTAGCCTAATGTGCATGTTTTTAGAGTGTGGGAGGAAACCGGAGTACCCGGAGGAAACCCAAACAAGCACGGGGAGAACACGCAAACTCCACGCAGAAACACTCGAAGCCCGGGTATCGGACCCAGGCCTACTTGCTTTGAGGTGGACGTGCTAACCACTGGGCCATAATGCCGCCAACAACCATCCAAGCAATCAGAAATTTTGTCGTATTTTCAGTATATAGGGCAGAATTATTTTACGGCTGCATTTTTTTAAATCCCTCTTCTCACTTAGGTTACAGCTATAAAGTGATAATTACTTCCTGCACGAGCCTCTCTTTTTTTCTCTTAAATACAAAATACTGAGCCGTGATTGTTACAATGCACCGAAACTGGAGACTCCTTCCCTGAGCACTTCCTTTCTTCAAAGAAAACTCACATCGAATGTTTTTTTTTTTTTTTTAATCCATTTATGAGAAGCATTTGCTGTATTCATAAACCATTTCTTCATCTCCTTATTCCACCAATCCCTTTTTCTATTCATCCATCCAACTTTTCAGTGCACCACAGGCCAGGACATCACATCCATCTGCCCAGTCATCTGTTTATCTTCTCTCAGCTGGGTTGGATAGAGGAAAGGAAGAATGGAATGGACAAATGGATAAGTGGAATGGCCTGAGAGTGGTGGACAAATGGATGAATGTGAATGGATGGATCAATCAAATTAAATCCATGCACATATCATCACATTCCCTTGTTCCATGGCATCCATCCCAACAGTTCCTAGAATCCCTCCATCCATTCATTCAGAATCACATTCCCTCATTCCATCACATCTATCCTGTCATACCTCGAGTCAACCCTTATATCCATCCATCCATCCATCCATCCATTCATCCATCCATCCATTAACACATATTCTCATTCCATCACATCTAACATGTCAACTTTTTCAAGCTCCCTTCTTGTTTTTCCATCATTCATCCATCATCACATCTATCCCAAGTCATACCTTGAGTCATCCCTTATATCCATCCATCTATCCATCACATATCCTCATACCAACACATCTATCCCAAGCCATATCTCGAGTCAGCGCTTATATCCATCCATCCATCCATCCATCCATCCATCCATCCATCACATATTCCCATATCATCACATCTATCCCAAGCCATATCTCAAGTCAGCGCTTATATCCATCCATCCATCCATCATCACATATCCTCATACCATTACATCTATCCCAAGCCATATCTCAAGTCAGCACTTATATCCATCCATCACATATTCTCATATCATCACATCTATCCCAAGCCATATCTCGAGTCAGCGCTCCTATCCATCCATCCATCCATCCATCCATCCATCCATCCATCCATCACATATTCTCATATCATCACATCTATCCCAAGTCATATCTCAAGTCAGCGCTTATATCCATCCATCCATCCATCATCACATATCCTCATACCATTACATCTATCCCAAGC
>JAQMYF010000022.1:13929249-13938521 GCA_030014195.1 Neosilurus mollespiculum
GAGACAGTAAGTTTGCAAATACATGGTGCTCGAGATTGCATTTTGCATAATTGCATTATGGATCCTGCATCTCGAAACAACAAAGTCATGATCAAATTCGATGGACAGCCGAAGAAGAATCAATGCTGCCGGTGTGCCACTGGAGTGGATGGATTATTCACCAGATAGTGGCAATATAAATATGTTCACAGCACAGCTTTACGAGTTTTTCTTTAGTCCGTGTGTTCTGTATAAAAAGTATCAGCTTTCCCATCACACCCTTTCATAATTTCCGCTACCTGTGCCACTTCAAACTCCGAGACCTGTCTTTTTGTTAGTGTTACTGTCTCCAAACCATACAGCATAGCTGGCATCACTACTGTCTTATAAGCCTTTCCCGCTAGCCATACAGGTACCCTTACACACAATATGTCTACCTTTTTCTGCTCCAACATATCAGTCAGCTCTTTCCCTTTATCAGTCTTAATACCAACATTCAAAGTCCCTACTCTGACCTTACCATGCCTAACCTTGCTTCCCTCTCTTTGTCTCTGGATGTGTCGTTCTCTTCTTCTCCTTCTCATAATAATGCAGCCCTTCTCATTTACCCAGGCTTAGGACCGGCACAAAGTGCAATCTGGATTGTGTGACCCCCGTGGCTGGGCTACATGAATGATAACAATATTAACACGATATCAGTGCAGTAGGGCTTTGATCAGGAAAATGCGTGTCTGAGTGTGTGTGTATGTGTGTGTGTGTGTGTGTGTGTGTGTGTGCTTGTAAATATATTATAGCACAAGCGTGGTTGTGTGTAACGTGTCAGAAAGAGATTTATGGTCAGACTGAGAAAAGGCGAAAGAGAAAGACAGCAGTAGATGTCAGATAGGTTTGGAAGACGCATCAGTCTGTATTGATTGTGCTTAAATATCTATAGCCAGCCTTAGGCCTCAATCACATGCTACATTTACACACACACACACACACACACACACACACACACACACACACACACACTTTATGGCAGTGTTTCGTTACTTCCATCCCACATGTGGCCGGTTCCATTGTTTATAAACATCATCTCACATATAAACGTTTATTGAAATTAGAAAATCATAATGTTATTAATGGTATATATATTTTTTTAAGTAATAAATTTATAGATACTTTTATTCAACTATAATTATTCGATAAGTTAAAGATACTGTAGTTCTGTTTTTTTTTTTTAATCTCGTATGTCATATGCAGCAGACTCCATGCTACTGGTAATGATAAATGCTAATGCTAACAGAGGGCTTCAATGGTCATAAAACCTCTACATAAACATGTTTGAAATAAAGAACAGTGTTTATTACATGGCTCATTTTAATACTGATTGGTTATTATGATTCTGGTAAATTATCAAAGTCAGCAGGCTGTTTGGTATTTACAGTATTTGGCATACACTCTTATCCAGAGCGACTTACAATTATCATTTTTATACAACAGAGCAACTGAGGGTTAAGGGCCTTGCTCAAGGGCCCAACAGTGGTGATAGTGGGGATTGAACCGCTGACCTTCGGATCAGTAGGCCAACGCCTTAACCAGTAAGCTAACGCAGGCTGTTCTTGGGCTCTAACACACTGATGCTAAGTACAGCTGACTGTTAGCATTGTTAAGTATAGCCAACCGTTGCTAAGTATAACTGATCGTTACCAAGTATATCCAACCATGCCTAGGTATAACCGAGCGTTGCTAAGTGTAACAGACCATTGCTAAGTATAGCCGACTGTTGCTAAGCATAACTGATTGGTACTAAGTATAACCAAGCGTTGCTAAGTATAACCGACTGTTGTTAAGTCTAACAAACCATTTCTTAGTATAACTGAGCACTGCAGAGTATAACAGACTATTGCTATGGAGTAATTAGTAGCAGTGGTACGATTTTAAAATCAACATTTTGTAAGTTTCTTTAGCCGTTTAAAAAGCTGGATAATGTACAGGAAACCATGTGTAATAAATAATCCCTTTCTGCTGTTGAGGTTTATTTCATGATAATACCTGGCTTGCTTTTACTTTATCCTATACCTATCACACATTCACATTTTAACTTTAGTTCAAGGACAAATCATTTAAATTGTTGATGACTCATCTTTTTCATCAATTTTGTCTTTGTCCAAGTAATTGTTTTCTAGAATGCACATACCCCCCCTCCCCCCGGAGGCGTGTCTTGTTCCTTATTAGGATCTTATTAGCAACAGCTGTAGTTTGTAGGACTGTTTGTTTGGGGGTTTTTTTTGGCTGTATGACTTCCTGCATTCGATTCCTTTTGCCAACTATCGCAAAGTAGATAAAAAAACAGCTGGAATTTATTTATTTCAAACAGGGTGGAATTTGTGTGAGGTGAAAAAATGAACTCTTGATTGTTCTCCATATTTAAATAGCACGCTAGGCTACTGTTAAGGTAGTTTTGATTTGGTGATGGGGTGGTGTTGCAACATCCCTTCGACACTTGCACATTGTCTAAATCAGTTCAACCTACGAAATACAATCCCACAACCACCCCCCAAAAAAGAACAAAAAACCTAAATCACTCTGCTAATTGGTATTGTTGCATACAATCCCAGTTTTACCAACATTATGACTATAAAAATATGATCCATCAGACAGGAAGAAAAATAATGGCAGCTGCTAAACTTTGGAACAAAATGAGAAGGGGGGGGGGGGGGGGGTAGGTATTTGTGAATGAAAAAAATGCAAAGAGAGGAAATGAAGAGTCGATTTATCTCATATTGACAGGAACGGCTTCAAACGGCGACCTTGAAAACTAATGAGCATAATGAGTGAAATTTTCCACTTTAAAAAGTGAAACTATAATCAAATAGACCAGCGAACGATGGCCTAATGAGGCTTAGCTTTGATGAGCCAGGGCGAGCGATAGAGAGGGAGAGAGAGAGAGAGATATACACTTCCGCTTTTCATCGTGAATCCTGGCGACTCAGGCCCTCACTCCTGCTAACTCATTAGCTGACCTGATGATTGCATGATTAGAATACTTTTGATGAAAATTTCAAGGATTTTTTTTTTTTTCACACCCCTCAACATTCAAATTTTTTTATGAAGCTTGATAAATATTGCACGGCTTTTTGACTCCAAGAGAGATAAAGTGTGAGGTAATTTATTAAGAAGACTTCAAAGCTCTCAATAAAGAGCAGCGTGTGGCTGATTTGGTGTTATTATTGGCTGTGAAATCTACAAATATATTTAAAGGAAAGAGACACTCTCTCTCTCTCGCACACACACACACACACACACACACATTTCAGAGGCTGTTTCGTGTGTTGAACCCTTAAGATGTTATAGAATGAAGGATGTTCTCTTTGATGCGCCTTCAACATGAGCAAAAACCATTTTATATACTTGCCGTGCTTTGGTCAATTTTGCCAGGATATCAGGAGTGATGATCCTGCCTTCTGGGTTATTACTTTTTAGCATGGCCTCATCAACAAACCCAAATCCTCTATGTTAAGTACAGTCTTAAGAGCAGCTCCCTTTCTATATAACTTTTGAAATCTAGTTTGTTACTCAAGAGACAGTTTCATGAATAGCTTCCTGCATGAAAACATGTTTTCAACAGAAGACAGATATATAGATACTTTAATGATCCTGAGAGAAATGCTTGCCTTGATGGCAAGTATGCAGATAGAGTCTGTATGGCTAAGGGTGTTAGCCACAGATTGATAAGCATACAATGTAGATCAGTGGTCATCCACCCTGTTCCTGGACATCTACCTTCCTGCATGTTTTATCTTCAACTAGGGTCAGGATTGGAGCCAAAGTCTTCAGGGAGATAACACTCCAGGAACAGGGTTGGTGACCACTGATGCAGACGGCAGAGAAGGATCTGAAAGGGAGCGAGATCTTATGGAGAGAAATTTGGAATTCTAATGGGAGCTAGAACTTGCAGGCTTTGGATATGTGGCTTTTATATAATATGCTTTTAGATGAGATAATTTACTCAAGACACTGGGCAGTGATTGCAGGACTACAGAAGGATGATAACTTGAGATGAATCTGAACTTGGATGAATTGGGCTCCAGGACAGTCAAAGCAGAACTTGCTTCCAGGCCTCAAGGTGGTAGGAGTATACTCTGGGTGGGATTTGAAGCTTGTGGGTCTCAGGATGGAAGACATGATGCCTGGGTGATAAATTGACAGATGGGCAGGCAGAAATAGGATTTGAATAAAAAAAAAAAAGATCTTGTGGGTCTCAGCACATTCACAGCTGGTGTTGGATGGAAAAAAAATTTCATGCAGGACTAGTATGACTAGGATGTGAAAAACCAATGATGACTTGCAGGTACCTGGAAGATAGAAATTGGATCAGAGCAGCAGATAATACTTGTGTGTCTCAGGATAGTTGAAGAAGAATTTGTATGGGGGAAGATGCTTGTTAGCCTCAGGATAACAGCTGGAGTGTAAGTGGTAGAAGAAGCTTGCAGACCTCAGGATAAAAGAAGTTGGTTTGGAAGTAGATTGCAGCTTGCTTGGAAGAGGTAGGACTGTGATTAAAGAATTTACCTATGATCCCTTTGGATACTTATGATTACATGCAAGATCACATGAATGTACTCACCATACCCGTATTGGCTCTGGAGGGCAGATAGAGCTTGTGGCACCTAAGATGACAGAAGTAGGATCTGGGTGGAGGAAAGAAGCTTGTAGACTTTAGAATGAGAGAAGAGAGTCTTACCCAAGATCTGTATACAAGTGAATGTTTATAGGCCTCAAGGTGGTAGGACGGTATAAGGAGCTTGATGGTTAGGATTTGAATTGGAGCAGAAGCTTATGAAGCTCAGGATGCTAGAGGGACATACTAGCAGTCTAGATGGGGGAAAATGCTTGCTGGACACTTGGTAGAAATAAAATCTGGATGCCAGAAAGAGGTTGTGGTTCCTACTGATGTCAGGAATAAGGTGTGGATAATAAGATGAGTTCTCCATGAGGTCCCCATGAGTCTGAAGATGACATGAATCAGGTATTGTAAGGAACCACTGAAAAAGGCAAGAGAAGGAAAGACAACATTGATAAATGTATTTCAGTGACACATGCCTTCCTTCTTTAAATTGATTTGAGGACAATGTTAATATTAATGCTCTGGCAGGCTCAGCAGGTGAAGCATAAATCTAAAAGATGAGAGCTGCTGGTCCACACAGCAGCTGAGCAACTGTTAATTCCATCAAAAAGAGCAGTTAACTGACCTGTAGTTGCTTCATGAAGTGTCTGTGAAGCTTATCCTCTGGTGGAGATTTGATTTGCTGTGTCAGGTGTTCAGTGGGAGGTAAGAGCCAGAATTAGCGTTAACCGGCGGCGAACTGGTCATGTGATTTTAACAAGTTATAAACTCAGAGAGAACGAGGCCACTGCTGATATTATTTATGGCTGCTCCATGCAGTGCTGGGGAAAAGAAAATAATAAATAATGGAGAGTCTTCATGCTAATTGTTGGGTTTTATTTAAAGGGCTGTAACCTTTGGAGAGATACAAAAGGTGGTGAGGGAAATTATTCATGTTTGCATTTGCATTTAGGAATATGCAGATAACTAAGTGCACTCCTTGAGGATAGGACAACACTGTAATATCTATATTTTCATTCTTTTTTATTCATTTAATTGGCAGAGTTGATAGTGGGGTAAAATTGAGTGTGCTACCCCAACCAAACCCTGGCCCTGGCATCCACAGTAACTGTATCTGTTTTAAGTGTGTGTGTTGTGAGCGTATTTATATTTAGAAGCTGGCTGCACTATTCATCCATCAGGTGATGGAACTCACTCAACACCTGAGCCTGGAAATTTTAAAATACTTGTTCTTGTACCACCTTTTCCTAGTAATTCTCCCCATAGATTAGCCTAGTGTCCCTGACTCTAGCGCTTGCATTGGATAAAAATAATTTGACAAATGTGAAAGTCAATGGCCTTGGATCAGGAAGAGTCCGAACCACATTTCCACTGCAGTTGCATTTGTTAATTTAGCTCACTCACCATAATTAGCATTTTTCATTTCTCTAGGTAAAGTAATTTGAATATCGGTTGTGTTGCATGCTTACTCATCGTCTCTCCATAAATTAGCTTTAATGTGAGTTAGAGAACTTGCAGATTAGCCCCAGAGTGCATGACAGAGCTAGATCTCTAACTTGATGCGGTGAACTTCCTCTGGAGGGAGACGGAGAGAGAAGGACACATCCTCTGGGCATTTCAGCCACTGAAAGAGATGAAAGCTGTAGTTGCTGCAGGCAGGAGGTTGGTGGTTTCCCACAATGCCTTTCTCCTCATGTAAGTTGTCTACATGATCATGTTTCTTGGTACAGGAAGTGACTGTGGAGATGTGTAAAGGTGGCAGAGTACACCCTAAACAGCTCACCAGGCCATCACAGATAATCAATTATTTTTTTACTGTATAATTATTATAAATGTATTATTATAAAAACATTTATGAAAATCTTAAAAAAATATCCAAGAAATCCTGTCAGGTTAGGTTACTATAGCTACCAGATAAGTTGTAGCAGTGGACATAATTAACAATTAACATAAATATTTAGGCGCTGCTTAATACTAGAGCTCCTGATAGATGTCTCTTTTAATAAGTGTCTGAGCCTGGGTTTACTTTTACTACCTATTTCTGCTTTCATTTGTATCTTTTGACTTGTTAGTTTAAGTATCAGATTTTAATGAGTTCATGTTCTTTCTATATTGGTTGATTTGTGTTTTCTGGTAATGTTTGTTTAGATTCACACCCTTTTTGGGTCTCCACTTTCCCTTTTTAACCCCAGCCTGGTCATGATTACAGTATCTATTCACCCTCATACTTTCCTGCCTTTTTTATTCTGTGTTTTAGTTGATTGTGCATGACTATGCCCAGAACGTGCATCTGAATCACACTTCCAAGCTTCTGATTTCGGCGTTTGCTCCATGAACATTTATTTACCTGCAAGTCTGTCTGCTTACCTAAGCTAGATTGTGTGCTTTTTATTTTGTGTGAGTCAGAGATGTGGTTTATTAGCCTCTATTTTTTTGTGGGATTCATTTTTTATTTTTTTTTATTGCTGCATGAGTTACCTGTTTTTGAGACTCAAAATAACAACAGGAAACCAATATTGTTGAACTTATCCAATATATATAACTTAAAATAACTTAAAAAAATTAATATTTGCATATTTTAACCATGACAGACACATCAGGTGAGCTCTTTCGGCTTTCTGCAGTGTGGAAACTTTTGAGGATACTCCTTCAGAGTTTATTACATTCTATAAACAAAGGAAAACAATGCTCTGTAAATTTGCGTTTTTGCAATTATTCAAAGTTTAAATACACTGAAATACAACAATCTAAAGTAAGATTCGGGGGGAAAAAACTACTCTGTACATGCAGCTTTATTTGGTTGCCTGTGATGGGAACACGCGGACATTCAAAATGATGTCAATGGGTTATACGAGTCGATGAAAGATTGATAAAAGCACAGTCCATGTATTGGAGCCATATTGCATGACCATGGTGCTCCACTACAAATTTGAACAATCCTCCTGGAAATCTTGTCAGGTTAACACATGCTAGCATGCTGGTTTGTATAAGTAGTAAAGATTATGACTGATCATTAATATTATTTAACATCCTGTCAGAAATTGCGTTAGGGGCATTGGTGGCCCGGTGGTAGGGTGCTGGATTGCTGATCCCAGGGTCAGGCGTTCAAGCCCCACTATCAACGGGTTGTCACTGCTGTCCCCTATGTGCAGCTAACTGGGTTATCAAAGGCTGGCCATGTGTCTCACTGTCTGTGGTGAGAGGCACTTAAATGATTTCCTTCAAGAGTAGGCTCCATTGCTGTTAGTGTCTTTCAGCCCTGTGATGGCCTGGCGAGTCGGCTGAGATGGGCGCCAGCCTAATTAGGATTAAGCGGTTCAGAAAATGAATGATGAACTTAAAAACTCTGCCAGAAATCTTGTCAGGATTATTAGACCTTTAAATTCAAGAAATCCTGTTATCTGATGATATTTATCTCATTTTATTCATAGTGTTAATATTTATGTAATGTACAATTCTTGTAGAAATCCTGTCAGATTAGTTCAATAAAGCTAGCTTTAACAGTTCTGATTATTAACTTTATTAACAAAACGCCTCTTAAAAATCAGATATTGTCATATTAGTATACTCTACCTAACCAGCTACTACTAACAATGAATAATAATTCTCTCAGAAGATCTCTGCGGTTCAGCAACAGTAGAGCTGATGCATTTGTTTTGAGAAACTGACTAAAGTCTGCCATTTTTGGTTGCTTTGTCTGAACAGAAATCATAATTTTAAAGAAAGCCTCATGCAAGAAGGTCACTGCGGCAGAGAGGACAGGCAGGGGAGAAGAGCGAGAGGTGAACTTTGAGAAGGTCTTTGGTTTACACCTTTGGTCAGAAAAGCTGAGAGAGGAAGTGCAGGAGAGAGGGAAGGAAGCAGGTCAACAACTGGCCAGCAAAGAGCACAAGAGCGGGACAGAGAGAGTGAGCAAGGAAAAGAAAATTGAAAAGAAGAGAGGGAGGATGAGAGGTGTGTCGGTATGTCTGTTAGAAGTGTAGCCTCAGGCTATTTGGAGTGTTAGAGTCATACCCTGCCTAAGGGAGGCTAGCCTCCATCGGCTCAGGTGAGGATGTACCTGTAGGCTAGCACTTGCTTTATAAACCTATTCAACTCAAAATAAGCCACTACTCCATTAAATAATGGCTTAATAAGACAATACCTATGCTGCAATGAATTGTACTTGAAACTTTCAAGTCAACCTACCGTTACGTTGCTCAAAAAAAAAAAAAAAAACAAACAACAAAAAAAAAAAAAACACACATGGATGCTAGATCAAGGATGTGTTCGTATTATTAATAGTGCAAGTGTAAGATAGGTCTACTGTTACAGTCATCGAATGTCGGTACTGGAATCAGACTAAAGGTATAAACCTAAAATGTAAAAACTTTTAAAATACCATTTACAAGACAAACACTACATGCTGCATCAAAAAAAATTAAGCTTTACCAGGATATGAATAATACAAGAAGGAATCTGTTTACAGTGACTGTGTGCCTCCATATTGTTATGAGTCAGGTGTGTTTCTTTTTTAATCCATTTTTATAAGAAGAAACATTGATGAAGAGAAACATGTCCTGAAATACATTCATTCATTCATTTTCTGAACCGCTTAATCCTATTTAGGGTCACGGGGAGGCTGGCGCCCATCTCAGCCGACTCTGGGCGAGGGCAGAGTACACCCTGAACAGCTCGCCAG
>JAQMYF010000022.1:13941427-13953909 GCA_030014195.1 Neosilurus mollespiculum
TGTGTGTGTGTGAGCGAGAGAGAGAGAGAGAGAGAGAGAGAGAGAATGCAAACGTGTCAAACCAAAGTAACAACCTGAATAAAAAAGATTTCTCATGAAATTAGGCTCAGTTGTATTGTCCTATGACGGCACAAATGAAGAACAACCATAAATTATAAATATCATCCTGCTTTCCAAGTTCAAACTGTGTGTGTGTGTGTGTGAGAGAGAGATGAGAGAGAGAGAGAAAGAGAGAGAGAGAGAAAGAGAGAGAGAGAGAGAGAGAATGTAAGGGTTGGCTACTCGAGACTCTCTCTCTCTCTCTCTCTCTCTCTCTCTCCCTCTCCCGCCCGCATTAGCCACAGCTCCTCCCAGGTGCACTGCTAAAGTTTTAATGACGTCCTCAGGGCAAAACACTTAAGGGTTAACCAGTTTCCAACAGCCACAGAGATGCACACATACTCATACACACTCGTACACAATCGTTCTTTCTAAGTAACACCCAAAATGGCCCTTCTGGATTCCTTGGGTCATTTGCTAGCTGCTAAATCAGATTTGTCCCATTTAAACCTAGCCTCATTAAATAAAAACTCAAAACTCTGCTACGAAGTGCTACTCCTAAAGCTGTGACTACATTCTGCTTTGTAACATGCCGTCACTCTTTATATAAGTCATTTATTTATAATCCAGAGTGAATTAACAGAAAGTGCTTAGAGATTGAAACAAATACCACAAAGAGAATGCGGTGGCAGGAAAAACAAATCCATGCTAATTAGCAACAACGTAATAATTTTTTCATTCAGAACAATACGTGAGATGACGGATCCAAGAGCCACATGCAGATCATTTACTTTCTGTGGTACTGTATTAGCACCCCGGTCCTGCAGTTGGTGCTATTAAAATTTCTGCAGACTACAAAAAAAAGATGGCATGCTCCTTCAATGAATGTCGTCAATCACAGGGTTTGTCACTCACTCACTCACTCACTCACTCACTTGCTGAACCCTAATAGGGTTGCAGGGAGGCTTGCACCTATCTCAGCCGACACTGGGCGAAGGCGAGGTACACCCTGAACAGCTCGCCAGACCATCACAGGGCAACACACCTAGGGTCAATTTGGAAAGCCAGTTAGCCTAATGTGTCTTTGGACTGTTGGAGGAAATAGAAGTATCCGGAGAAAACCCACGCAAGCACGGGGAGTATATCTAAACTCCTCACAGAAACGTCCGTCCCCAGGAATTAAACCCAGAACCTTCTTGCAGTGAGGTGGACGTGTTAACTACTACGCCGCCATGCCGCCCACAGGGGTTGTAGGTAGAGTTTGTCCAGCAGCAGTGTCTGTCAACAATTACTTTATGTTTATGTTGAAAACAAAAACAACAATGTGTATTGAGTAATGAGTCATAAGTGAATGAGTCGACTCTCATGACTCATGAATCGTGTGACCTGTGCTCATCATTTTATAAACACCTGCATTGACTTGTTTGTCAATCACTCACTCTCTCTCTCTCTCTCTCTCTCTCTCTCTCTCACTCTTACTCTCTCTCACTCACACACATAGAGGTCTGACCAGGACACAGTGTAGGACCAAGAACTTCAGACATCCACTGTAGTCCAGTATCTCTCACACCCCCCCCCCCCCCACCCCATTTCTTTCCGCCTGAGTTTTCATAGCACTGAGCAAGTAACCAATCATCTTGCGGTTCGTGGTGCGGTCTGGCAGCTGTGAGCGGCTGACGCTAACGTGTCCCGTCACCGTGGAAACCCCCCCGGGCACTTTGCGTGTGTGTATGCGGGTGTGTGTCTGGGTGAGCGGGATTCTAAATGGCCCGCTCCATCTGTCAGAGCTCTGGCCCATATTCGACCTGTAATCTGTTAGTGCAAGATTAGCCTTTTCATGTTGCTCTGTCTGTGTGTGTTTGAGACACACTCACACACACACACATACACACACACACACACACACACACATGCACACAGAGAGAGCCTGCATATTGTTTCTTGTTTGTTTAATATAGTCTGTATATTATGGTAAAACGGTACATTATTGCTAACTAGCATGTAGCCACTACGCTAAAAGCAGGAAAGTAGTACAATAAAAATTAAATAAATTTCCCTAGAATACACACATTTCTGTCAGATCTGTTGATTAAATATTAAAATGTTTTCAGTTTAACACTGTAATTTCTACTAAAGTGGAATTTACCGCTAATCAATCTTAACTAGTTTCCACAGCGACATTATTCGCTAAGTCCCTAGCTAATATATCTTTAGCTTTTGCTATGTCAACAAATATTCGTACACAGAGAACTAAGTGATTTTTTACAAACAAAAATGTTAAACTTCATGAGATCTATCCAAACTTATCATGGAAAGTGTTTTTTTGTTACTAGCACAAACTACACGTTATTTAGGCCAATTCTGTTTAATAGTAATGTTTGAGTCTGGGGTGTTCGCGTTGTTTCCAAGATGGCTGCCAAGAGGACATGCCCCAAAGGAAATACCAAATTCTCTAAGAGTGGTGTGCTGATGTGGAATTTTGTTATAAACACAGTTTTAACACATACTTATTTTAGATGTCTGTTTATATGTGTATAAAAAAAAATGAAATGATTGAAAAGTGTAGCTGTCTGCTGCATCGCTCCCTTAGTTGACCTGTAATCTTTTAGCATTAGTGTTTTAATGTGTGTGTGTGTGTGTGTGTGTGTGTGTGTGTGCACGTGTGTTTGTGTTTGCTAAGAGCCTGAGGCGTCAGTCTCCAGTGGCTGCTTGGTGAAGTCAATAACGATGAGCTTTTCCGTTGATGGTGATGGTCAGCTCTGCCCTCATTCACCACCTTCGTTTACCACCACTTCAAGCGCTTCTCTCCTGTCCCTCCTCTGATCCCTCCATCTGTCTCTCTTCATCTGACTCTCTCACCTCCAGGATGGAGGGATGGTGCACGGAGGAGTGGAAGAGGTGCCTGGAAAGATGGATATGAATCTTGGTGCATCAGTCTCTGTATTTACAAACAACAGGGTGTATCAGGCTTTTAAGGAGGTGTGGCCTCTCGGTCAATGAGTTTTAATGAAGAAGGATGACGACGTTGCCTCTAGTTGTAATGCACGTAGATGTCACTTCTAGTAAAAATGGAAGGAGGCATGGCCTCTATACCTGTCAATCCAATTAAAGGGGACGGAGGTGTGGACTCTGCAGCCATCAGTCCTAGTAAAAGAGGAAGAAGGTGTGGCTTCTGCAGCCATCAGTCTTAGTAAAAGAGGAAGAAGGTGTGGCTTCTGCAGCCATCAGTCCTACTAAAAGAGGAAGAAGGTGTGGCTTCTGCAGCCATCAGTCTTAGTAAAAGAGGAAGAAGGTGTGGCCTCTGCAGAAATAAGTCCTAGTTATAGAGGAAGGAGGTGTGGCCTCTGCAACTGTCAGTCCTAGTAAAAGAAGAAGGGGGTGTCCTCTGTAGTGGTCAGACCTAGTAAAAGCGAGAGGAGGTGTGGCCTCTGTAGCTGTCACTCCTAGTAAACGAAAGAAGAGGCGCGGTCTCTGTAGCTGTAGTTACAATGTACGTGAAAGGAGGCATGGCCTGTGTACTGTCAATCACAGTAAGGGTTGAAGGAGATGCAGACTCTGTAGCTGTCATTTACAGTGAAGGTGGTAGGAGGCGTGGCCTCTGTAGCAGTCATTTACAGTGAAGGTGGTAGGAGAATAATGATTGTTAAAGTAAACAGTTCAAACTTCTTTTAAAGTGTGTGTATTAAAGTGAATTAGATCACGTACACTTTTGCTCTAATACTAAATCATCGGCTGCTTTAGATGCATCTTTCATCGGGTCTTGGACGCTTTATTAGTTTTTCACGAGGTCTTTTACATTTGCATTAATTGATCTGGCGCACTCGCTGGGCGTACTGTTTCTCCCGCTCTCTCTGATGGATTGTTTATCTCTGAATGTTTCATTTATTTATAGATTATGCTGTAAAAAATAAATAACACCACATCCTTTATTCATCCAGCGTTACTGCTGTTTTACAGGAAAATGTCCGACGTATTCCCATTTCACCTCTCAGAATACTATGGAGAAGTAAGTGTGTGTGTGTGTGTGTGTGTGTGTGTGTGTGTGTTTGGCTCCTGGCAGCAGCTCATTACAGCTCAGCAGGTAATTGGCCAGACAGGTAGCCCCAAGGAAGCCTGGGATACAAGCTGGGGGGCAGGAAACGAGCAGCGACTTTAGTGCAAACGTTTAAACCACACTGTGTGTGTGTGTGTGTGTGTGTGTGATTAGCTTCTATTTTGGGGAGAAAAGAGTCAAGGATATGTTTCAAATGTAAGCCAGTGAGAGTGCTAGCAGCTCAAGCATGAAAGGGGCGTGGCTTAAGCTATCCATAAATGTGAAGCAGTCCAATCAGATTGTACTTTGAAGTAAAGGTCGGCTAGTTTGCTAGCTATCAGTAGATTTTTAAAAATATATATAAATTACATGCTTAATGGAAATAAAACCTTGGGGTGATGTCACATGGTCTGGTTTGATTTGATTGGCTGATAGAATGCAAATTAGACCCTGTCCCCTTGGTGATAAAGGAATACCTGTCACTCAACAAAATAGGCACCTGCAGTGAATGTGTGTTTGTGTATCTGGGTGTGTGTGTGTGTGTGTGTGTGTGTGTGTGTGTGTGTGTGTAAAATATCTAGTGTACTTGGTTCAGGGTTAATGAAGCTGAATGTTTCTTGCCCCGGGTCATTTGGCTCGGCCATTGTGCTTGTATGTTAATGTGGTTAATTAATGACTCTGTGGGGTAGGCGGCGGCCCCTATGCATATGTGTGTGTGTGTGTGTGTGTGTGTGTGTTATATATATATATATATATATATATATATATATATATATATATCCTGAGGCAGTAAGTCTGAGTTCAAGTACGGTTAGAGAGCCGTACTGTGAGCTTCCCACTTTAGAGTTTTACATGAAAGAATACACTTATAACATACATTTTTCAAATTTGTTATTTGAGACACACTGGTGAAGGATGGGGATTCTGGTGAAGGATGCCTGGCCTTGGTTTTGGTCAGTTAGAATGAAGGGCGTGGCCTCTGGGAGTCAGTCTCACTGTCAATTTTATTAAAGGAGGCATGGTATCTGTCAGTCTCAGTGAAGGAGACATGGTCTCTGTGTGTCAGTCTCACTGAAGGAGGTGTGTCCTCTGTGTTTCAGTGTCAGTGAAGGAGGTGTGTCCTCTGTGTTTCAGTGTCAGTGAAGGAGGTGTGTCCTCTATGTGCCAGTCTCAGTGACTGAGGCTTGGCCTCTGTGTGTCATCATAGTGAAGGAGACATGGCCTCTGTGTGTGTCACAGTCAATGAACCTGTGTCTATGATCTACACACACCCTGTATAAAGCCTGCTAATGGTGCTAAGCGTTTACAAAAATCTGCTTTCAACTTGTCCGTCCAAATGCTTCAGGCAGAATTCCTGAAAGTGTGTATGTGAGAGAGTGAGAGAGAAAGAGAGAGAGAGAGAGAGAGAGAGAGAGAGAGACAGATGTAGACTGACAGGCCCGGTACATTGGCCCATGAGCAGCAGTTGCCTGTGGCACTGACATCACCACACACACACACACACACACACACACACACACACACATACGGATAAACTGAGCAATCACAGGCTTCTCTATATGCTGAGTGAGAATATCAAGATCAGACCAATTCTCTCTCTCTCGCTCTCTCTCTGTGTGTGTCTAAATTTGCATACATCCATTAGTACACTTTCGTGTAGAACACCATGCGCATTATGTACTCACGAACCTAGTGTGTGTAGTTTGACAGCGTGTACTTACCGGAAATGGTGATCACAGTAGTTCTAGGACTGTGATGAGTACTGCTGTATCGCGTGCCACAAACTCCATTTGTTTTAAAATGAACTTTACAACAAATTCTGTGAGATCCCAGATGTGGAGTGCCAGGACTTTTAGGGTTAATATGAAATAAAAACAAACAAACAAATAATACTCACATTTTTGCAAGTAACTCATGGCAAATTCATATTCATAATAATTTAAGTAGATTGATTATAACTGAATTTAAATTCGTTAAACATATTTTCTGGTTATTTCCAGAAAAAGCAAAAGTCATCTATCAATACATGAAGAGATATTTCATTCTTTCCTTCATTTTCTGATCCACATAATCCTAATTAGGGTCGAGAGGCTGGCACGCATCTCAGCTGACTCTGGGCGAGGGGAGAGTACACCCCAGACAGCTCGCCAGGCCATCGCAGGGCAGAAACATGCTGACGGCATCCAATGACCTACTCTTTGGGGCTTGAAACCCTGACCTTCAGATCAGTAAGCCAGCACCCTCCCACCGAGTCACCACTGCCCCATGAGATATTTCATTCTTAGAAATAGAACTACATCTAGAAATCACTGTGCATAGTGAACCTTTAGGAACCTATTTTTTTATTTGATGCCTTTAAAATCTTAAGCTTTAAAACCTTTTTACTGTTACAGAAAAAGTTTTCACTCACTCACTCATTTGCCGAACTGTTTAAACCTATTAGGGTCGCGAAGGCGAGGTACACCCTCAACAGCTTGCCAGATCATTGTAGGGCTAACACACACAACCAATCACACTCACACTCACATTTAGGAGCAATTTAGAACAGCCAATTGGCCTAATGTGTATGTTTTTGGACTGTGGGAGGAAACCAGAATACCCGGAGGCAACCCACGCAAACACGTTTAGAACATGCAAACTCCACACAAACGCCCTTGCCGAGCATGGAACTTAAACCCAAGATATTCTTGCTGTAAACTGGACATGCTAACCACTACAACACTGTGCCGCTAACAGAAAAATCTAAATACTGTAAACAGACATTGTTTATTTTGTTCCCTGGTAAAATGCCAGGTGAGTTTGAATAATTTCTTATTCACCATGAACTGTGATGCAACATCAGAACAGATTCACTAAAAGGTAAATTTTCATAAGTCCTTTGTCATGCTCTCGTGCATGTCAGCCATTTCAAATTATTAGTAAGTGATGCATTTCTGATTGACCCCAAAATCATTATTTCCACATAATCAGAAAACAATTAGCTTTTCCATTTGAATTTTTTAATCAAGTCGCATCTTCTGAATGTTGCTAGTCTCAAAGGATTTTCTAGCCTGATAGCTACCTGATGATCTCACTGCCATCTACATGGTCAGTGCCATCTCCATGGCGACTGCCTCCATGACTGCCACCATCACCATGGATACCAGGGTAAGTGAGAGTCAGTGCTCTAAAAAAAAAAAAAGTGAAATAAAGGGCAAAAAGTTCAAACTGAAAGAGATGAAGAACAAACAGAGAAGCACAGAGATAGAAAGAAAGAGGAAGTGAGAATGAGGGTAAAGGAGAAGAAAGAAGTAGAAAGGAAGAGTAAGAGAGAGAGTAAAAGGGAGAGACAATACATATGTGTGTGTGTGTGTGTGTGTGTGTGTGTGTGTGTGTGTGTGTGTGTGTGAGAGAGAGAGAGAGAGAGAGAGAGAGAGAAAGAGAGAGAGAGAGAGAGAGAGCTGGAAAGAGAGGAAATTTAATATTTTAAATTTAATATTTATTTTTAGAGATGTCCTAACTGTGATTAGTGCCACTGTTTACCTACAATCCCCCACTATACACATACAAAGACATTTTGTGTTTCAAAATCAGTACACACACCATTCCTTTGTTTGCATGTAATATCTAGGGGTAATGAATGATGGAGTGCACACTGCAGTGTTGCACCTCTCCTGACTCTACAGCAAACTCTCTCAACGTTGACACAAAATGTTTAGGAAGCACTGGGGAGGAAATGGTGCACTGGGGAGGAAGTTGTGTTCCTGTTCCTGACTACAGTGTCAGAGATAAAAGGTGTGAGGTGTGGGTAACTCCGGCACTGTGACTCTGACACATAACGCTGAACGTGTGAAAGAGAAAACGTCGCAGAATCGCACAGTTCAGATGTGAATGCAGACCTAATCGTTTGCTAACTCTGTTTAATCATTCATGACTGTGTGTGTGTGTGTGTGTGTGTGTGTGTGTATGAACAGCATGGAGTGTAATCCCACCGTGTTTATGTGGAAAAGATCAAGTAATCGTTTAAACACCGCGTTTGAATTTCAGCTGCTTTCATTTCATCTATTGCCCACGACAGAAAAAACACGTGAAAAAGGCGTTCGTGGAATCATGGGATCAGACGTACAACATCTCTTATTCAGCGTTCCCCATCCATCTCTCTTTCGCTCTCGCTCTCTTTCTCGAAGGCAGATAAAAGGCCATCCCTCCATCATGTGTGGTTAGCGTTAGCGTCGTAGCCTGAAGAGAAACAGGAAGTTCTTAACTGTTCAGTGGCTTTTGCTTCAGGCAAGGTTCTACCCTGCTCTCTCTCTCTCTCTCTCTCTCTCTCTCTCTCTCTCTCTTCCCCCTCTCTCACTTCGTCTACCTCTCGCTCCTTCTTTTTCACAATCACGCATAAAGTATTACTGCTGTCTCATCTGCCTTTGATTCTGTACTTTGCTAAACACCACCAGTAAAGATTTATCGTCTGTTAGAACAGCGCCACTTCACTGTAGTCCAGTGCCAGTGGCAAACATATACAAACCAACTGATCCACTGATCAACTGATCCACTAATCCACTGATCCACTGGTTTATTGACCAACTGTATGAATAATTGATTGATTCACTGATTGACTGATCCACTGATTCTAATACACTGATCGACTGAGCAGCTGATCCAGTGATCCACTGATCAACTGATCCCGGATGCATCTTAATGCGTCTTAACGGACATTCGCTGTACTATTTTGCTATCTGCTCATTCCAATACTTTATCAGTACCGTAGTAGCGGTTCATCTACAGAGACATGTGCAACGGACACTACACATAAATATATGTTCTTTTCACTCTCTTTTCAGGAGATGTTTATTTAGTATTTAAGGAAGGAGTGTCTGGTATCAGAGGTCAAGCTATACGTGTATCTTCGGCCTTTAAGACAGAGAAGTTTACACTGATGAGGGAAGGATTGTTTATAGAAAGAAAAGGAATAAAAAGAAAGAAAGTAATTATGGAGGTGTGTAAAAAAAGAAAGAAAGAGAAGAAAAAAAGAAGTGTAACTTAGAGACCATCTGCATCGTTTCTCTTTCACTTTCTAAGAAGTTATAATTATGATTCCCAGCTGACATTTAAAACCTTACCACACGCGCGCACACACACACACACACACGCACACGCATACACACACTCACACTAGGCTGGTTAGTGATTCTGCTTGACTGCATCTGGAGGCTAATTAGTTGGGATATTAAAGGGACGAAACCCTAGCAGCTTCTAAATGTCACCCAGTATCCCAATAGACACACACACACACACACACACACACACACACACACACACAAACTCTGATTTAAGCTCTCAGGCCTCCTTCAGCCTAAAAGTGCCTCAGGGAAAACCGGAAGAAAAAGCCAAGACTCATTTAGCGCAGGAGCAGAACGATGCGGTCGGACTGGTAACAATCGACGTGCTGCACATTAGCTTTCAGTTCACTGAAAATGATGCACTCATCAGTAGCATCTCTGCTTTAAAGCACTAATTTTGACCTAAAGGCTAACGTTGCTAAAAATGAAAGGAAGCTATTGGGGATCATCTAGCAAGAGCTAAATTGTGTCACGCTAAATTAGTCCATGTTAGTGTACAATCATTACTAGCCACTTTAGTATTTTTGGGTTTACACGTTTCTCTGAATTATAAATTGGCTTGCTGGTGGCAGGCACCTCACTCAACAGAAACACACTGCATTTTGATTAAAAAGGAGTTCCATAAAGTAGGAAACACCCTGGGTAAATTTTGTGCAATCCTGTTATCCCTTATGTTGGCCAGAGTCAACGGCATTTATAAGCTAATTCTGATATTGCTAACAATGCAGAGTATAATCAAAGAGTAGTTAGTACACTAGCTCATTTTTGATATACATATTAAAATGATTAGGTATACTCTGCGTGCTCTTAACTGCCCCAAAACAGCTCCTACCATCATGGCATGCACTCCACTGGACCTCTGATGGAGTGCTGTGATATCTGGCAACAAGCACATTACAGCACACTCTTTAATTCCTGCAAGTTAAAGGTGGGATTTCAATAGTTCAGACTTGTTTGTCCAGCACATCCCACATATGGGAAATTTGGATAAATGTCATTTCCAGTAAATGAAATTGGAAAAAAAAAAAAAAGAAAGTACTAAATTAAATTATTAGTAGCAGCAAGAAAGAAAGTAGATAGCAAGAAAGAAAAATAAAGTAGGTGGATAAAGGAAAGAAAGAAAGAAAGAAAAATAAAGTAGGTGGGTAAAGGAAAGAAAGTAGGTGGGTAAAAGAAAGAAAGAAAGAAAGAAAAAAGCAATAAATTTAATGATTGGTAGCAGCAAGAAAGAAAGAAAGAAAGAAAGAAAGAAAGAAAGAAAAATAAAGTAGGTGGGTAAAGGCAAGAAAGAAAGAAAAATAAAGTAGGTGGGTAAAGGAAAGAAAGTAGGTGGGTAAAAGAAAGAAAGAAAGAAAGAAAGAAAGAAAGAAAGAAAGAAAGAAAAAAAGCAATAAATGTAATGACTGGTAGCAGCAAGAAAGAAAAAGAAAGAAAAAAATAAAGAAAAATAAAGTAGGTGGGTAAAGGAAAGAAAGAAAAATAAAGTAGGTGGGTAAAAGAAAGAAAGTAGGTGGGTAAAAGAAAGAAAGAAAGAAAGCAATAAATTTAATGATTGGTAGCAGCAAGAAAGAAAAAGAAAGAAAGAAAGAAAGAAAGAAAGAAAGAAAGAAAGAAAAATAAAGTAGGTGGGTAAAGGAAAGAAAGAAAGAAAAATAAAGTAGGTGGGTAAAGGAAAGAAAGTAGGTGGGTAAAAGAAAGAAAAAAAGAAAGAAAGAAAGAAAGAAAGAAATGTAATGATTGGTAGCAGCAAGAAAGAAAAAGAAAGAAATAAATAAAGAAAAATAAAGTAGGTGGGTAAAGGAAAGAAAGAAAGAAAAATAAAGTAGGTGGGTAAAGGAAAAAAAGTAGGTGGGTAAAAGAAAGAAAGAAGAAAGCAATAAATTTAATGATTGGTAGCAGCAAGAAAGAAAAAGAAAGAAAGAAAGAAAGAAAAATAAAGTAAGTGGGTAAAGGAAATAAAGAAAGAAAGAATGAAAAAAGAAAGAAAGAAAATGAAAAAAGAAAGTAATAAATTAAATGACTTGCAAGAAAGAAAGGAAGAAATAAAGAAAAAGAAAGTAGGTGGGTACATAAAATGTTAGGAGACAGAGTAGAATAAAATAAAAGAAAGAAATTACTACTTGAGCAAAACCTTTATCAGGTGATACGCTTAAATGAGCGCTTATTGTTTCTTCTCAGTGTAATGACACCATTTCCCATAAATTCGGTGCTTAAATTGAGACAGTACTACTGTTGAAATTCACACACTATACATAGTGTACACTACATCAAAGTACATTAATTGATTATACATTACTTTTAAAGTAGAGTATAACTAAAAACGAAATATTAAAATGACTGTACTTTTTAATATACTAGCTAGGTTTGTACTTGAAGAGAAATCTGTTAAAGTGTGATAGGCCAGGTTTCCCTGAAGAGAAGCACTCTCAGTTACTTTTCATGTCGTTGCATTTTTAAGTGCACTTGACGAGAAACAGAATTACAAGAGGGTCCTAGAACTGTACTCGGCTTTTAAAGTGTACTTCAAAAAGCTAGAATGTAAAAGAAATACCACTGATAAACGTTCTACCATTCATTAGAGAGAAGTTTGACATGCTGGTATGAAGGAGTAGTCAAATATTCACACACACACACACACACACACACACACAGATACATTCACAGCTCAATTAAGTGTACGATTGCGTTTGTGATGTTTGTGTGTGAGCGTTTCTGTCATGTGCGTGTTGTGTGTTCTTTGTGTAGTTTATATTTATTTTTGGATGATGAAATGATCGTGTGTGTGTGCGTGTGTGTGTGTGGCCCACTGCATATTGGGATGGCTGTTTGTGTGCATGTTCCCTCAGGTGAGAGAAGATAAAATGAAGCCGGGCTCTGAGTCGTCTGATGTTTCTCCTCCTGATAAATTGATATAATTAAAAATAAATATAAAGCTGTGTTGAGCTGCGAGCCCGCGGCCATGGAAGTGCGTGCTGGATTTTCTCTGAACGCAGCCATGCTAATTCCTCTTAAATCATGACGTCTGACAACAAAGAACCAGGTAAAACACAACACACACACACACACACACACACACACACACACACACACATTCTTTTTATTCTCTCAACCTCTATATAAGGGTATCACACTCTGACTCATAAACACCCTGTGTTTCCATCTCATTCATTATTTCCTCTCTCTCTCTCTCTCTCTCTCTCTCTCTCTCTCTCTCTCTCTCTCTCTCTCCCCCTGTCTCTCTCTCTCTCTCTCTCTCTCTCTCTCTCTCTCTCTCTCTCTCTCTCTCTCTCTCTCTCTGTCTGTCTCTCTCT
>JAQMYF010000022.1:14097919-14100810 GCA_030014195.1 Neosilurus mollespiculum
TTGAAAATTTAGAATCTGTACATCCACACATATACTGATGAACTGATACCAGACAATAATGATACAATTTTTTTTTTTATTGGTGACCCAATAAAACCTTCCACATTGCAAAGGTACGTACATTTTTTTAAATAATCAAATTAATATTGCACACATGACATGTCATTCTTTACAGCTTTTATGCATCATGTTCTAAAGATGACATCTTCCAAATTTTGGCCATCATCATCTATATTTGCTTGGAGGTGATTTCTGAAGACTGCCATTGCTTGAGGGGTAATTTCGGGTGGAACAGCGGCAATCTCCTGCTGAATAGCAATCTTAAGGGCTGCATGAGTTTGGGCCAATGATTTTACACTCATGATTTAAGGTAGCCACAGAGAAAAAAAAAATCACAGTAAGTGGAAAGGGTCCGGCCACCCAATACTGGTACGAAATGAGATACGCATGTTTGAGCTGTGCATGTCGTTGCTCCATCTTATCTTAATGAAACCACACATCAAGTTTTTAAAACTCAACATGTTCAAGTTGGGTTGTGCTACCTGCAGACAAAGCTGCTAGCAAATATGACTGCAGCTTTTAATTATATGGCAACAATCAGCTCAATAATGTATAATAGCTAGCAAGCTAATAAAGTATTAAAAGGGTTAACTTAATAACTAGTTAGTATTACACTGAGTGATCGTAATATGTATTATAAACACACATAGCTAAAATACTACTTCAGATTGGTACATAGTTAGTTTTAATCAGTGTGTCCCATAATTACTATTGTTGCTAGTTTAACATGCTTAATTTTTCAGAAGTGGTTCTGTGTATTATATATCTTTATTTCATAAAATTTTTGACTTTTGGAATTATGGTTATTGGGGGTAAAAAGAATAAACTGATAATGACCACATGTTTTGTTTTCTTTTTTACAATAACAATTATTCAAGTATATCTAGCAGAAAATGTGAGGTAATTAACATTTAAGATTAGTTGTAGATCCAAGAAGGATGGGACACACATTCACTTTCTGAGACAGAGCTATTTTCAGAAAAGAAATGCCTTCATTTTACAGGATAATAATTACACTGTGAAATATTCCTTTCTCCAGTCAGAGGACTGTAAGTCATTGTAATGATTAGCATGAAATGTCAGCAGCATCGTAGTGACCATAGCACGTTTCCTCGTTTGCAGAGGTTGACCTCGCAGCTATACAATAGAATCTTCAACCAGCTGGAATAAAAAGAATCAGGGGTTCCTGATAGTCTTGTAGTTATGAAGAGATGTTATGCCGTGTTTATATTTTATTTTAACATCTTTTAGCCTGCCCCGCGATGGCCTGACGAACTGTCTAGGGATTACCCTACCCTCGCCCAGAATTGGCTGAGATGAGCACCAGCCTCCCCACTATCCTAATTAGAATTAAGTGGTTCAGAAAATGAATGAATGAATAAATGGATCTTTTTTTGCCTTAAAAAATCAAGGCCAAGCTGTTCAGAGGGTCCACATCCCAACAAAACTTTTATGTTGTGTGAATAAATGAAACATAAAACCTTTAATGTGACATAGCGACTAGGGCAAATAAGAAACATGGGTCATGAGACTGTGCTCAGAATTAATCAATCATATTTAGACTCACGCTCAAACGTAATTATAATACGCCTGTCATCAACAAGGTGATTATTATTAACCTCTTATAACAATGAGCAGCTTTTCTCTGGCTTTGAAATCATTTTAGTTTTCACTGTTGAGGCCGTGATCAACAAAAATCTTACAAAACATATATAAGAGTTCATTCTTATAAGGTATGTAAAATCAGAAGGGTAGAAAAGAATTTCCAAAACATTAGATGAGCCATGAAACACCATGAACTCAATCATGAACAACCAGGGCACTATAGTTACAAACTTCAAAATTGGGGAAAGGTCAAGATGAAATGTTACCAAAAATAATTCTGCCAAGACACTTGTCGGAGAACCTTAAGACAGAACTTTTTGAGCATATTTCTAAAAAATATATTTGATACCAAACAAGTGGGCTTATCACCCAAATAAACATGGTGGTGGTAGCATCACTCTATAGGGCTGCTCCTGTTTACCAATGACTGGGGAACTGTCCAAGCTAATCCACAGAGAGCTCGAAGGAGACTCATATATAGCACCATCTTCCTCCAAGAGAATGGATCAAAGCAAGGGGGTAAAAGACATCGGAATCTGTGCATTTTTTCCAGGAAGAGTGGAATAAAATTTTCTAATTAAGAATTTAAGTAAACCCAGACAGAGTGATTGAGCCCTTGATGTATGGCCAGATGGGGTAATGAATGACTTTGAAGGGTTTTATTTGGTGATAATGACAGGCTCAGTGTACATTATTACAATGAATACACTATTACTTACTAAAAAAAAATCAATAATTTGACACCAAATATTGATTTAAAAATTATTATAGCGATTACACTAATGGTGCCCTCCATAGAAACGGCTTGTTATACTCAACAACAGTGTGCTATAAAGAAGTAACAGATTAAATACTATATTTGACCAATCAGAATTAAGTATTCAAATGTCACGTAATAAAATTTGTACACTCTAAGACAAAACACAGAGTGCGGAATTAGACATAAAAAATAAATAAATAAAAAGGTAAAGTAAAGTATAAGTCTTGTTAGTTAAATTATTGCATAAACATAAGTAACCTTAAACAGTTTTTACATGAATGCTCAATGACAACCAGCAGGTGTGTGCAAATTTTATTATACTGTGCTAATGCTAGTTAACATAACGTATTTATTTTAAAATTACTGAATAAATTCCATGGTAATAATGTTTACACAGAGAGAGAGAGAGAGAGAGAGAGAGAGAGAGAGAGAGAGAGAGAGAGAGAGAGAGAGAGAGAGAGAGAGA
>JAQMYF010000022.1:14140830-14153031 GCA_030014195.1 Neosilurus mollespiculum
TTTGTGTGTGTGTGAGAGAGAGTGAGAGTGTGTGGTGTGTGTGTGTGTGTGTGTGTGAGAGAGAGAGAGAGAGAGAGAGAGAGAGAGAGAGAGAGAGAGAATCATTCTGAGGTGTGAATCACGGAAACTACTGGATTTCAGAGACAACATAACACACTATTTTGGGGGTGTGTGACAGAAAGAAAGAAAAAGTGTATGATTTTCAGGTGTAGCCTCCGAGAGAGAACACACTAACACAAACACACACTTTCCCACTGTTGCCCTCCTCAGATCCTGCAGCCCTCAGGCCCGTCCTGCTAAAGAGAAGTAATTTAGCTTATCTTATCCCTTAGACCTCCCAGCTGCCTTTTGATTCACCCTCCTCCCTTCCCTTGGCTCGCGCGCTCCTCATTTAGCGCAACAAAGATCGTCCTCGGAGATTGACCTTAGTTTCGCCTGCGGCCTCGGGCCCTCGCGCCACTAACTAGATAACACACTTTATCAGCGAGAGGGAAATCATTGGGCGAGCGCAATGCTGATAGTAGCATCAATCCAGGCCTGACACAGCTCGGGTCAACCATTTATCTCCCATGATGCCCTGGGGCCATAGGCACGCCATCTTGCTTGGCTACATCCTTTTTTTTTAATAACCTTGGCCATGTTACTTTTATCCTCAATGTGCTTTCCTCTCTAATCTGCTATAAAGCCATGTGTGTGTACATGCGTGTGTGCATGTGTGTGATCTGAACAACAGTAACAAAGGTGAACTGATTTAGTAAGATCACTTAGGCCTTTGTGTCTATGGCAGTTTGGGAAAACACACACAGACACACTCATGTAAAAAATAAAGGTCTGAGATATATGTCGACTCCTACAGCAACAAATTGAAAGTGTAGGGAAGAAAATTAGTTTTGAAATGTTTTAATATGAAGGATCTTTTCTTGCACATGCTTGTGAGAGCATCATATCCTCTTGTTATTGAGTGTGTGTGTGTGTGTGTGTGTGTGTGTGTGTGTGTGTGTGTGTTTCTTCATGAGTTTATAGGTGTAACTTAGTTTTGAAAAGTGCTAGAGATATTCAAGATAAATAAGTAAGATATTTGATTATATATAACACTATTAGATGGAACATTGATATCCACTGAGCCTGAGGTGAATAATTGTTTTAGTATAAGCACTATGGGAACATAAGAAAAGCAAACTAAAACAAGACATTTATGGTTTATTTTCACATTTGTAATCAACTGAAGCATTATCCTGAGTTTGCAGTATGGATAATGTTAATTATTCTGAGATAGCAAAACAACCAGATCACGCCATTCCCGTGTAGTATATATTAATAATTATTATAACAGATTATATGCTCCCCAATGTTTTTGAGTTATGTTCATCTGTAATAATTACATAATCTTATCAATAAATTTAAAAAAAAACTAATAAAACTTTACCTCACAAAAACATGGAGGGTATGCAGTTTTCTTATTCCAGGCCTTTGTTAACATTCATCTTGTCCTGAAAGTCAACAGTTGGAGAGATGTTTAAAAAAAATAAAAAGTAAAATTACTAATCAGTAATGTGCCGTCTCTTTTAGCTGCTGCCTCCGTTATATTTCCTCATTAGAGCGTTCCTCTATAAGCTGTGCATTTTCTGTTCTTTAGTAAAGAATGCTGTAAATGTAGTCTGTATTTTGTTTCTTAAATTTTTGCACCTAACATAATGGAAGTCATTGTCATTCAGGAAAATAAATCAAGTCTAGTTGCCCAGATGTCAAAATGGCTGTCTGCCTAACATTTGATGTTGTGATGTTTATAAATGATGCACTCGTGGATCAATTTAAAAAAAAAACTGTGGATGTGGAAAAAAGACTGTGGATTGCTGTAGATTGTGAATTAAAAAAGTCTGTGGATTGCTATAGCTCCATCCATAGCGCAGACCTAGCTGTACTCTCAGGGTAAAATGAATTATATACTCAGTTTAACCTGCCAATCACAGTAACATTGGCCAATCATGGGTATCCATGAGTTCATGTATGCAGAAGAAGGCGGATAGCACTCTCTCTTTGAGGTTGTTCCGCAGCATGAAAAGATGCAGCTTGGTGGTTTCACATGTCTTGAAGGATGCACATGGTAGCTGTTGTATATTCACAGAAAGCTGGCTGGTGGGTGGGGACAGGAAAAAGTTTCAGTGGCGGTTTAAATCTCAGAGTGGGAAATGGAGTAAATTTTGTTTACTCCATTGTGATGTGATTAAAGAACTGGTGAGAAGCACTTCAAGTTTTTTCTGTTTTTTTAAATGATTATTAATATATGAATTATAAGGTTGGCCATCATTGAATATGCTATCGCTAGTGGCTTATGGTTTGGCCCTGAATGTACAAAGCCTCCACAGTTCATTATTGCCTCAAAGCCAGAGTGTGAAATTAAAGAAACAGAAGTCAGACACTAAACATGTTTTGTCTGATCGATTACATTTGCGTAAATGTGACACACACACACACACACACACACACACACACACACACACACACCTTCACGAGAGATTCCTTTAATAACAGATCTATTTCAGTAATAAAAAATTAGTGTAACCGTAATGCGCTAAGAATTCTAATCACCTTTCTGTGTCATCTCCATATTCCGACACCTCATTGACCGGGAGGAATAATAACCACCGGGGTGTGTTTGTCTCTGTACATGTGTATCACTCGTTTTGATTGGCTACTGAGATAACAGACACTCCATCATGGGCTGATGTTGCTATAGAGATGCTCTCAGAGTGGTGAAGGATGAATGCTGTAGGGAAAAGAGAGAGATAGAGAGAGAGAGAGAGAGAGAGAGAGAGAGAAGAGAAGAGAAGAGAGAGATGAGGTTAAATGGTGTCTCATCAATCTTAATGAAATGCAATTATTTCTGGCCGTATTAATCATCTCTGTGCGTTTGCTGCCGGCCAGTACACCTCCTCATCCGTCACTCTCTCCATTCCTCACTCTTTCTTTCTCTCTGATTCGGTTTGTGCTGCAGTTGTTTGTTTTACCCAGGGTCGTTTTTCTGTTGCTCCTGTCCCATAATGCCTCTGTCTCTTTATTTGCTGTGCCACTTCCACACTTCTGTGTGTGTGTGTGTGTGTGTGTGTGTGTGTGTGTGTGTGTGTGTGTGTGTGTGTGTGTGCTTTTGGTAATGCTGTGAGCATGGCCTTGAGTCGTATTATTGATAGACTCTGAAACTGATTCATGTGCCATTATATTAAAAGTCAAGCTAATAATTATTCATTTCTTTTCCATGTTGTTGTTACCCCAACACATTATCTGATTAATATTCTTCAGAATATTTATAAGAATCCTTGATGACTTAAAGTTCATTACACATGTTGCTGTTCAGTTGGTGGAAAATCAACCTTTAACTCTTTAGACGTGAATACACAATACATGCATTACTAGGCCAATCTAACCTGATTCATTTTATTATTTTTTTATTTAACCTTTAGTTAACCAGGAGAGTCCCATTAGGATTACAAGATCTCTTTTTCAAGGAAGCCCTCATGTATTCATGTATCTCAGCCATGAAAATTATTTTAAATAATTAAATAAACTAATAAATTACAGGTCTACGTTTGGGGCGGCTCTGAGGCATTGTGGTTAGCACAGCAAGAAGGTCCTGGGTTTCAGTCTAGGGTTCAAGCATTTTTGTGTGGATTTTACATATTCTCCCCGTGGCTGCGTGGGCTTCCTCCAGGTACTCCGGGTTCCTTCCCCAGTCAGAAGACATGTACATAAGGCAAACTGGCCATTCCAAATTGACCCTTGATGAGTGTGAGTGTGAATGGTTGTGTGTGCTACCCTGTGATGGTGTGGCGAGATGGTCAGGGTGTACCCCACCTTCACCCAATGTCAGCTAAGCAACCCTAGCAGGATTAAGCAGTTCAAAGACTTTGTGTTTATTTACTTATAATAAAATGAATAAACGTTAACTCCTCTCTCTCTCTCTCTCTCTCTCTCTCTCTCTCTCTCTCATTTGATGTGCCCTTCACATCAGCTGGTGTTTTCTTTTCAAAACCCCGGTCCTTTAGAACCTTCTGTCCTGCACAGTTTACTGATTGTCCTCCTTCATTCCAAGTACACACACTTCCTTCAGGTAAGCCTGTTAATGAACAGGTTATTTGAGTCAGGTGTGTATTGAGTCAGAAAGAATGTTATAAAATAGAGGAATTACAAAATAGATACCGCCACCTAGTGGAAAATCTGTATCATTACAGTATTTTCAGATGGTATTCAACAGGGATCTCCAACCCTGTTCCTGTAGACCTACATTCCTACAGGTTTCATCTCCAAATAATATTTACCACACTTCTTTTAGCTGATCAAGATCTTTTTAAGGTTATTATCAGATGGTCAAGAGTGCATGATTAGGATTGGAGCAAGAAGGCCTGGGTTCAAATCCCAAGCTCAACAAGAGTGTTTCTGTGTGGAGTTCTGTGCTTGCATGGGTTTCCTCTGGGTACTCCAGTCTCCTCCTACAGTCCAAAGGCATGCACATTAGACTAATCGGCTGTTCCAAATTGCCCCTAGGTGAGAGTGTAAATGGTTGTATGTGTGTTAGCCCTGCTAAGGTCTGGTTCAGGGTGTGCCCCACCTTTGCCCAGTGTCAGCTGAATTAAGCACCAGTCTCCCCAGGACCCTAGTAGGACTGAATGCAAATGAGTGAGAAGAAGATCATCCAATATAAAATATCACTGGGTGGCATAATATGTGCTAGAATTAGCAGTAAGTTTGAAGGTAAAATTATTTTATTTGAATACATAGTGAGCATGTTTTATTAAAATAATAGGGATGTGTCAAAGTTGGACCTTCACAACACATGTCTGAGAAAATATATCAAAGCAGTGAACAAAGGAACCTTGTGGGGACCTCATGAAGTTCATGAGGTAGGGAAATTTCTCACGAGTTTAAATTCCACCAATTCACCATCACACAGATGGAAGAAATTCAAAACCGTAGTTACCCTCTCCAGGAGTGGTTGACCTACAAAGATCAGTCCAAGAGCAAGGTTTATAATTGTCCATGAGGTCTAAAAGGAACTCTGGGTAATCTTTAAGCATTTAAAGGCTTCTCTATTGGGTAACATTAGTGTTCTTGGCTCTACCATCAAAAGAACAACATTTTTCTGCATGGTAGGGTTGAAAGGAGAAAGAACATTCCAAAAAGAACATTTCTACCCTTCTACAGTTTGTTAAGCCCCACATGGACAAGACAGGATGGTTGAAACATTGTACATGTTTGAAGAAGGAAAATATTGCATTCCATCATAAGAACATGGTGGTGGGAATATCTTGTTTTGGGCCTTTTTTGCTGCATCTGGGCCAGGACAGTTTGCCATCATTGATGCACCAATGAATTGTGAATTTTTCCAGCTAAAGGAAAATATCAGGACTTCTGTCTGTGAACTGAATCTCGAGAAAGTGGGTTATGCAGTAAGGCAATGACCCTAAAGACATAAGTCGTTCAACCAAAGAAAAGTTAAAGAAGAATTAATGTCATGTTTTAGAATGGCCAAGTCAAAGTCGTGACCTTAATCTAGAAATGTGTGAGCATTTTATGTGAAGAACCCCACCAACATCCCAAAGTTGAAGCTGTTCGGTACAGAGGAATGGACTTAAATACTTACTAGTCGATGTTCATGACTGATCAACAGTTACTACAAACATTTAGTTAAATATTTTTGCACAAGGTGGTCTGAAAACAAAGTTTCACATACCTTTGCTACTCATAGGTATGTTATATTGTATCATTTGAATTGGGCTTTGTTTCTTTATCTACTTTAGGGACTTATGGTGAATTACAGAACATTCTGAAGGCTGTACAAACTTTGAGTTATTGTCAGCCCAACTCAAAACCAGGCTAATCAGGTACAACCTAATACACAATAGTCAATAGTCAGTTTCCATGTTGGTATAGCGAGTTTAATTTCAATCAGTTGATTCGAAAAGTAATACACAGTCAAAATTCGAAGGGTTCACAAACCAAATAATGAGAATACAATGAATGATATGCATTTAAAATATGAGCAAAAAAGACATAAATCAGTGCTTTTATTGAACAGGAGCAAAAGTTAAAGCATACAGTGAATATGTTACGGTATAAGCACTGAGATGGCATAACAGTTAATCAGGGTTAAGATAATGTACTGCCTAAAATACATTTTTAACTAGGTCCAAATGATGTCATCATTGCTAATTTAGACATATCAGTCAATACAAAATAAAAAAGAAAAATTTAAAATATATATACTGGAAATGTACAGGAAGCAACTTCTGATATTAAAGGGGCTCTGTCAGAGTTGTTGCATGTGCGTAAAATTGAATATTAAATAAACCTGAATTTTTTTTTAAAAAAACAAAGTAATTAGTTGATAGATGTGGATATTTCTCAAGATTGCTAATGCTGTGATTTTGATAATTTCTTGTTAGGTGAACATGATTAAAACCTTGCACACACAACAGACGTTGACACCGCCTCTTTAAACTCAGTCAATGCTTTGTAATACAGCAGCTGACGCGGCATTTTAAGGTTTTTAATGAAGACAAAACTTCAGATTTAATAAAAAACAAACTGGAGTTAATGTTGAAGTGTTAAACAGGTTTAATGCAGGGCTTTGATCAAACAGGAAATGTTTAACACATATAACAACTAAAGGAAGCTGATAGTTGCCCAGTTACCAGTTAACCATTGTCCAACTTGCACATTTATGAAATGATTTTATAGGAGGGGAGATAAGGAAATCCCCATTAAAATTTAAAGCTAGTCTGCATCAAATTCTGGTTCCAGGAATTTTTAAGGGATTTTTTTTTTTTAACATTGTGAGATAGGACAATTTTTGACATTATGGTTCACATGAGGCATTGCTGGGCTTGGCGGAAGTTTACGCTGTCCACATGCTCATGTTTTCAGGTATTAATGTAACAAAACAGTTTACAACAAATGAAGGACAACAAAGAGAACCTAAAGGCTGTTTCCCATAATTCCCAGGATTTTTAAACTTTTGTTCGTTCCTTCTTTTTTTTAAAGGCAGCTTTAAAATTATATGACTTCATTCATGGCAATGAGAACAGGCACTCCAGTGACAAAGATAAAAACAATTCTGTACTTACTGGCACTTCCTATAAGACTGAGTTAGTTTCTCTACCTTCAGTGTCATCAATAACACTTTCATAATGAAAAAAAGAATTTCTTTTTAAGTAGAACTCTAACACTGAGTAAATCACATGATGGATGATCAGTCTTAATGCACTTAAAAGTGAAGCTGGACAAACACTACAGGAGCTGTTCACATGATCTAAAAATGTTTAAAAAACATTTTATTGAACCTTTCGATGTAAAAATATCTGACACCTTCAGAACTTAAAACAAATGTTATAGCCGATTCCCAACCACTAAGTATTGCCTCCCACTGCCTCCTACATCATTCTGCCATCCACATCCTTACAAACTGCTGCACATGCACTTTCAGGGGTAACCTAACACACTCAGAATGAAAGCACTATCCAGTACCTTGAATGCATGTGGTCAAAGATGCCTATGTTTGGCTGGTGATCACTGTAAGTGACAGGGAGATGAGCGTATGCCATTCCTTCCTTCAGCGATAGCTTGGCCAATCAGCTAGCATGGAGTCCCAGCCTCTCCAGGATATTAATCACCACTTGAAAGTCCCTTAACTTCTGAACTGATGTTTTCCAAAAAAAATTCATTAGAAACTTTGGAAAACTGCTTGTTGTCAAAAATACTCAATCCTACTGATATAAAGATTCTGTGATTTATTCCATCATTGATTTGGGAAGAAATTAGTATTTAGCAGAATATAAAATAATTTTAATTTGTTGTTGTTTGGATGTTTTGGTAAAAAAAAGTACCAGGTTTGTTTGCAGTGCTTATTGGTTGTCTAGGACAAAATGAAAACCTGCTTACATCAAATGCTGTATATATAAAATACTTTCAAAGCAAAAATGTATGCATGCAATTAATGTAGATTAATCACAGAGCATGTAATAATTATTTGAATTGTAAGGCGTTTTTTCTGATTTTTTTCTCTCACAAATTTACTTTACAATATTGGCCAACATCCAACATTTCTTTGTAAATTTGCAAATAATCTTCTCAATTCTACATTTTTCTAGCCACTATTACCCTTAATATAGGCCCGTAATTTCATATTTTTACTTCAACAACCTAATACTCTGTGGTACACAGCAGAATTACACCCGATGTTTGCTTTGAGTAGATGTTTAAGATTGCGATATTGTAGTGTTTCTCCAGCTTTACACATAAACACACAGATGACTATTCTCTGTATAAGGACACGTTGTACTGCTAAATGCCTAAAGCCTGATAAAAGTAAGACATGAACACGGCACTCTGCCTGATTTTCTCCCCACATCCACCGGCTCAGAACATCAGGACAGAACCTCCCGCGCTGACCTCCTATAGGCCGAGATGAACAGAGACAATGAGGTAGGCTTTTTCTGTAAACAATAAAACATTCATATATACGTTGATTCTCAGCGAGCAAAGAAAAGCAAAAACCCCATGAAAAAAAGACAAAATGAATCAAAAAAATTAAACAAACTCAAAGAGGTAGTAGTTAAGAGATCAGTACATGTGTTGCACTGCATGTGTGGAAAATCAACAGTGATGAGGTTTCGTGTTGAAGAAAAATAAAACGGCACAGTCTTCCCATTCAGTTTCCGGTCAGTTCGCTTTCTCCATTCGTTCCCTGAGAGAAGTTCATCCTGAGAGGAATTCTGGGTAAAAAAATATGCAGTATAATAAAACTGTGCTCTCTCTCTCGCTCTCTTAGATTGCAGTTTCTGTTGTTGTTGTTTTGATCGATTAAAAAGAACGCAAACATGCGCCGAGAAATAATGGTAATGATATTAATATTAATAAAATAACAATAATAATCGCCCAGGCGATACACTGCATGCCGGATCAGTGTCAGACCTTCAGTTTTTTCTTTTTCATGAAATTAACGTACAACCTACACACTTTGAACAACTTCAGCACAGTCAGCATCTTTGGTATATAACATCTATACCAAAATAAAGTTGATTTATAGTTTAAAAACCCAGTACATATACCATATTTTCCAGAAAATCACGCTGAAGTTAAAGACCCATGAAAATCATCCTATTTTTTATACTATTTTTAAAAAGATCTAAATTGCTGATAAGGTTTTTGCTGGCTATTAATCTGAACTCAGTAAAAAACTTCCAAGATTAGCAGCTAGTGATTGTTGATAACATGCCTTATGGCTTGTGTACATATGAACACTTGTGACATTTAAGCTAATTAGCTAACTAAATTTACTGCTAGGTTCTAGCTGGCTAACAGTGTTGCTGCTCATCAAACTGAGCTTTTCTAGATAAAGGTATCTAAAGTATCAGGCTAAAGACTGTAACATTAGTAGCTAGCTAGAGCAAAGAATTAAAGTTAGCTAGCTAGCTTAAATGGCAGGGTGCTTCGTGGTGACATATTTAGGAAATATGTCACATCATACAACCACTCAAGAGATAAACGGTTGAAACATTTAAGGTTGCTAGCTAATTAAGTTTATTACTAGGTAGGCTAGTGTCTAGGCTAGATCACTAACTTGCTACTATGGATCTAGCTCGCTAGTCATCTAGTGAGTCTGAAATGGCAATCAAAATCTAGCTAACCTACCTAGCATAAATGTCATGGGAAGTTTGACAACTTCTTATTATTTCATAAGCAATATTATTTTTAAGTAAAAAAAAAAATGTTTAAGCTAGGTTCTTAAGCTAGCTATTTAACTAAATATCCTTCCACATTCCGGCTGGTTACTAGTCTTGAATTATTTATCACGATAGCAAGGGCGCTAAAACCTTTTTTTTTTTTTACAGCACTGAAATACAAATGATGAAAAATTAATTGATGCTTCTGTAATTTTCCTTCTAGCATGTTAACGCTGCTAACACTATTATTTTTAAAACTTCATTAGCTTTGTATTTTTGTTTGTGCAAAGCTAACATCAGTGTACTTTCAACAGGCCACTTGCTAGAGAAAGATAAATTGGCCTTATATTCCGGAAAATATGGTATATGGTGTGTTTGATTTGTCGACACACAAGATTAGAAAAAGGTTTACTGAACTGGCTGTTGTTGAAGAGGTTTCACATTCAGTGTGGTCAAAGGAGGGGCATCGCAGTCGCAGGAGTACTTTTTTCGGCCAGTTCAAGTGAGTATGAAAAGCAGCACTGTCTTTCTCTCTCTGGGTTTAAACACACACACACACACACACACACACACACACACACACACACACACACCATATTCTCCTTTCCTGATAAGGATGGAGTTAGTGATGATTCAGAGTCCCTCTGTATTAATATTAATGAATAATAAATTAATAGCAAGAGACGTGGTAAAGCAGTGTGCGCTGATGTTCGGTCACACTTTGTAACAGTCCAGTTCTAAAAAGCTACTTCATGTCTGAGATCCCAAAGGCAGAGTGTTCACTGAGTAAATTATTCAACACACACTTAAAGGTGCAATCAGCGATAATATGAGGTTTGATCCAGCACATAGAAGTGATGCCGTTGTTCTGCGCTAGCATTACGTGTGAATGTCATTATTTTAACAAATATACGATATAAATTAGTGTTTTTTATATCCTTGGCTAAAGACACTGGCCCTGCGAGTTGCAAATGTAGTTGATCGATGTGTTTTAGTGTCCCATCCACAAGAAAAGTACCTTCTGAGTCACTTAAAACAAGGTTGTTTTTTTAAAGACGTTTTCACTTGGACGAGAAAAAAAGTTTTGTTTTTTTTAATGTTTTATTTTAAACATGCTTCATGAATGTGCTTGGTTGTTAGTTTGTGCTATGTAATTTCCTACAATTTCATTTCATTTATTATTTTTCACCTTTGCATGATCGCAGATGCACCATTTTGTCTGGCGCCAAAACCCAATACATAGATTTGGGGAAAATTTCGTGCGAAGTATTCGTGATTGTTGTGCTTAAAGATTGCATTTCCGCAATTCACTTTCTTTCTTTGCTGTTTCTATACGCACGCTAAAAACATTATTCTTGAGATGTTTGATAGAATTGGTTTGTAATGTAGTACTATTGCCACCTACTGGGCGAAAAATAGGTAAATTTTTCAGCAATATATGTAGAAAGTAGGATATGTAAAATTGTACCTAAAAAGATTAAGACATTAACTAGCTATAATGCGAGTGTGATATAATGTTTGGGTATTTGTTAATAACAATGCTAAGCTCTTCCCATAAATTAAATTCAGCTGTGTTTGTGATTGCTGTGTCTAGGCTGAGATTGAATGGGGTTCATGAGACATGGATCTGACTCAGCGCCATGACTAGGAAAAAACTAATTATTCTACCTAGCTTTTATATACATAAATCTTAATACTTTCATATAATCTTTTAAGCACATATATTAATCATTACATGGCGGTGCTGTCGGTCACTATGCAAAAAAAATATTAAAACCACAAAGATAACCTTCTACACTATAGATATAATATCTTTACACAGACATAAATGTCTTTGAATTACTCATCTTATGTCTCCGAAGCCGAAAGTTTGGAATTCAACTCTAATTCTGGGCTAATCGTAAAGAGAAACGTGCCCACAAAATCCTGCTCCGTATACGAGTAGCACACATACACGCACACACTTTGGCTATGTTCACACTGCTAGGCTTAAAGCTCATAGCAGAAATTTGCATTAATTAGTCAAAAAGGTCCCATGTTTCTTCATAACAATCTTAAATATATTAGAGTTTACAATTCTATCAGTACAGAGTTTTGAATATAGGTGTAAATATGCAGTACATATTTCATTCCTCATGTACTCATGAGATGAGATGATGAGATGAGTATTTCATTCCTGATTCAGAATCTTGTTAAATAAAGAACGAAAATGGCTACGGATAGCTTTACTGAAATCGCTTCTGTTAAGGGATTGATTAATAGATTTCAGAGTAAGATTTAACATTAAGGATTAAAAAAAAGTCATTACTGGACTCAGCTAATTTTGTAATTAATTAAAAAAAAAATTTTAATTTAGCATTCTGTGTAGCTTCCTTAGCAAATTTTTTTTTTCCATACAGATTTTCCACTGAATTTTGCAGTGTCTAAGCACTTCACCCTGCCATGAGTGGAAAAAATTAATCTCTAGCAAAAAATCATATATATA
>JAQMYF010000022.1:14153855-14166931 GCA_030014195.1 Neosilurus mollespiculum
ATATTCATTCCATGTATTTGTACCTGCAATGTGAACGTAGCCATACGTTTAATCCACACAAAAACAGTTACATTTAAAAAAAATTTTTTAAATGTTTTGCTTTCACACTGTAAAAAAATGTTCTTTTTTTTTGCTAAGTAAAAATATCTGACCGTTTTTGTACTATGGTGTAAAAGAAACACAGAAACGCATCTTTTGGAAATTGACTTTTTGGTGATTGTCTCATGATCACCATCATTCCAAGGTAGCGGAATTTGACTGCTTTGTATCACTTTAAGCAAAGATGGGGTGTGCAAGAAAATGCAATTACGTTCATGTTGTCAAAAAAAAAAATTATGGGGAAAAAAGACGTAAAACGCAACACTGTGTTTTTTCATGTTTCATTGTGGAGAGGAAAATTCAAGAAAATTCTAAAAAATGCGTGTGTGTTATTGTTATGACTTGCTGATCGGTAGCTGCAGTGTTAGCATTAGCGAATAGCTGATGTGTTTGGTCATCGCTTATGAGCAGCGTGGTTTGTTAAAGTGGATCGATTTGTTTTGACGTGAAGGAATGTAGATGTTTTAAAAAATAACGATAACTTCATAACTCTTCAGAATCGCAGTTTGATCGAAATTAGCAGCTTGAAGATATCATGAGGTTTACGCAATGATAAGTAGGAATTAGGATTTACATTCACTTCAGTGTCTCACAGCACATCTCCCACTTTACACACACACACACACACACACACACACACACACACACACTGTTTCCCCCCTGATAACCTGTGCCATAGTTGCATAAAGGGCAAACCAATCAGGGTCCTAACACACACACACACACACACACACACACGGCCGTTGCCGTAGCCGTAGCTGCGCAGGAAGCGAGGTCCTCCCTTGTTCCTCGAGCGAGTGAGGTAGACGATGCTGGATGCAGGCTCTCTCAAAGTGAGGTCAAAGGCCAGAATTTCAGAGGTGAGTCTGTGGTCAGTCTCGAGGCATCCTCCAGCGCTGAGTGGTGGGAGACGTGTCCTCCGGAGATGAAGATTGGGCCTCATCTCGGGGCTGCCGGGGGTCCTGAGAGCTGCAGGGGGTTGGCGCCCCCCTGTGGGGACACTGGGCCACCATGTGGGTCACGCTCTGACAGTAGTGGCATTTCTTTGGCTGAGGTGGCAGACTGCACTCTTTAGCATGGTGGTCCAGACCTCCACAGTTATAACACCTACACACATACACACACACACACACACAGAGAAAAGAAGAATATCAGTGTCATGCTCAGTGAATACATGCTAGACACAAATGTCATGATTATATTAACACATGTGTGTGACATCAATCTGGCCAACAATTATTATTACGGTTCAGGTGTCAGCTCACCTTCTTTTGAATTAAAAAATAAAACATTTGCTTATTCCAATAGGAGACATATCGTCCATGGCTCTCTCTCGCTCTCTGTAACATTCACGTGTACACTCTCTCTCTCTCTCGAACATTCGTGTTCATAAACACACATGCACACACTCTCTCTCTCTCTCTCTCTCTCTCTCTCTCTCTGTCCCCTGACCAGCCGTTATTTTGTAACATGATTGGTCAAGCACATGAAGCATGGCGGCTTTGTAGGTGGGGAGCGAAATCGATAATCTTTTGCTTGTTAATGGATTAAAACTAATCAGAAATATGCACCTTTTGGCTTTAAGGAGCTGACAGTGATCTTTCATCCAGTGTGTGCTAAACTATAAGGGTTCTATTCTTTTAAGGAGTCTCCAGTGTTTCGTAGCCGTCAAGTGGAAATTTTACGTGAAGTTCACTGAACAGGTTTTGTAGTTTATTGGTAGCTGCGTTTCACCTTTAATGTACAGAGCAAGGTATAAAAAACGAGAGACTGGATGTTTATCGCAGTGAGGACAGTTTTCAACAATGCTGAACCTAAATCGAAAGGTATAAACACACCTGGCATATTGTTGAAAAATTATCAAATGATTGTAAGCATAATAGGATTAAAACAATGCATAGCATGAAGTCGTAAGAATAGGTGTGTCGCCACTTCAGTACAACACTTGGATTATTTTCCCGCAACAACGTGACATTAAATGTGTTACTGTATTGTTATTTGTACGAGTGAAGTTGATTTAAAGTATACCAACACTGTAAGTATATTCTATGTATATTCTATAATCATATGATTGATGGAATATGGAGTCTGCTTGTGTTTGTACTTATTTCCAAATTCAAAACTTATAATCTAAATCCCGGTTAGTCACAGACATGAGGATCGGATCCTTAACCAGGCATCATGAACATACTGCAACTCCAGTTCTGTCTTTATATACACGTTACCATGGAGCCTGTGGTTGCTACAGCATAGTGACATCATCAGCTACATCTAAATATAGACCAGAAGAACAGACTGTGTTGTGTGTATTCTTTATTTTCATGTGCTTGTGTTTGCATTTAGGTAAGTGATTTTATGAACTGAGGGAGAAAATCCTAAAAATATAATATAAACATATTAAAAAAGAAAATGTTTTGCCCTGTGAATGAATTTCTGGATTTATTTTATATTACTTTAATATAATATTTTTATAAATTATTTCATTTTTATACATTATTTCTTTCGAGGAAAAAAAAACATTGGTTCCTTATATTTACACCAGATTTCGAAATATTTTGTGTATCATATTTTTCCTTCATTTTTCACCAGGTTCTTTTTTTATGAACATACATTTAATCCTATATACTTTTTTCTTCATTCATTCGCTGAACCCCTTAAACCTATTAGGGTTTCACAGAGGCCGGAGCCTATTTCAACTGCCTCTAGGCGAAGGTGGGGTACACCCTGGGCAGCTCGTAAATCCATCAGAGGCTCAACACGCACACAAAACCATTCACATTCACACCTAGTTGCAATCTGGAACAGCCAATTAGCCTAATGTCCATGCCTTTGGACTGTGGGAGGAAGCCGGAGTACCCAGAGGAAACCAACATAAACACAGGAAGTCCACACGGAAATACCCATGATGAGCCCGGGACTTGAACCCAGGACCTTCTTGCTCTGAGGCCAAGGCACCACTGTGCCACCCTATATACTTTTAATATTTTATTTTGATTCGAATCATTTGCTGTTATTTATAATAATGTAGTTTTGTCCTTAGTAATACCTTGTAACATTCTTAACCTGTATTAAACTTATTTTTTTAAGATTCATTACACTGGCAGCTTTTGCAGTTAGTGTGATGCCGTATATAAGTGGACCCTGTAGGGGGCAGTGCAGGATTAACAATGTAATGCCGATCAAGGGTCGAGACACAAGAAATTCTGTATCAAATTAAAGGGAATGAAAAGAAAGACACCTGACAACACCAATTCCCTCGCAAACAACCCCAAGAAACTGCCCATTTAAAAAACAACAAAGTGCCTAAGAATGTTTCTACCCATTTACCTCTCCTTATAAAAGCAAGGAGAAATAAATCTGCATAAATATCCAAATTAGAGACACCGCCACATCCTCCCAACATCTGACACCAGCTAATATGCTAACAATAGCTGATCTGGCTAATAAACTAGCTCGCATTTGTTTGAATTGGGGAACTGGATTTGCATCATCAATGTTACCATAACAACCACTGTTCTTTTGTTTCTAGGATTAGTAAAATAAGCCTGCAACTATGAATGATGGTTTCACCCTACCAGACTTGATACCGGGTGGCACGGTGGCATAGTGGTTAGCACGTCAGCCTCACAGAAAGAAGGTAGACTAGTTTGATTCCCAGGCTCAGGATTTTCTGTGTGGAGATTGCATGTTCTCCCTGTGCTTGAGTGGGTTTCCTCCAGGTACTCCATGCACATTGAGTGTGTGTGAATGGTTATGTGTGTGTGTGTGTGTGTGTGTGTGTGTGTGTGTGTGTGTGTGTGTGTGTGTTTATGTGTGTTGCCCTGCAAGGGTCTAGCGAATTGTTCAGGAAGTGCCCCGCCTTCACCCAGTGTTGGCTGGGATAGGCTCCAGCCTCACCGTGACCCTAGTAGAATTAAGATGTTCAGGAAGTGAGTGAGTAGGTGAGGTTTGATACAATGCTATATCTGTAAGAAATATCATAATTCCCTGGCAATGAACCCCACAGTATCACTCATGATCACAGTTCGTATGATGTTGCATCATGGGAAGCGATAATTTTTTGCTGTTGTTTATCTCTTCCTGACTGTATTTTATAATACAGTTAATTAAACCTCCTTTTGTTGGTGATACAAGAAAAAAGTTACATTTTTATCGTTCACATTCCTATTATTTGTCATTAGCACCTCAGTCGTGATTGGCTTAATTAGCTGAGATTATATAGTAACATCACAAACCGAGAGTTAAGAGAGCTCCACCTCCAAAATCAATGTTATGCAAAACAAAGAAACAAAAAAGTTAAGTTAAAGCAATGCAGATTACAATTTATAAAACGTCCACAGTCTTCATATTTACACATACATACGTCATGACATAGTAGTGTTATTAACATTCATAGTGTCTTTATTCACCTGCTTTAACTAAACAATATTATTATTACTTTATACTAATCTTCGCATTATTTCTGTCTGTGCACCTGAATAAGATACAGGAATGTAAGAGTAAGACAAACACTATGAAGAATCAACATCAGCATGGGTCTATTTCTGGATGAGTTCGGCAAAGCTCGCTCTCTCTCTCTCTCTCTCTCTCTCTCTCTCTCTCTCTCTCTCTCTCTCTAACAACAGATGCCAGGCATCTGATTCACAGCCTCAAACTGCCACGGCATCAAACTGAATCACCTCAATCTCCAGCAACGCTGCTAAAACTGCTTTCACTCATACACACTACACAAGTCTACACACCTCCACACAACTCTACACATCTGTACTTAATTCTACACATCTATACTGAACTCTACACATCCCTACATTAGCCTGCACAACTCGACACAGCTCAAAACAAACCTACACCAATCAACACAGCTCTACACATTCATACACAAGCTTATACCAGTCTACACACTTTACACATCTCTAAACAATATTACACATCCCAAGAGAATTTCACACAATTCTATACAAAACTACACAACCCTACTCGTATGCACCACTGTACAACACACACACACACACACACACACACACACACACACACACACACACACACTGGCAAACCAATATTCAACTGTTAATTGTTTCACAATATCACCATGGCAACTGGTAGCAGACCCCTGACTAGATCAATGACAACCCATACAGACAAAACCATAGTCTGTAAACATGAGAAAACCTTTATTAAAATTATTATTAATTAAATTATTATTATGAATTAAATTATTATTAATTATTATTAAAATGTACACACAGTATATACACACATATCATGACTAAACCCAAAGACCAATATAAATTATATTTTAAATAATATTAGTTTTAATAATACTTAATTTGTGTAATTATTTATTTTATTTGAATTATTAATATTATATAAAATATTTAACAGATATAACAAGACATGCAATATTATTATACTATAACATAATAATAATAATAATAATAATAATAATAATAATTACACTGATTCGTTATTTATCAAATCTATTGTATGTTTTTGATGCTCCATCACTGAAACTATTTCTACAGCTGGATGAAGCATTGCCATGATAACCCACAGACGGCCAGGCACCCTCTAGTTAGTATTTGTTACAGTGTAAGAAATAAATAATGATGCATGGTAACTACTTATCCCATGATGATGTACAGACTTACCGGTCTCCCTTTGGTTTGCGTTTGGGGGGCGGGGCCTTGCCTTTGAGGCGTCGCTCACTGCCGGAGCAGGGTCCGCCCCCGGGCCCTGTTACCCTGAGCGACTCAAGCCCTTTACTGGACCTTTTAAAGGTGAACTCCACCTGCTCGCCTTCCCTCAGGCTCCGAAATCCCTCCATCACCAGTTTGCTCTGTATACACCCACCCACACACACACACACACACACACACACACAGACACACACACAATTATTATTGTGTAACTTGTATCAGAGACACAGTTCAAGCTTACAGCTGATAACAAATAAAACAATAAATAATATTTGACTGTTACACTCTTAAAACGGCAGTCATCGATTCTAGACAAAGAACAACAACAGCCAACCGCCTCCTTTCAGAGCTCCTTCAGAAGCTCCACCCTCACCCCACCCACAAATACATGGGGACACACTACCAAGTGACGACAATAATGTCGACACCCCCATCTCCCATCCAGCAACAGGGTGTTGGGCGGTAACATGATAATAACATGATGTGCAAGAGCACAAATACCGCCTGTTGCTGATTGGCTGGAATAGTGTTGTGCAACTTTCTTTGATTCTTATTCACAGAGACAGGGCGTTTTTTTTTCTTTTGGTTCATTTGTTTTAGAATAGTAACTTTTATGTCTCAGAAACAAGTTCTTTCCTGTTCTCCCTTACGTTACAGCAGCTATAAACCTCCGTTCTGTCGGCAGCCTCTCTTAACTTTCTCTTACAGCTCAAGAAAACAAATGCTTAAAAATAAACCAGTGCTGCTGTTACAGAAAATGAATCTGATAAATAAAGAGGATTTCAATTCATAACACCAATAATGACTGTGTTATGTTGCCATGACAACACACTTAAAGCCTATTAAAACCAATTAAAGTCCAAAGCTAAATTATGGATGCTGGATAAAATGTCACGAATTGAGCTGATGAAATTTTGCTGTTTATCTGACTTATAAGCTGATCATCCCCTCATAAATCACTTACTGTGTGCGAAATCATCTTGTATGCAAAAAGAAGTAAAAAAAAAATAGATACCGCAAAGGGTATTGTGCTTGGGGGATATCTTTATTTACAAATGGATTAAATAGGGAAGCGCGAGAATGAGAAAGAAGCGATACGCTCACGTCAACTCCATCACGCTAACATGCCTCAACTGGATTGTTATGGTAACATGGGCTTAAGAAGGCGCTAAAGTACTGACTAAAGCACAGTTTGAGACGAGTCAGACGGAAATCACTTTTCAACTCCAGTAGACACTTGATGCACGTGCGCACGCACGCACACACACACACACACACACACACACACACACACACACACACACACACACACACACACACACACACACACACACACAATGAATGTACTCTAACCTTCCACAAGATTAAATGTGGCTATGAACTGAAGCTGAGATTTTAATCTATTGATTATCTATTATTTTATTAATTTTATTTAATAGATTTTATCTATTATTTATCCATCTATAGATTTTATTGATTAAATAAAATTTTTGGATTAGGATGAGGTGAAAAATGAAAATCAGGATTCACTTTAAGGCTTAAAATATTTTTATACGCAAAATTACAACATTTTTTAACTTCGATGAATCCGTTGGAAAGTTTGTCGAAAATCTGATGCAACTACAGGCAGAAGCACTATATACTTATTTCAGTATCTCAGACACAACCGAGTAGCAATACTAGCTCTGAAGCTAATGAGCAACAGATAGTTTCGGCATAGTTATCAAGCAGCACTCCGTACTGGGTGTGGAAAAAATTACAGAAGGGGTGGTATTTTATATCAGCAAAGATTTGCTGCCAGGATAAACAAAGAATCGAGTTCTTCAGACGCTAAATAAAACTGACCAGAGATATCAGCTACCAATCCAAAAGTATTTTACCAAAGTAGCCCTGCCCATCTATATAGCACTACCCATAAAAGATGCCATGCTTCAAGCTTAACCTGCTAGCTAAAAAAACTAACAAATAAATAAATAAACTTTAAAGTAAATTACAAAAGCAGCTCATGTCTTGATATTACTTTAGAAATTACTAATGCATTTTGTTTACAAAAGTCTTTCTTCAGCTATGCAAGACATTTCTCTTTTTTTCCAAAAGGCAATTTTGATTATTATGTTTCCAAATTCATTTACTTGGATTTACACTTTATTGATCCTGAAGGAGAAAGTGCAGTGAGTAGCTACTGAGCAGCACTCAGGAAACAATCCCAGCTCTAAACCAATTACTATTTATTTATTTATGATACACTGTATTAATCCCACGAAGGAAAATTATTGCCTTTGCAATTAACCCATCCAAAGTGAGCACACACACACACACACACACACACACATACACAAACAGAGAGCACACACACACACACACACACACACACACACACACACACACACACACACTCGGAACAGTGGGCTGCCACACACTGCACCCCCCACCTGTGTGTGCGCGTTTTATGAAGGAAACACTGCCACACACATGTGATAGACACACACGTGCGCGCACACACCACTCACCCCCACACATAGTATTATTGCACATTGTTATTACACTATTATTACACAACTCCAGTAGGCTCTCTTTTCTCTCTCTCCCTCGCGTTCTCTCTCTCTCTCACACACAGACACACACACAGTCTTTCTCTCTCTCTTACTGTCTCGCCCTCTGTCTTTCTCTCGTTAACAGAGGTCAGTGTGGGGTAAAGGTTGGGGGGTATTTACATGTGTGGTTCCACTTTAAACACAGGAAGAGAGGGGGAAAGGAGAAGAAGAAGCAGAGAGAGTGAGAGAAAAAAAAGACTAACAAATCCAGTCTTAAACCGACACTCGAACCCTGCGCCTGGAGATTACATTCACCACTCTGACCTTTCACCCTTCCCCTCCCCCATTCTCTCTTCCACGGTGCTTTCTATCTCTCTCTCTTTCTCTCAAACCACACATGCAGCCTAAGTCAGTGGTTTCAAATAAGCTGACTGTGTATTATCACACACACACACACACACACACACACACCATTTGATCTGGCGGCACACACTATATCAATCACAGTGCACCATCAGTATTGGCCGGAAATGAACACTGCAGTAGGTTTACTGTGTGTGTGTGTGTGTGTGTGTGTGCTTGTTGGAGTGCAATTCATGGCACAAAACATTAAAGCAGAAGTGTTATTTCCTCCTTATGATCCCTCTCCCTTTCTCTCTGCCTCTCTCTCACACACAGACACACACACACACACACACACAAATTTTTAGCGAGTCCACCAGCAAGCAGAATCTCCCATGCCCCACCTCTTCCCCTGTTTACTCGGTTAATAACAAATCATAGCTAGCTAATTATGTCCACAACTTTACAATCATGATCCTTTTCTAGTGAAGTTTCTCATCCAGTATATCATATCAATATGATCATGATGTAAATGGACGGGTGTTTATTCAGCTACATCCTGTTACTGCCTTATCATTACATCACATGCACAAGAAATCCGAACCTAGTAAACGTCTTTATTTCTTCTCGGTAGATCGACCAGTGAGGGGAGTGTTGACTACAGTGGGATGGTTAAACAGCCACCTCTGCACTGCTGTGTTTCTGATTCTATAAAGGTTACACGTTTATCATCCATACACACGAACAAATTCGATTAGTAACAATCCTTGTAACAGTTTAAGAACATTACTGAATACCATGTTTATTCGTAGCTCTGCATCGAGGAAGCGCACTTGATTTATCCTGAAGCGGTTTGTGTCAGAAACATTCAACTGTAAGAAAAACATTACTTAACTGGAATCACCTTCATCTATTTACAGGGTTTTTTTATTTACTGGGTAACTACTGCAGTGAATCTCTTCATTTTATTAAGAAACAAATGACCAAAAACAAAACAAAAAAAAAATCTCTAAACAAGTCTCAAACCAAACAAATCACTCCCTTAACCAAGTTATTTGAACACCAGGTAAAAATTCCCCACCGTCTGCAGGGAAAAAAGGAGAGAAAGGAGAAGATTAAGGTTAGCTTGTTAGGTAATGTAGCTAATGCTAATTTAGTTTAGAAACTTTACTAATAAATATATATATTTTTTCTGATTCAAATTGTAAATCATGTTTTACTGCAAATAAAAAAAGAACACAATTATTGAAAAATACTTCCTTTTGTAACATACTGAACAAAAAACACAAATTACATTTTCTGTTTCAACAACAAAATAGTCAGCATTTTTCACTAAACAGTATAATAGATCATTAGGATCTAGTTACGGAAACATTACATTTTTTAAAGATTAAAAAATTAATTAATTCTAAACAAGAAGAAAATAAAGTTCTGATATGTTGGAATTACTTGAATGACTCACTCGTTTAGATAAAAACATTCCAGTCAAGCTTTCCGTTTAGTTGTTTGCAGTTTCACTTAAATCCCTTAAATAAAGTTTTCTTTTTCTCTTGAAATTTCAATGAAAAAATTAAATCAAATTAAATTCATAACTAAATTAATAACAACACAAAGATAGGATTAAGTGTATTAGAACTAATTTGCTGTTTGAACTGCCCTGCGATGGCCTGGCGAGCTGTCCAGGGTGTGCTCTGCCCTCGCCCCAGCCTCCCCGCGACCCTAATTAGGATTAAGCGGGTATCCAATGAGAAATAATTACTTCACACTGATATAAAACAAAACTTCAACGCTGTGTTTTCATTTGCACTTGTGAAATTTCATGTTAATAACTGATTACACATTATATTGTTCAGAATTGATTTATGACTTACATCATTAGTTCATATGACTTCATTTTTTTACATGTCTATTAACTAAAGTTTGTTCATTAAAACAAAACAAAAAACTTTAAGTTGTTGAATTTGTTCACTTTATTAAATACGGTGCTGTGTTGGAATAAAGTTTGTTACCTTGTTTAATCTCGTTTAGTCATTTAAGCTACAATTTAAAGTCATGTTTTCTATTTGGTATTTTGTTTTAAACATCTTTATACAATTTATTCCATTATTTAAATCCAACTTGTAAAGACTTTAAATGAAGATGAAACAAAAACAAAAAGGATATTAAAGCTTCACCACTTTCACAATCGCTTGTTTTTATAAACCAGGATTATATTAATAAATACTGAGCTGATATTGAATGAATAAAAATGTCATTAAATTATCATTTTATATATGGAATAATAGCATGTGTTTGCACAAACTATAATAGTTTTGAAAAATAAGAAAATAAAACTAAAAGAATTTGGATAAAAATTTATCTAAACAAGCTAAAATAATTCTTAGTAACTAATTAACTACTTAGTAAATAATTCCTAATAACTAACTCTTCTAAAACTAATTTGAAGAAAAGTTCCATGTTTAAAATCCTTTTTAATATCCAAGTTTATTAAACTCACATTACAATCTCTTTGTAATTCAGGAAAACAAGAAATTAAATTAAACCATAACTTATGCTTAAATATGTTTTGTATTTTCTTTTATTTCCTTATTTAATTATTTGTAATCATACAGTTACATACAGCTAATGCAATCTGTTTCATTTTTCTATATAAAATGTCAGATAAAAAACATCTCCAATGTTTATCATCCAGATGATTTTAATCCTCCTAATTATATGAGAAGAATCCAGATAAGTTTAAAGTTCTGACTGTAAACAGGATACACTTGTTAAAATGTTTCTAAAATAAATACCTTTACAAATACAAACAAATGCTTTTTGATTCTCATTAAATTCAGTTTCCATGACATGTTACAGGATTTTTTAAATGATTATTATTATCATTTAAAAAAATTTTGTCTTTCTATGGAAATCCTAAATCCATTACTCCCGACGTCTGTTAAGTCATTCTGCCTTTATTTCCTTATATGGGCAAGAGGAATTTTTTTAAAGGAAGGCGGGACATGTGTGGTCATGTGACCTGGGCAGTGTTTTCTTCTCCTCCTTTTCATCCTCCAGTTTTGAAGTTAAGCAGGGGGGAAAAAAGAGGAACCTAGAGGAGACGAAGATGCAGAGATGGAGGAATGAAATGGAGGGAGGGGGGGAGGGAGATGACTGTAAAAAACATTTACGAAGTATAAATGAACTAATAGGTGAAGAATGTGGCATGTTCCGAAAGTGGAGAAGGAGGAAAAACACAAAAGGAATAAAGAAATAAAAAAGGAATAAAATAAGGCATACTATACAGAGCTATTAGGCAAAAATATGAAGCAAGAAAAATAAAATAATTTTTAATATTACAAAAATAACACAAGATAAATGATTAGAGAAAAAAGACAGATGAGCATGAAGAAGAAAGAGAAAATGAACCTTTTCCTGTTTATCTATTATTTCTTTATTCAATAAAAGAATATTTTCATTTGCTTATCGGCGGAAGCTTAAAGTCAGGTGGAAGTTAGAGGGAAACATCAATTCCAAGGGTTTAATTATGATAATAATATTACAATGTTTTACAGGGAATGATAATAAAATTCAAAAATCTACATAAAAGTACAAGATTAAATTGTGCTGAGTTTACTTCACCCTTTCTTGGTGAACAGTGAGTAAAAGAATAAAAAGGAAAGAGAATGAAAGGGAGGAAGGAAGGAAGACAGGAAGAGGATATTCTATTCATTCCTTGTCCTGACATTTATTCTGTTTCTCTGTTTTATTTTATTTTTTTTTTTTAACTCTGACTTCCTGAGTGATCTTTCAATGTTTTATTATTATTATTGTTATTATTATTATTATTATTATTATTCCTGGATGTTTTCTGAATAGTCATAATTTCAGAGATTATTTGCCAAATTTCTATTAATTCACTCGTTCACCTGGTTTGTGATTTTATTATGATCATAATAATCAGCAGCTCATTTCCTCTAGATTATGGATCAAACATTGAAACATAACAGAATAGGAGGAAAAAGAAGGCCGGGACTGTACAAGATTTTATACACATCCTTCTTCATCCTTCTTCTGTTTGGTCTGGGTTTTTTTAAGTCTCTGTTCTGCTGTTCTGCTCTGTGACGTTTGTGCTGTACTCCGAACCCATCTTAGAAAAAGAGGGTAAAATGTTGCATTTAAATATGGTACGTAAGAATTTGAACTGCGTGACTCGTTGGTATGGAAACAACATGATGGCACACGAAAAGCCCTGATGTCTTTGGTTCCAGGGAGAGAGAGAGAAAGAGAGAGAGCGAGATTTAGGGGTGTGTGTCTGCGTGCCAATCGTAGAACAGACAAGAGGTTAATCTGGCCAGGGGCCCAATTTAACCTTTTCACACACACACACACACACACACACACACACACACACACACACACACAC
>JAQMYF010000022.1:14168540-14181124 GCA_030014195.1 Neosilurus mollespiculum
ACTCACACACACACACATACACACATTAACCCCTTCTCTTTCTCTCTCTTTCTCTTTCACAAACACAAGCACACACACTTCAGTGACAAATGTGGAACAAGTCACTACATACGCCAAGCACATGCCCACACAGAGACATGTGTGCAAACACATACAGACTGAAGAACAAGTCTATCTAATGTTTTGCAGTGTGTGTGTGTGTGTGTGTGTGTGTGTGTGTGTGTGTGTGTGTGAGTGTGTGTGTGCGCGTGCATATATTTGATTTTGCGGGGAAAGGAACCCCCCCCCCTCCTTTTTTTTGTCTTTAAAGAAATTCCTCTTTTTTTTAAGAATGCCTGTGGAGAGTGAGACGGGGAGTGAGAACCATCCCCCAACACACACACTCACTTTAGACCCCCAACACACATGTATGCATGTACAAACTGTTTTCCTTTTCTCCCCTGTATTTTGGAGCAGAAGCACACACACACACACACACACACACACTTCACAATCTTCACAGCAGCTAGAAAAGCGGTTGCCACAGGATGCTCTATTGATGCAGCAGCAGCATTTCAGTGGCATATCTGTGCTCACACATTCACTCAGTCAAACACTACAAACACACACACACATATATGCACACACACACACACACACACACACACACACACACAAACACAGGAAGTGATCAGTGCGTGCTTTATCAGATCTAATGAAAGCCTCAACCGTTCCTGGTTTCTTAAAACAGTAGGAGGTTCCCTCCTGTCAGTCAAACAAGGGGCGGGTTAAGAAACAGAAAGAACCAGTAAGGGAGGGTTCATGTTTTGTTGTCTGTTCAGTACGGTTGAGCACAGATGTTCTGTGATAATTACATAACGATAAATGGATTTAAAAAAAACACACACACAAAGTGTCACCACTTCATGAGCTGCTTTGATACCTTGAAATTAATTATCTTAGCTATGACTATTAACTATTAATCACATCAGACCACACCACATCACGGCACGACATGCCACATCACGCCACGCCATCCCGCACAACAGCACAACATGCCACACCACACCATGCTTAATTCTTTATCAACAAATTAGTAAGAAAGTCAATTTTCTATTATGACATTACAGTATTATTAATAGTTCTATTAATAGAAATAAAATATTGCATTTTAGTATATAATACATAGGAATGATGCGATCAGTTGGCTTTCTCAGGATAATTAACAATTACGAAGGGAAGGCGACGGGAAGTGTTGCTGAATATTAATTTTAGCGATATCCACCAAGCCTGAGGAGCATCATTGTTTTAGTATACACTCCCCAGGCACTTAAATAAAAAAAGGCAGACTAAAACGAGATTTTTATGTTTTGTTTTGTTTTTTAAATCAAGACGGACACAAGCAAGCTCCCATCACAGGCAGACTGTGTAACAGCGTCTCTTTCTAAACCATTTATATGGTTATGGTAGTTATGGTCAATTCAGAAGTATAAAGCAAGCATACTAGAACAAAAAAATGTAAAAATTTATGTTTACATATTTAAACTATTACAAAGACCGGTCAGGTGCACTAAAGCACTCAATGAGGGTGTTCAATTCAATGTGTAACATAAAATATATGAAAAAAAATAAAAGCAAGAATAAACATAAATGTTTACCACTTATATTTACACATTTTAACCATGACAGAGACTGTTCAGGTGAGCTCTTCTCTTAAAGACTAGTTAATACTACTATGGAGTGTTTTAAGAAGAAGAAGTTTGGGACATACTGAACGGACATGGGCATGGACACGGGCTCGGTCATGGCAGGCTTGAACACTAATACAATTTTTTGTATAAAATACAAAGAAACACAACAAAAACAGACCAAAACCAGATATTTGTAGTTTATATTTAAATATTTTTACCCGTAGTCGAGACTAGTACTTTGAGACGAGCTAAAGGAGCACAGCTGCATATTTGCTATGGAGCTAACAGGGATGTTTTTAGCATTAGAATTCCCAGCTCTGGTGAGGTTTTTAGCTTGCACGCTAATTTTAATTTTTAGTATTTGCTACAAGGACATACAAGAAAAACAAACAAAATTTGTATGGATTATACATATTTTCTATTTCAAAGCATGACAATGATGATGCTGCCTGTTTGAGTGCCTGGGACAAACTGTGAGTGTCTGTCATCTTGGTTCAAGCATTATCCACTCGGAATAATGATTTTTGATTCTGAGATAGCGGACCAGTCAGATCATGCCATTACCATGTAGCCTATACTGAGAGACCTAATCTATATATCTATCTATAATTCAGGATATTAATTTAAATCAATTAAATATGCAAAAATAAACCATAAACATTTTGCCCTAGTTTGCTTTTTTATGTTCCTGTGTAGTATATACTTATATATTTATGCCTCGATGGCAATGTGAATGCTGCTGAATAATAATTTTAGTGACATCCACCCAGTTTGAGGTGCAGAATTATTTTAGTATGTATTACATGGGCAGTTAAACAAAAAAGAACACTAAAATTAGATCTTTTTTCATCAGAATGGATGCAGATGAGCACCCAGAGACTGTGTAATGGCACCTTTTTAAAACCTTTATGGTGCTGTGATAGGCTGTGTAGGGAATCAACAATGTACAGCTCTAACCATCATTGGTTGGATCGAGTGAATTATGTAACAACTTGACATTAATTGAGCTGCAGAATAACCATGTAAAAGTATCTTTTTGTTGGTTTATGTTTAAAATATGCAAAAAAAAAAAAAAGCCTTTTGAGCAACAATATTTGCACTCGATAAATTTGGAAATGGCCTTTATCAATAAATTGCTCTGGCTTTGGCTTGATCGTTCCAACACCAGTGATTCTGCTTTTGAAACAAAACATTCTTATTTTATTAACCATTTCAACGTCTTTACTCAATTTCTAATTTTATCGAGAACATTAATAATCTATTTGTTATTTTGGGATAACCATAAAAGAAACAACAGCTCCTTCTAAGATTACTGAATTCCACTGCTATTCAAACTGCAAAATCAATACACAGATTCAACATTACATTGATTAAATAGTTTAGGACCATGAACAGTTTTCTCACACTAAATTGAGCAACCTTAAAATGTTTGCCTTAAAATGTCTTTTATTATCAGGTATCATACAAATGTCTTTGAGAATCATGATACAATACTTTTTGTGAAATCAGCCGACCCTTTAAATGAAACTTCTGACTCAGCCCATGCTTTCTTTTAATTATTAAAAGTATTTAAATCGATACCTTACATGTAAACATAGTCTTGTGAAGAAAGAAGGATGAATATGTCTAAAAATGTGATGAAAGTCTTCGAACACTACTACAATTTGTTATAATTTTAAGGCTTTTAATAAGAACTCCATGAACGCTTGATAGACACGACTGATTTGAAATTAATGATCAGTTTCAGATAATCATTATATTGTGTTCTTTAATGTAAGGCAATCAGTAGTTTGTCTAAAAATGCACTATTCACATCATATACAGTAATGTAATAAAGTTTTAAAAACGTCAGAAGATATTATATAACATGATGGTTGAAGTTGTAGAGAAACTGCCTTCAAAAAGAAATCAAATTAAATGTTTCTACATTCTTTTAAAACACTACAAAGATCAGTAAACAGTAAAAACAAAGCAAAATCAATACTTGGTGTAAGAAGCTTTTTTGCTTAAAAAAAAAAAAAGAGGAAATGATCTGCAAGTTTTACTATTTTACAGAACCAGACAATGTTCTTCTACAACTTCTGACTGCCGCACTTACTTCCTATTTCTACAGTAAACCTAACAGATTTCTTTATTTCTTAGTCCTTTTAATGTAATCTGATACTTTCTTTACAAACATTTAATTGTCACATTTCACTTTGTGCTGGAAAACTAATGTCTGGAAATTTTAAAGTTTTACTGACTCGATACTGAACAAATAATACATTTAAAATCTAACAAAGTTTATACATAAAATATAGCCTATATATGCACAGATTACATACACACACTTATTAGATAGTATATATTGTGTTTCAATTCTAGACAGTTCTGCATTTATACTAGCATTTATCGTGTACCTCCAGGAAACACACTGCCATGTTATTCCATAAAAGTAATCTGTGTATAATCATTGCTGTTCCAATCACTTTATGTTGTCTTTATTAGTTTCACTCTCTGTTAAAATTCATAAATTAAACTGGAAAGGGGGAAAACAGAAGCCCCAGCAGTGCATAATAGGAAGCAATGCATAATATTAGGCATAATAATAATAATAATAACAATAATGATAATCATCATCATCTTGATGAAATGCAAAATGAAACAGTAAAATCTTGCCACCCAAGTGTAGCAAGTAAAATTAAGCCCTTAGGATACAAACTTGCTTTAATCAAATTTCTATTATATATGTGCTCAGAACACTGTATGAAGGCAATTAAAGTTTAGACTTGTGGGGGTTTTTTTTATCACATTTTGCCTATTTACCAACTTCTTATATGTCAACCAATTTATGCCTTTGAAATTAGTATGTCCAATCTTGCTATTCACACACATCTTATTAAAGCGGTAATGTGAAACAAAACTGAGGTTAGATCAAATTACTAATACAGCATGATCTTGTCATATATATTCCACAAATTATATCAGCTGAAAAAAGCTGCATGGAAACTCTTAAATTCCTGTTCTTGTGTACAGGCTTTTTTTTTTTATCATCACTTAACAGTGTTTTGGATTGTTTTTTTGTTTTTTTTGTTTTTTTTTTTTGTTTTTTCTTTTTGGGCCTTTTATATTTAGTAGGTTATGGATTGTAGTTTTGCATTATCTGATACTGTATTTGTGTTTAATCTTGTAACAATGCACTGAAGGTCACATTGGATTGATCTAAAAGGAGCCAATTTATCTGCAGACATTTATAACGTATCGTGTGAATCTGATACTGTGGTACACAACATTTTTTTTGTGTGTGTGACTAACCTGGAATGGAAAATCCAACTGAATATAATCATTTAATTTTATGCATCGTGTGGGATTTATTGATTTACATTAACTAATATTGTTATTGCAAAGTAAGAGATTGTAACTATAATGTAATTCTACAACAAATAAATATTAAACTCTGTTATACAATGTGAATTATCTCAGGAAATATTGAACAATTTAAAGATGTCACTAACCTCCAAATGAATGTTCTAACAATACAGATAAATATTAAAATATTCAAATTTCATTGCATTCTATTAACAAAGAGAATTATAAAGAGTCTATTTACTGTTTTATTAAGTGACTTTTTTTTTTAACCAAAGTAACATAATGGATGAAGACAAAATAAACCTTTCTTTTAAGAAGTAAAAAAGGATACTTCATTTCTTATTTCAAGCAAAAGTACACACTGCTCAGTAACAGAATCAAAATCGATAACTTTCAGGTGATCACATAGATAGCATGTTGGAAAGCAGCTAGTACATCTTAGGTATGACTAAGATTTCCTTGTAATTCTTAAACACTGGACAGAAAACTGAACATTAAACAAATGAATTGAATATTTATTAGCCTACAGCTCTTAACTAGCACTTCACTGTAAGAACCTACACACCACATTCAGTGCAAATAAAAACCAAAATGAAACAAATTCACTATACATTTGAATAGGTGTGTTTCATTATTAGTAGTTATATAAGTTTTAAATGTTGACATTTTTTACAACAGTTGATGGTTTTGAATATACATAAGGGGCAAAACTAAGATTTTCCAAAACAAAACACAGGGAAGAAACACCTCTATAGATCAAATTAATCCTGATTAGCCAACAGTTCAGACCTAGCATGTAGCTTTTAGGACTAACACATTAACAGTACTTATCACATTTATACCTTACTGATTAACACCTTAAGGGCTTCATTAGCATAATTAGCATAGCAAGATGAACCATTTAAATACAGCACCATGGAAATTTCATTTTTCAGATGAAACAAACAAACAATCAAGTATGATTAAAATATCACCAAAACACTTCATGCATGTAAACATTTAAGCATCAAACTGTAAAATAAGGACTCACAATTAAAAAAAAGAAATTCAGTACATCATAAACAGATTTAAAGCATTTGTTTTAAAAAAACGTGGTATTTATATAATGTCTAGCCTTTGTCTTATAGAGGAAGGCTACTTATAGCTTGAGGGGAAGCTATATGAGCAAACTAGCTTTAGAAACACGTCCATAGCAACCATATGGCGCCTACAGGGTCACAACGGCTTAAATATGACATGATAACCCCTTAAACACGCTTAATGGTTCATAACTCGTGTTTTAAAAGCATCGATTCGAAGTAAAAGAGAGACACACGACGGTTTAACGAGTCAGGTATCCAACCGCATCAGCGGCCTGCTCACGCGCATTTTAACGGTCTCAGTTTCAAAATATAACCGACTCATTATGACGTATGAGCCTCGCGCCGTTTTAAATCCGTATTGGAGGTCTAAACCCGCATTAAATACGGAGTACAAGCCTTCGGCAAACAAACGTTTTAAACCGAAACCGAGTGAAAACATGCTCCTGCTTTAGGCTACTAGCATCGGATGTAAACATTGTAGCAAATTACGGACATCTGGCTCAACGCTGGACACCAAAAAGCCATGAAAGCTAGCGTAGACCTGAGCACAATAGCAACACCAACCAGGAAAACACACTGAGGTAAAAAATCTGCTCCATTACTCGGGGATGTCTGGTTTATTAGTCGATTGAAAGCTTGGCTTTTACAAGAGCATCATTTCCTCACAAAGCAAACACTGTTAAGCTTTGTTCAGCCTAATTAATGTGCTGTTTTACCAACTAACCAGTAAGATAGACAGAATTCATTTACCAGGTGTGTTCAGGGTTAATCAGATCATCATAAACACCTTTTAATGCAACAGATGACGGATTAATCCTAATATAAACTTCCCACATCACAGTTTATGGTTGGTTTAGGTGGGGGGGGGGGGTGGTGGAGGCCATGATGGTGTCAATAAAGGGTTTGTTTACAGTACATTCAGCCCTGAAGGTGTCTCTGAACGAGATGTACCCAGCACTTCCTGCTGTCATATTCAAAACACACTACAAACCATCATGCAGCACTATAACTGACCCAAAACCAAACTGAAACATGACATCAGTTGTGTGTGTGTGTGTGTGTGTGTGTACATACGACACACTGCACATGCATGAGATGAGTAAAACCTTCCGAGGGACTCACCTGGTGGACAAAAACGTCTAATGGAGGGTCCACTGAACGCCCCTCGCTGTGGGTCATCGATATAAATCCAAATCCCATGCGTACATTAAACCATTTGCAGTAGCCGGATCCGGCCAGGACCTGCCCCGGGCTCCGCTCCTCCTGCCCCGGGTACTTGGCGGTGTCACCGCCCGGCCCTCCTGCATGATTAAAAAAAAACACCTGAAACACAATCCCCGTGAGGTAGTCGGTATCGGTAGGTAATCAAGCTCGGGGTTTCAGCAACCTACAGCTTTGCTTGTTTGCCTGGTTCAAGACAACACACACATAAGAGTAGATTTGCGACGTGTGTGGGCAAAAAACTGGGAATTCCCATTTTCTCCAAACAACTAATCAAGGTGTGAGATGAGCTGGACACATCACAGGTAATCACGGTAAAGGTGCGCGTGCAAACCGGGAACCACCATTTCAAAGTCAATTACACGTTTTTTTTTAGCCCTGCCTGATGTATTTTGCAGCAGAAGTACACACACACACACACACACACACACACCACCCCCTGCTGATGGTCCCTCGGTTTCACTCCATCACCTAAACTTTTTCCCTCCCCGTGCATACCGTAATTCACGTGCACTCGTGTTTGTTTATTTGTTGCGTTTTGGGGAGGGGTGAAGGGGGGGGGGCATCAGGTGCGCGGGCGATTACCTACCCTCCCGCTCTTACACACACACGCGCGCGCGCGCGCGCTCACACACCTCTCTCACCTTCACGCATCTTATTACTAAAGCGATAACCCTCGTTCTCCATCGCGCGTGCGATCACACGGCGTAAACAAACCCGTGTCGAGCTCGTGCACAAACAAACAAGCAAGTTAGGCGCTAAACTAAAACTACCGACACCCGTTTTCGTTGATGCGCGAGCGAAATGAAAGTAGAAATGTTTTAACATTTGTAATTTATTATCATTTTATTTGATTTAAAATAACCCGATAAGAGAAAGAAGGAAAAGAAAAGAAAGAAACAGAATCAGGGTAAACCTTCGGCCATGTTTCCCCGCGCGCGGACCCTCCGTGTTCCTGCGAAGTTCCTCCGATGGAAAAAAAACGCGTTTCCCTCGCAAATCGGGGCGATCGATGGGGATAACGGCGGTAGTGGTGTTGGTGAGGGTGATGATGATGATGGTGGTGGTGGCGGCTGTGATGAAAAAGAAAATGATGAAGATGATGCGCGTCACCGTGGATCCGACATTGCGATTTTCGAGCGCGAGCTCGCATGGTACAGCGTGCTTCGCCTCTTTTGATGTTTGCTCGTGTCTCTCTCTCTCTCTCTCTCTCTCTCTCTCTCTCGCACTCTCTCTCTCTCTCTCTCTCCTGTGACCTCCTCCTTCGCTCTCTCTCTCTCTCTCTCTCTCTCTCTTTCTCTCTCTCTGTCCCACTCTCCCGTTCTCTCTGGTCGGCTTCTGATTGGCTCCTGCCCTGGCACACGTGACTTGGGTTCTGTCCAAATCACCAAAAAGCACACACTACCGTACTAAATAGTTTAGTACCTGTGGTGCGTGTTTATAACGTGCTGTGCATTACGGTAGAATGTGTCTTTTTTTCACTTTACCCGATTTTTGTGTCATTTATTTTATTACATCGGCGACACTTAGAACATTCTCCACTGTAGCCAATACCTTACTAAAAGAAATCACCTGACAAATGTGTCTGCAACATTGTATACCCCCCTACTGTGATCATTAAAACTCTGAACATGTCCCAATCCTTGTTTCACTGTATTTTCATAGTGACTATGCTCACTAAACTATATGAATTAAACTCCAAAGCTACACCAGTATATTAAATGTCAAGTCAGGTTTACTTTAATGAAACCTTGGCTCTTTAGATGCTAAACTACATCCTCGGCTTGTAACAGTTAAAAGTTTATAATGAGGATAAGGTGAGACAACATGCAGCTTTATCAGCTATTAAACACTGCTGGTTAAGAACATCATAAACACCTTCAGATCTGTTAGTAGGTTAGTAATTATGGCAGATAAGAAGAAGTGTAAGAGATATCAACTAATTGCTAAAACCCATGGCAAAAAATTTAGACCACATAATGTGTACATTATGAAAATAATATCTGTTTATCCATTTACTCAATACCACTCTAAACTTTTAAACTTTAAAAAAAAACAAAGAAGATAAGGGTAGTTATATTGTTAATACTCCAGTATTTGCACTTTAATATTGATTCAAAAAAATGAGTATAATCATTCTATATCCAAAAATATATATTTGTATCATTTTTGCCTTTTTAACTGTAAATGTTAAATATTTTGTAATTATATGATTAAATCATTTATATATTTTATATATTTTTGTGTCTCTGAATACCTTTGCTTACTCTCTCTACTTTTTGGATTGTGTAATATCTTGGACCTTTATACCTGTCTATCTATCTACTTTTGGTGAAAAGTAAAAGTGATCTCTAAAAAATGAATGTTTCAAGGAAAGTTTTAAAGGTACTACATTCACCTTTCTATAGGTAAAATACAGGCCACGTGTCTTCTTGAGGTACCACCCCACTGTCAAGGAATTTTACTGACCCCTATGGAACAAACGCAATTCCTTTTGTCTTTGTTTTGTGTGAAAAGGATCCTTTAAGTCTTAATTTTCTCTTGTTGTACAATTTCAGGTTGGTTTTTGTTTTGTTGTTTGTTTGTTTTTTGCTTTTGTCATGAAAAAATGTTTTTCATCGGGTTATAAAATATCTACACATATGTTGCAAGCCATGAGCCATGTTTTCTTCTTCTCATACTTGCTTGACTTAAAGGGTTTGAAACCATTTTAACAGATTGACTCAACAACTACCCCCACCTTCCACCAGTCTCTCTCTCTCTCTCTCACTCTCTCTCTCTCTCAGTCTAACTCAGGAATTTCACAACCTCCCCGCCCCCCAGACACAGTGGGTGTGTCCCAAAACGACCACCGTGTGAAAGTTCTGTGGATGTCGGGTGTGCGTATGTTCAGTGAGGGAGGTGGTCTGTGCTCAGGTCACTTCAGGTTTCCGGTTATCCTCAGATGTTATCTGCTTCACATTCTCCTCCATCGCTCACTGAAAAGACTTTTGAACATTTATCTTGTGTTAAGCTGAGTGCAAAAGTTTGCACACATGAAATTTTTTTTTGAAAAGTCCAACACATTAATTTCAATTACATGGCATTAAAACACTATAATAAGTTTATACCCTCTCAGAAATAAAGCATTTCTCTTTACCACTGGTGCAGAACCATGAAGAGCTTATGTTTCTTGTTTTGCTATCTGTGCATAATTCATATAATAGTTTAATAAAGGTTTTATAAGTGTGGTCCAATTTAAGTTCCAAGTACTTAATTCCATTAATGAGTAATAAATATACACTATATTCCCAGGCAGAATATACACACTAAAATACAACATGTTCATCTGTGGTTCTTAATATCCAGTGATGTATCTTAGATGATTATTAAATTATTGTATTGCATTTTATTTCTGAGTGTCTGTGGTTTAAACTGTGGGGAATAAAATGTTTCTAAAAAAATAATTAAAATTGAAAAACCCTCGTATCTCTATTTGTATTACATACATTATATAATAAGAACATTGATACAAAGGTTTTTTTTGTATATATTATATATTTATAGAAATTTAGATGATACATAATGACATGTTCATATTCCTATACACTCTTTGGTGCTCAGAAAAAAATTATATATTTGTATATTTCTAACTTTAAAAAAAGCCAACTGGCCCTTCTTTGTGCCTTAAGTTACTCTGAAATCTAATTAAAGTTACACTACATGCACATTTACATGGTAAAAAATGTACTTTACATTTAAATTTAAATTACAAGTGTAAAATAAAACACATCTCCTTGATGGTACCCCACAATGAGAAAGTATCTATTATTTGTCTGCCTGTGGAAGTGCTTAATGGTACTTTATGTTATGTATCAAAATATTTAAGAAATAATGCACAGACAGTCAGCTGGTCATTGCCTCGAAATAAACCCTGACAGGGTGATCAGTGGTCTTGACCCTGCAGGAGTTTATTTCACAGTGACAACACTTGCTCTGATTATCACACTTTGGATGGTGTAAGATTGCTAAATATTAATTCAGAGTGATTATATTGGTTAAATGTTTATTGCTTTTGCTTAGGACATGCTTTGTAGTAATGGTACATAACATACTGTAAAGGAATAACAGACTGCTGAATATTGTAACTGACCAATCAGAATCAAGTATTCAATTGAGGCATTTAATAATAACATTAACCATGAGGAAAAAGCTTTTAAAAAAAATATTCTTCTTAAAAGCGCTATGTACGATTCCCAAGGAGTAAAATCTCCAAATCTTATAAATCAAAAATCAAGCATGTTGTGTATGCAATGAATTTTCACTGTGTACAGACTTCTCATTTTGTTTATAAAATAGTCCATTTAGAAATGTGTCTCTTTTATTGCTCTTTTAGAAATGACAAATTTAAAATTTGACCTACTGGTCCTTTGTTAAATGTTCACATAGCCAAGAGGCAAAAGTTCTACTGACATCTCAATGTATGTTTCAGTAAACTGTTGCATTATTTCAGGACACAGTTCACATATATCTTCATATCACATATAAGTCTTTATTCCATCTGTCTATTATATCCCAGATATAGCAGTTTCTTTTATTCATCTAAATGTTGCTGCAATCTTTTGCGCTCAACTGTGCTCAAATGTCTAGACACCTATTTTCAATCTAGATTGAGTTTTCTTGTACAAGCACTCACTATATATGATTGTATCAGAGATATATTCAGTAAGATTCAATAAGGAGTCTTGAGGATTTTATAAACATGCATACATACATACATACATACATACATACATACAGTAGTGTGCAGTGAAGATTATACAACACTTTTGTATAAAAGGGCTCCTAATAAAAAGAAGTAAAAAAAATTACTTCTCTACAATTCTTTGGTGAAAATGAATTGAACAAGGCTATTGTAGGCAGTGAGAACCAAAAAAATTATCCCAACAAGTATATTGAGATAAAAGTATGGCTAATAAACACAAACACTGAAGATACCAATTTTTCATAAAAACTGAAAGGTGTCACAAATTTAAATTTTTTGACTTTTGCATAGCATGAATGAACTTGAAACCATAAGGAATGGTGTAGCGAGTGAAGAAATTAAAAAAATACGTGAACACTATGCCTGAAAGGTTAAATGCTGTAATCAAAGTAACAAGTGGCCACACTAAATATATTGATTTTCTTTTTCTCAAAAAGATATATTTTTTAATTTCTTCACTCGCTAGTCTTCACTGCACACTACTGTGTGTGTGTGTGTGTGTGTGTGTGTGTGTGTATG
>JAQMYF010000022.1:14193031-14206474 GCA_030014195.1 Neosilurus mollespiculum
TTATAGAACTAGTGTATTTCTGGTCACACTGATTCTGATTCCTGAAGCTTGCTTCATGCCAAATGCTTAATGAAGGTCTTCAGATGTTAAAACTCAGACTCACCTGAAAGAGAATGACCAGCCATGACGTGTGTTTCCTCATGAGATATTAAAATTGAAGAGATCCAACAAGGAGATGTGTAGATTTTTTTTGAAGGTGGGTTTGGAAAGTGTTCGGATATTTACAATCCCCTAAACTGAAGGTGCACCATGCGGCCTGTGCACATAATCAAGCGAGCCAGGTCAGAGGCGACGGTGCGCTTCTTTTATCAAGGAATTTTCCTACTATTAATATTTAATCAGCAGTGTAACAAAAGAGGACTGTGAGAGGACGGCGGGCAGGGGAGAGAAAATGTGTCTTAGAAGAGCTCTTGCTGGTGTTAAGTGTTTCTGAGGGACAATTTATACACAACAGGGGGGAAAAAACAGAACCTCCGGGTCTTAGACTGTGGCATGGTCCATGCATAACTGTCCACAAATGTTCAGTAATGACCCGTTCAAAATATTACATATACTGTATCAACGCTGTGATAGAATATAGCATTGATTACAATCAAAGTGTATCTGAACCAAAAAGTTAACACACACCTCCATGAGGATCCATCGAGTCTGAGAAGGAACAACTGTAATAGAAGATGAATTTTCATTCATTCATTTGGTGAACCATTTAATCATATTTATACACAACAGGGGTGGGGGGAAACAGAACCTCCGGGTCTTAGACTGTGGCATGGTCCATACATAACAGCACCATTTATGTCGTGTGTGATGGGAGAGATTACGTGATAACATCAGACACGAAGATTATGGTAAATCAAATGATCACTCTTTATAACCACAGTGAAGAGAAAAGCATCTCAACACACAACACATTGAATAACAATGTTAGATGGGCTACAAGAGTAAAAGACCACGTTAAGATCTACACCGGTCCTTCAAGAACAAGAATCTGAGGCTACCCGAGGCACTGAAATAGGACAGTTGAAGATTGGGCGTTCTTTTCACTGTATATTCTTGTTCATTCTCTAATGTACAGCCTGTGTGTTTGATCTTCCATTATCAGTTCATTTTGACTGATTACAAAGGTTTCATCGTGAAACCACCCAAACCCACGGGTTTAGTATCTCTTATTCACCTGTTTTTCATCTTGATTTGGTTCTGTGTCTGTTTACAGTAACAGTAACAAAAACGCCTAACCAGAGGAATGATCCTACGCATGTGCAACACTGATTCGTAAAAAAGTGGAAAAGTCTGAGATCAGGTGTTAAGAAACATAGGAACGCATCCGATTTCAAGAGAAATGAAAAAGATGGCAATGTTTACTAACATCATTACGTCTGTTGCAGGGGTCACTGAGACTCACGTAAAGGTGGGGTACACCCTGGACAGCCCGCTAATCCATCGCAAGGCCAACACACAAACGACCATTCACACTCACAAATGGGGGCACTTTGGAACAGCCAACTAACCCAATGTGCATGTCTTTGGATTGTGGGAGGAAACCAGAGTACCCAGAGGAAACCCTCATAAGGACAGGGAGAAAAGGCATACTCCACACAGAGAAAGCCCTGGCTAAGAATGGAACTCAAGGACCTCCTTGCTGTGAGGCGAACGTGCTAATCATGACACCACTGTGCCACCGTTGGAAGTTACAGGTTTTTTGTTATTAACGCAGCTATTGTGTAATGTGCGTTGGGTTAGAGGCGCCCTCCAGCGGCAAACCAGAGCAGTGCATTTCAATGTTTTCATCAAAAAAGTTTAAATATATGATTATAAAAAAGGAGTGATTATTATTATTATTATTCAAATATAATATGCTACTGGAGACTTATATTTAGTTCAAATCATGTTTTTTTCCCCCCTTGCAATAAATGTGTAATGTGTTGCTGTAATATTTACTGTTCTACATTTTTTAGGTAATAATTTAAGAATCTGATTAAGCGACACAAAATTATTTAATTATTAGCTACATTTTGCCTTAAAAAATCAGATTAATCACAGAAATAGGGGAATTAAATAAGTTGACGCATCACCTCGTGTAAAGAATGAAAATAAAATAAAATATTCAAATGGTCCCTTTAAGATTGAACAATTTAATGTCATGGAGGAGCTTTGCACAGTCACTTTAAACTTGTCATAGTTTTCGTAATTGTTGTATTTTAAGTGTTAATGTTTACAAATGTACTGTCAGAAACACTTAAGAGAAAAAATGTCCTTAAAGAGAATCTTTTTTTGTTATCAATTTGTTATCTTGACTAGATGTGTTGAGTGATGCTGCTCGGTTCAGCTCAGTGCTGCCACCGTGCGGTCAGAGATACAAACTACACATGAACACGGCGAAATATTTACCCTGTCCTTGTGTATGGAAACAGATTTGAAATTATTTGAATTAGAAATTATTTGCACTTTATTAGTTTTTGTTATTTTTAAAAAGAAAATTATAATAAAATACAGCTGTAAACCTCACACTTCCATAAGATGATTTCTAGTCATAATACGCAGATATACGAATAAAGATTCCATTCAAATAAAAACAAGCAACAAGCATCCCGTTCATTACAGTAACATTTTATTTGATGTGATGCTGAAATATGCTTTATTCCCTTTAAAAGGTAAAAACAATCTGCATAAGTTTGGAGGTAGAAGCAACCAGTAAATATATACTGTGTATATATATATATATGACACGTTAATACACCCACACACTCTCACATACTGTGCGGTTAATCATTAAATGATAGAACAAGTGAATTCTTTTGAACCTGCAAATAAATAGAGTCCGTAAAAAGTTTTAGAAGCCATAAGTCCAGAGAACGTCCAGAAAAACATGTGAAATGTGAATATAATAAACACTAACACGCTGTGTGTGAGAGAGAGAGAGAGAGAGAGAGAGAGAGAGAGACAGAGAGAGAAGAGGGTGGAAAGTGTGGAAGAGAAGGAAAATGATGGCAGGATAGAAAGAGAAGGAAAACAGGAAAATCAGCAGCTGAATGAAACGTGTGTGTGTGTGTGTGTGTGTGTGTGTGTGTGTGTGTGTGTGCGCACATGGGTTAGTGTTAATCGATCCAGTGGAGATCCAGACAGCGGGCGATAAAGGCGTAGGTATCTGCCACTTCCTGGATCACCTTGCTGGTGGGTTTTCCAGCACCGTGGCCAGACTTTGTGTCTACATAGATAAAGAGAGGGTTTAACTGGCCGGGCCAGCGACCAATCATGTGCTGCAGGGTGGCGATGTACTTCAGAGAGTGCAGAGGCACCACGCGGTCATCGTGGTCACCGGTCAATAACAGCACAGCTGGGTACTGGACACCGTCACCCTCAGGAATCCGGATATTGTGCAGAGGAGAGTACCTTACACACATAATGGCAGACACACACACAGACAGACACACACACACACACAGAAGGGGGGTCTGTTTATATGGTCAAAGCTGGTGGAGCAAAGGGCAAAAGTTTCCAAAATCTGGTTAACATATTTATCGACTATGGGTGTCTTCGAGTGTGTGCTGGTGAGTGTTTATGTGCTCACTTGATGAGCCAGTTAAACTGCTCTTTGATCTTAGAACATCCAAAGTCGCTGGTCCAGGCGTGACCAATGGTGAACTTATGGAACTTGAGCATGTCCATCACTCCGACTTGAGCTACAGCACATCCGAACAGGTCCGGTCTCTGATTCACACATGCTCCTACACACACACACACACACACACACACACACACACACACACACACACACACAGCAGTTTGTAACTTTGAACACAGTCATATTTTCCATTATATTACTCTGTAATCCAGTGTGTGAACGAGTGTGTCGTACCCACTAGCAGCCCTCCGTTGGAGCCTCCATTGATAGTGAGTTTTTTAGCAGAGGTGTAACCCTCCTTAATCAGATACTCTGCTGCACACTGAAAATCTGTGAAACAGTTCTGCTTATTCTCCAACATCCCCGCTACACAGAGAGACAGACAGAGAGAGAGAGGGAGAGAGAGAAAATGGGGTAGGTAGAGAGAGAGAAATAGAGAGAGAGAGAAAGAATGAAGTAGGTAGAGAGAGAGATAGAGAGTGAGGGGGGTGGGGGGGTTGGGAGATAAACATTTGGTATTACGGCATTTGCCAGTCACCCTTATCCAGAGACTCTAATGTTCATCTCATTTAGACAGACGATCAATTGAAGTTTAAGGGCCTTTGATCAAGAGCTCAACAGTGGCAACATCGAGTGGTATTGGGGCTTAGACCCCTGACCTGATCAGTAAACCAAAGCCTCAACCACTCAGCCACAACTGCCCGGGAGACAGGGAAAGAGAGAGGGAGAGAAAATAGATATGCATTTACATCCACCCAGATCCACAAATCAATCAAATGATTTAGCAGTCTGTCCATCTCAATCCATCCATACCACCAAGTGTGTGTGTGTGTGTGTGTGTGTGTGTGTGTGTGTACACACTTTACCTTTGTGCCAGGTTTCGCCATACTCCCCTCCCCCTCTGATGTTGGCGACGGCTAAAACTCCACCCAGATGCCTTACAAAGATGAGCCTAGAAACACTGCGCGTGCACACACACAAGCCTTATTAATAAATTCTGGTAATGTCCTGGTGAGAAAGTGCACACGAGAGAGAGACAGAGTGAGAGAGCCCACCTGTAGCTGGGTGTGATGGAGATGTTGAATCCTCCGTAGCCATACAGGAAGGCTGGGTGGGAGGAGTCCAGCTGGAGCCCCTTCTTGTGGACGATGAACATGGGGATCTGTGTACCGTCTGCACTGGGGTAGAACACCTGCGGAGGAACACTGTATACTCAAGTGTTGTCCTTGTAATTGCAGTGTGTGTGTGTGTGTGTGTACACGTTACCTGTGTGGTCTGGTACTCTGTCGGGTCAAAGCCCTTGACTTGAATGTCCCTAAAGACGTGTGGCTGTAAAGGAGTCTTGGTGAGGTCACAGTGGTAGATGATGGCTGTAATAAAGGGGAAGTAAAGAAAAAAAATTCATGTTACTACAAGACTAAATATATGAAACAAAAAAAAGTGTCTAGGCGTACTGACCCGGACAGAGGAAAGAGGTGAAGTGGTAGAAGATCTCAGAGTCCTTCTTGCGGCCAGTGAAGCCCACGATGGACCCAACCTCCAACGGGAAGGTCTTCAGCTCCTCCCCCGTCGCCAGCTGGTACATCTTCAGCACGTTTTTCACGTCATGGAGGTAACACACACACAAGAAGCTAGAGTATGTGCATGTAGTAAATACTGACAGGGATAAAGAGATAAAAAATAAATAAATAGAACGCTCTTAGTGCCAAGCAAACTAAACACAAGTGCTGAAAATTAAAACAAATAAATAAAAATCTCACCGAGGACATCTTTATCATGCTGCGGAATGAGCTCCTTCCACTGAGTGGGTTCCGGCTGGGCAAAGTCCACATTGATGAGACGGTAACGCGGTGCGTCAAGGTTCGTTTTGAAAGTAAACACGGTGCCCTCATTAGTCACGTATTCGTACTCTGCGTCAAAGTTGTCGACCAGCTTCACCCATGGCAATAGCCCTGTTACAAGAGTAGGAGTCACGCCACAACATCAAGACAGTTTAAGCAAAATGGTCTCATGCAAAGCCTACATGTGACCAATCAATGACTCTCAGTTTAGCAAGCTCCGCCCTCAACAGTCTCAAATTCACAGATACTAAAATAACTAAAAAAAAAAAAAAACAGGATTCTGAAACTGCAGTCCTATAGTTCCTAAAAGGTTCCTCAAGTTTCTACTACCTTAAATCTCTACATCGAACAGTTCCAGTGGAAAGACACCTGAGGAATCCTCAAGAGAAAACATGCCTAACCTCCCAGAGTTCCTCAAAGGTTCCTTTAATTAAAAAAAACCACACACCCAAGTTCTTGAGAGAATTCCACAAAGGGATTGGCATCCAATGTTCCTCAAGCAGAAGTGTATTTAAAGTTCTAAAGAAACACTGAGTAGGAGGAGTTTTAGTTCATTCGTGCTGTGAAGAAGGAGGAGGAGGAGGAGGAGGAGGAGGGAAGTGAGGGTGGGGTGATCACCTGTGATGGCGTGTGAGATTGTGTTGAGGTCACAGTACCACAGTCGGTTTACTGGGTCACACCCTTCTCTGATGGACAGCAAGACGTAGCAACCATCATCAGAAACCTACCACACACACAGTTATGTTATTACATAATAATGTATATGTGTATGATCTGTAGAAGGGTGTGTGTTCTACCTCAGCTCCGCACATCCACTTGGGCTGCTCAGGGAACTCTGCACATAGGACATCCTGAGACTGTGGTGTTCCCAACACGTGGAAGTAAAGCTTCTGGTTCAGGTTGGTGGAGGTCTCCGTCCCTGAGACAGAAAGACATTGTCCTCAGTGGTTCTGAAGGCAGTGAAGTGAAGAGTGATTGAAAGTGATGAATGTGATGATAAAGGATGCGTGTGTGTGTGTGTGTGTGTGTGTGTGTGCATACCATCACTCTTTCCCTCCTGCTCTGGATACGAGTTATAGAAGAGGCCTTTCCCGTCATGAGTCCAGGACATACAGCTGAACTTCACTCTCTCAAGTCGGTCCTCCAGGGCTACGGCTCCGTCAACCCGCAAAAAACGGATCTCCACCCAATCAGATCCGCTCGCACTCACACCATACGCCAGGAACTCACCGTCCTCTGAGAATGCATAACCTGAGGCGCAGGAGACAGAAGAAGATTTTAAAAAATAAATTTTTAATACTGTTTCTCTTTTCATTATGAATTTTTACTATTGCTATTGTTATTATTATTATTATTGTTGTTATTATATGAACACTTTTTAAAATAATATACTTTGGCCCTGTGATGGTCTGGTGAGCTGCTCAGAGTGAACCCTGCCTTCACCCAGAGTCAGCTGGAAGGGGCTCCAGCCTCCCCATGACCCTAATAATTGGCTCAGAAAATGAAATGAACTTAAATATTACTTAATAATTATTTCCATTTATTTGGGGGGGAGAGGGAGGGTATCATTTTTAAATGAATACATTTAAATAATTATACATTTCTTACAATATAATAATAGTACATAAAATATTAAATTTTTATTAGAAGTTACTACATCATTAGTCCAATTATTATGATTAAACTTATTATTATTATTAATGTTATTTCATTATTTTAATACTTAAAAAACACTATGATATTTTTAGCAATTATATCAAAATATTAATTAAATATATGTTTTAAAATAATTCTATTTGTATCAGTGATTACTGCTTTTAAATAACTGTATTTTTTATTAGTAATTACACTTTACCCTCGATTTCCCGTACCACTATTTTCCGGATTTCCCGTACAAAATCCAGTGCCGGACATTATTTGGTATTGCCGGAAAAATGCTCGGACAAGTCCGGGATCAATGATGGAAGTCCGGGTCGGTCAACAGATGAACAGATAGTGGCATCAGTGACGGGAGAGCGAAGTGAAAGTGAGGACAGTGATGTTGAGCCGGAACCCACATTTAAAATGAATGTGATAAAAGAATGTGCTGATTCGCTCCTTAAGTTTGAGGAAACACAATATTGTGTATTGAGTGTCGGATAAGTGTGTAAAAGTCCGGGACAGCTGCTGAATAATGGTGATTGCCGGACAGAATATGGTAAATTAGCGAATGCTGGACTTTTGAGGTTCCCCCACAGCCTATCCCTCTAATAATCCGGGAAATCGAGGGTGAAGTGTATTATAATATTACTCTTAATAATCACTGTAAGAATACATTTGAAATGATAAGTATGATATATCCTAAATTATTATTGTTTTTTTTATATTATTAAAAAACACTTATTCCAATTTTAATAAGTAATTATGTATATCAAATCATTTTTAGGGTTTTTTTTGTACTACTTTTAAAAGATGAAGTGACTGGATTCTGCTGCACACACACACACTCACCCTGTAACGCTACAGTTCCATCATCTGAAAACGTATTTGGGTCGAGGAACACCCTGGGTTCTGCCTCCAGGTTCTCCTGTACGTAGAGAACGCTTTGGTTCTGTAGTCCTGTATTATAGAAATGAAAATACCTAACAAGGGAGAAGTGAGATCCAGTTAGAAAGAAAAGTCCATTGTGTGTCATGCAGAATTTTATACAAGTATATACAGTAATGTACAATTCTATAAAACCAACTGACAAAGACAATAAAAAGGAAATATTGTACATAAGGTATAAACAAACAAACAAACAAATAAAATCTACTCCCTTTGCAGGTTAAATCTAATCTCTTCTCATCATTCATTTTAATAATTTATTATTTACAAAAAAGTGACAAGTCAACATACCGTACTTTATACAGTAAACAAGTAAATTAATATTATATTTTATATACACACACATGTATACTTAAAATAATAAATTATAAAAATATATTTATTCATTAATAGTAAGTTATTAAATATTTATTAGTAATTAATTAACATTTATTAATTAACTCCCTGTTTCCATAAAATCTATTAATTCCTTCTTTGCACACTCACCTGTTCCCCCGTTTGAAGGGGCAGCTGTATTTCGGGTAATTGTACAGCTCGGTCATGCGTGCTTTAAAAACCTCTCTGATTGGACACTCCTCCAGGAAGGGTGTGGTCAGCTGGTTTTGCGCATTGACAAAGGCCTGAAATGTGGAAAATTGTGTGGAAATTCAGTCTCTCTTATGATCTCAGGATTAAACAACATTATTATAAAAGGTGAAGAAAGCAGCGAATATTTTCACCTGGGTTTTCTCGCTGTCCGGATCCTCCAGCCAGCTGTACGGGTCAGGAACCTTGTGTCCATGATAATCGTCCACCTGAGAACACAGCACCACGTCGTCAACTGAAAACACCTTTCAAACTACACCCCTGAGTCATGGTGCTCTACAACTGCAGCACAGCCTGGCCTCCAAAATTACCCATGATCCTGTACATTGTCACCAGCCAACAGAAGGATTCAAATCTGCCCACTTGGGGGAAGGTCAGTGAGACAACACAGAGTGAATTCCCCTCCTCCAACACCAAGACAAGTCAAAAATAACAAAAACGACTCACACTGAACAATGAACAAGTCATAAAAAACTGACAATACAATCCAGGGTGTACCCTGCCCTTGCCCAGAGTCGGCTGAGATGGGCGCCAGCCTTCAGAGACCCTAATTAGGATTAAGTGGTTCAGAAAATTGATGAACGAATGCTTCCCTGTACACTTACGTTTTTATTTTTTACTAACTCATTTGCTGAAAGCTGAACCGCTTAATCCTACTACTGTAGAGATGGGGGAAGACTGAAGGCGGGGTACACCCTGAACAGCTCGTCAGACCATCACAGGGCCAACACACATGCACAACCATCACACTCACATCCACATCTAGGGAGAATATGGAACAACCAGTGAGCCTAACGTGCTTTGTCTTTGGACTGTGGGAGGAAACCGAGGTACCTGGAGGAAACCCACGGAAGCATGGGGAGAACTTGCAACCACCACACAGAAAGGCCAGAGCAGAGCCCGGGACTAAAATCCAGGACCTTCTTTCTGTGAGGTGGATGTGCTAACCACTACACCACCGTGCAGCCCTTTTTTAAAGAGCAATAATCAAATCTGTATTGTTCGAATGTACATGCTTAAACAACTAAATATTTACATAAACAACTAAAATATCTACATAAACAAGGTTAAAACAACACGACACAAACAAAACTGTTCTTTCAGACAACTGATTTCAAATAGTTATCCAATAATTTTACAGAGTTTTCTAATTTTTATGGCATTTTATTGTTTAATTAATGGGATGCTTTTAAATGTTGTCATTCTCAAAGATGTAGAACTCATGATTTATTATTCATAATTATTATCATCTCCTGTCTGCAGTTGTTCTATCAATGTGTCAAATATAAAATAAACAATTTAATGGTCTTTACTTTATACATATAGAGTATAAATTGTATATATACATATAGAATATAAATATTTTAAGATTTTTTTTCTCAAAATGAATAAAGAACCCAGTATATATTACTAATCACACCTGCAGCATTGATTGATTTTTTATTTAATTTCTGTTGTTGAATATTAACAGTTAGCATCGTTAGCAGCTTATTCAGTTAAAACATGCTACTAATGTTATAATTAAAACCAGGATAGCATAACCGTTTATGAGTTTTTTTTTCCATTTTCCTATTAAAAATACATTAATAACCAGTCGTAGATCAGACATCATCATCATTCCATTCACTAACTTTCTTTTCATGCCAGCCAGCTTGCTAACAATTCCATTCATTCTGTTAGCATGGATAAGCTAACTAGCGATTAGCATAAACAGACATTTTCGACTTACCACAGCTTCATCGCGATACGCGTTTGGGTAGTGAAAAGGCATTTTTAATAATTACTTTTATAAAATAAAAAATATCAGCTACGATTTAAAATACTACACTAAAAGAGAACAGTGTTTTAAAGTGAATTAGCCAAAAGCTAACACTTCGCTTCAACACTTTGTGTGAGAGCAATGAATCTCAGTCGTGCTGCTTCAGTCCCAAAATAGCTTCCTGTTCAACATAAAGTGCACTACATAGGGCTGTAAAAAAGCGCTTAAGACGTGTAAGTGCACTTATATAGAAAGTATAGAGGAATTTGAGATTCAGCCCCGGAGATTGCCTTTCAATGGAAGAATCGATGAAACCAGCATTGAGTATTTTAATGGCGCCTCCTGTTGTTTATAAAGAGATACTGCGTAGGTTTTTGTAATTCTTGTATTTATTTATTTAGTTAGTTATTTTTGTAAATAAGGGAAATGCAGATATGTTATATATATTTTGTTCTTTACTGTTTTAATGCACGTTACTCTATTTGTATGTTTCTTTGTTTTTCTTTCTTTTATCATTATATTTGTTCTTTTTTCCATCTTTCTATTTTTTACTTATCTATTTGACTTGATCACATCACTCCTGTGCGCATTCTCCGTCTTTCAGATTTCCTCACATCACCTCTTTTATTTATTTCTCTTTTTCTATTTTCTTTCTTCCTTTTTTACTTTTTTCACTTTTGTTTTATTTCTTATAGTTTGCTTTTCTTCTTCATGTTTCTTTTTTTTTCCTTTCCTTAAATGTATTTATTTTTGAGTGTGTTCAGTTTTCTCAAAATGTTTTTTTCTCTTCGCTTTCCTTTTTTAATCTTGCCCACTTATCCTGTCCTTGTGCTCTTGTATTTTTCCACCAATTCTGTATATATTTACAGTATATAGAATATTTATATAAAAATCATTCCTTCAGTCTTCTCTTTTCTTTTTTCTCCTCCTTTCTTTTCTTTTCTTTCTTTCTTTCTTTCGCTTTCTTCCTTCCTTCCTTCATTCCTTCCAAGGCTAACCTGTTGGTTGATGCTAAGATGAATAGTGGGGGTAAAGTCACATAATTGTGAACATCCTATTCTTTAGCAGTGCATCAAGGAATGTTCTTCTTGAACCCACCCACATTCCAGCCTAGATTAACAAAGCTCCGGGACTCATGGTGCCCTGAAAACAATCGGGACTTGTAAATGTCGAGGTACGGCTGCATCTCATTACGCCTGCCTCTCCAGTGAAATTTGTCTGAAGGTGTATTCCAATGTCTAGGGCCCTTCAGGTTCCACCAAGACGGGTATTCCATGTCCTTCGCTGGAAGCCTGTGTTTATCCTCAGTGTTCCTAAAGTACCAACAATCTTAAGTGCGCGCAGTGGATACGTCCAAGGTGGGGCCTGTTTGAGTAACCCACACCTGCACTTGCTAGACTGTCTTCACCAATCAATTGCACCTTTAAATGAAAGTGGAATATACTGTATTTACATACAGGTTAGGTGGTGTAGTGGTTCGTACGCCTCACAGCAAGACGGTCCTAGGTTCGAGCGTTTGTGTGTGGAGTTTGCATGATCTCCCTGTGCTTGCATGGGTTTCCCCCGGGTAGTCCGGTTTCCTCCCACAGTCCAAAGACATGCACAGTAGGCTAATTAGCTGTTCCAGATTGCCCCTAGGTGTGAGTGTGAATGGTTGTGTGTGTGTTTGCCCTGTACCCCGCCTTCGCCCAGTCTCGGCTGAGATAGGCTCCAGGCTGACCGCGACCCTAGTAGGGATTAAGCGGCTTAGCAAATGAGTGAATGAGGTAATATTTTGAGTACTGTATCTTTAAACTCCAGCTTAGTGACGTCACATGTTTTTGGCAGGAGGGAGTCGATAACGGGTTGGGTGGGTATCTGTCCGTGATGGAGACTGTGCGGAGGTTGACAGCAGCGTGGCGCAGTATCCGCGTGAATCCGGTGTGAGAGAGAGAGAGAGAGAGAAAGAGAGAGAGACGCGTGAACATGGCCGCAGTAATGTGCGGTGCTGGTGGAGGAGGAGGATGCGGGAGCGCGTGCTGGCAGGTGCTCCTGTTTGGCTCGACTGCGCTCGTGATCCTGGCGGAGAGATCAGCGCGTGAGTGACCCCGAACACCCCATTATACACATAATAATAATAATAATAATAATAACACACTGTATCTGTGCTGTTGCACGGGAGGTTCAGTTGTAGTTACAAGGCACCTGTGCGCTTAACCACATCATCATCATCATCATCATCACCACAGACACCTTATTCTTTTTCTTTAGGGTTTTCCCCCTGCACGTGCAGTGGTAAACTCGGACCAGTGAGCCCCTAGTGTGTGCCGTGTAGGTGTAGCGCGCGAGGGTCTTATCCATCCATCCATCCACCCATCCATCCATTGATTCATCCATTCATCCATCCATGCATCCATTCATTCATCCATCCATCCATTCATCCATTCATCCATCTATCCATCCCTCCATTCATTCATCCATCCATCCATCCATTCATTCATCCATCCATCCATCAATTCATTCATCCATCCATCCATTCATTCATCCATCCATTCATCCATCCATCCATCCATCCATTCATCCATCCATCCATCCATCCATCAATTCATTCATCCATCCATCCATTCATTCATCCATCCATCCATCCATCCATCCATCCATTCATCCATCCATTAATATATCCATTCATTCATCCATCCATCCATCCATCAATCCATTCATTCATCCATCCATCCATCCATCCATTCATTTATCCATCCATCCATCCATCAATTCATTCATCCATCCATCCATTCATCCATCCATCCATTCATTCATCCATCCACCCATCCATCCATTGATTCATCCATTCATCCATCCATGCATCCATTCATTCATCCAGCCATCCATTCATCCATTCATCCATCTATCCATCCCTCCATTCATTCATTCATCCATCCATCCATCCATTCATTCATCCATCCATCCATCCATCCATCAATTCATTCATCCATCCATCCATTCATTCATCCATCCATTCATCCATCCATTCATCCATCCATCCATCCATCCATCCATCCATTCATCCATCC
>JAQMYF010000022.1:14214145-14224944 GCA_030014195.1 Neosilurus mollespiculum
GTACCCATTTATACTGCTGGGTGGACAGAGGCACACTTGTGGTTAAGACCTTGCCCAGGGGTCTTAGCACGGTGGGTGTCTAACAGGGATTCGAACCCACGACCTCCTGATCATGAGCCCTAACCACTACGCCACTGGCCCTATGACAGAGTGCTTGAGGTGACATCAAAGGAATACCAGATTTTATTCGCAAGTCACTGAACTGGTGTTCTGCCAGGTGTGTGTGTAACCTTGGGAAAAAATCAAGAATGTGAACTAAATAATTATTATTGAAAGCTGCAGAGTTAGCGTTAACACCACGGAGTTGATTTAAACTGCTGTTCCTTAAATGCTTTAATAGAACAGAGGTTCTTGAATGTTTCTCAGTGAAGGAATGAAATTTCCAAAATAAACTTTAATAAAAGGGGTAAGACATCACTATAATCACATCAAAAATTTCTGTTTACGAACAGTGTGTACTATTATACTCTATTACACAGATAAGGTTTAAGTACTGTGTCGAAATCTTACTCAATTAAAAAGCAGAAGTATGAATCCAAATATCTGCTTGAGCGAATGTTTTTTTTTTTTTTTTTTTGATCTACATTTAAACACATTCAAGTATTCAGGATTAAAATTACATTTGTTTAACCAATGAAAACAATATTGTTCTAATGACAAGAAACCTAAAATTTGGCCTGTTATTGTTTAATGAACATTTTGGAATTTTTGCTATGATGATTGAGTGCTTCAGGGAACAAAACTTAACTAGCAACACACACACACACACACACACACACACACACACATACGCACACACAAACACACAAACAAAGGACTAGCTAGTTAATTTAGCTAGCTAAGTGTTTAAACTTAACTAGGTAGCTTATTTAACAATTTATTTTACAAAATATATGATGCTATTTCATTTAATGGTCTAAATTACAAAACCTTGCTATTTCTGTCTCTTTATTGTTGTATTTAAAGATGGGAAACCCTTGTGTTGCAAATCATTTCCTGTTGAATTTTTTGCTAACAGTCACTTTGTTCATATTGTCACAGGTGATGCTGCTGGAGAACGCCACGCTCGTCCTGGCTGCCTCTGACATCCTCACTGAGGCATCATGGCAAAGCCTGACTGTCCCCGCCGCTGTCCTGTGTAGTTTCCTGATGGGTGAGTGGACAAATGTGTCCTGCCTCTTGTTTGGTTCATTCTCTGTTCAATTGCATTTTTAAAATGTATTGTCAGGCATCCTTTATTCATTCATTTGCCAAACCGCCTAACGCTACTAGAGTTACGGGGAAGCCGGAGCCCATCTCACCCGTCACTGGACAAAGGCAGGGGACACCGCAAACAGCTCACCAGACTGTGGCAGACCCAACACACACAACCATTCACAGTCACACTCGTACCTACCGGCACTTTGTAACAGGCAGTTAGCGTAATGTGCATGTTTTTAGAATGTGGGAGGAAACCAGAGTATCTGGAAGAAATCCATGCAAGCACTGGGAGAAAATGCAAACTCCACACAGAAACGTCCATGTTGAGCCGAGAACTCGAACCCAGGACCTTCCTGTTGTGAGGAGGACGTGCTAACCACTACTCCACAATGCTAGCATGCTAGCATATTAGATGAATTAGTATTATTGACTATAACTGATCATAGGCTAGCTAATAGGCGAGTGTGGAGACACATCTTTGAAGAGTTAATATTATTTTAAAAAATTCTAATCACAGCATTGGTAATCTACAAATAACACCAGCATTTGCTAGTTAAGAGATAGGCAACAATGCTAACTATTGATATGTAATAGAATATCCTAAATCGATTCCTTAGCTGAGAGATGATATTAGCTAAGAAGTATAATAAGCACACTAGCTTTGGGATGTACTGTAGAAATCTTTATCTGCTCTCCTCTTTTCTTTTCTCATGCCCAGGTTTGATATTTCTGCTGCTTTATTACCGTTTCCTGCATCCAAAATCCACAGAGATTTCCCACACTCTGCATCACGGCGCTCAGGTGGGCAGTGCGTGTCTTGATCAGGGTGACTCATCTTTTTCCCTGGCTGACAAGAGCCTCGCAATTCCCTCTCTTCGTCCTCAACTCTCCTCCTCCCATCCCTCTTTCTCACTTCTGGAGCACCCAGGAAGCTGCGGGGCGAAGGCAGGTACTGAGTGCCGCCACCACCACTGGCTCCTCGTGCGTCTGGCACTGAAAACTGGAGACCCAAGCAAAATCGAGCGGGCGTTCGGCGCCGGAGGAGCAACAGGCATTGTGAGCGACGATCAGGAGGACAACTCGGAAGAGAAAGGAGGAGGAGACGGGTTGGACATCAAGGATGAAGACGATACGCTGGCGCCACTGTCGGATTGCAAGGATGAGTTTGAAAGCGTAAGCGAGGCGAGGGAAGATGAAGAGGAAGAGGACGCGGATGTGGACGAGGGGGAGGAAATGGACAGTGTTGACTCAGAGTGGAAGCGCAGTTCTCCTGAGGGGAAGTCTGTGTTTGGAGACAGTCCCGAGCCTGATTACTGCCCCACCGAGTCCAGCTCCACACTGTACTTCAGTGCTGACCCACAATCCCCAAGCAGCGCCAGTGACCCCCGTATGGCGCCAGCAACCCCTGACCCCCGAATGGAAGTTTCCGGACCTCACCCGATAGGCCCACGCTGGCACTTTGTCCTCTCTGCACGAGGACTGGAGGACGACACAGGTTTTTAACCAGGTTCAAATGTGGACTGAACTGAATTTGAGTTTAAAGGAATTTCTGATCAAATGTAAAACCTTAAAGCAAATCTAGTTAATTAGCTAAGACGTGTACGATTGGCTATGAGGGTAATGTAGCTAATATCAGTCTCACCAAAAATCTTTTGTGTAAATATCTGATTCAAACAATGCCATATGTGTGGATTGGACTTTGTGAGTTCACTGTGTAGATGAAGTGTAAAGGCACAACTGGACAACTGGAGTTCTTTTTAACTCAGCGAACTCCCCACATATCACGTTAGTGGCACTTACCAAATTTGGAAGATGATGTGTGATAATAAAGTACTCATGTCATTCAAAACTATAAAAAGTTGTGCTAATATTGCTGGAAAAGATTTTGGTGAGACTTCGAACACTAGTAAGCCACATTAGCTTTGTAGCCTCAAAGAAATCTATTGTTGAATGATTGGCTAGGATGGATATTCATTTATATTTGGGGGAACTTTATTTTTGTGGAATGTTTCCTAAAAATGACTGACAAGGGTGAGCGTGTAATGTGTAATAATCATAGTTATAGCATCATAAATCTATCGTTACTTTACAGCTGCCATGTTGGACATTTGTGTGTGTGTGTGTGTGTGTGTGTGTGTGTGTGTGTGTGTGTGTGTGTGAGAATCAAAGCACAAACCAGTCCTGCTTGACTTTCTTTTACTTTTATTTTCCAAAATGTGCATCGCAGGATCGTTGCTCATCTGAAGTACTTTTTATTTTCCAGATTAAAAGACGCCTTTGTATTCTAGAAGGTTCTATATTCGCACTGGCAGTTAGTTTGGCATTACATTGCTCAAATGCTCTAGAGTCCACACTAGGGGCGTTTCTGTCTTGAGCCTGAGCCGCTTGAGCTTGTTTCCATGGTTACCCATTCTAACAACTCAGTGTCTTCCCTTCTCATTGAGAGGTAAAAAGTTCTCATTTGCTTGACTCCTCCCACTTCTGTTCATTATCTCTCAGCTGTATTATGTTGCTGTAAATCGCTAGCTTTTGTTCTTTTTTGGCGTACCAACGTCATGACCAAATGTTGTACAGTGAAGTGATGTCTTGGGTATAATTTTATTATTACCCTAATTGCATTGGAAGTTAGCTTAAATTGTTAGCAGTTTTACAATCAGCAATACAGCAGTCAGGGCTGATTCTTCGCCATTGAAACCATGTTATAATTGAAAGCCAAGAAACAAAAAGCCAGTGGTATTTATAAACACCAGATTAATATTTATATTAAATTAAACTAAATATAATGTTACTGGCTCACATTTCAGTTAGTAAAGCAGCTGATAAGAAACCTAAAACTTCCTTTCTGACACAAAGCCAAGTGCAGATCTATTTCAGATTCAGTCTCGGCCCGTGGCGTCTCTGATGCTGTTTTTACTCCCTGTTTAAAAATAACATATCTTGAAATAGCCGATCTGGATTAGCACTCCCTTGGAGCCACTCAAATGGGACCTGGATTTAATTTCTCAAATCAGGTTTTAGTGCATATTTTTCCAACATGCCCACACTGAGATCCAGAAATGTACAGAATTCTTTCAGGGTTTAATAGGTCTGGCTTTAATATCAAGTTGTAGTCCATGCAACAGTTCTGAAAGTCTTTGAGCAGAAACTTTTATATAAACATGTCAGCTCAACTGTAAATATTTCTGGGGTTTTCACGAGTCAAATCACTGTGTTCAAGGGAAAATATACAAAAACGGTATTATAGTTTTTTCTTCAAAAGTTGGATTACTTTTAGGTTAAACAGAGGCTTCCTGGGGGTTTGGGATGAGTGGGTGAACTTTAATAGATATGAAAAAAAAACAGTTTTTTTTAAAATAACAAGATTTCCTTGTTTTCTGAAGGGTGACACGTAGTACACGTGTCCTGCTTAACTCTAACCTTTGACCTTTTAGTGGTCAGGTTTCTAACTCTGTGATCTCTGTGATTTAATATGGATTTGACGAACGTAAGCCATTACTGCAGGGCTGCGCTATGTAGTCAGTGCACGCTGTAAACGGGTATGTGTAGTTCAGTAGAAGAAATGGATTTTGCTCAGGGTTAGAATGTAAATATCAAAATGTGCAAAAAAAAAAAAACTGACAATATTATGTAACTCCTTTTTTTCTGTGGACAGCATTTTATTTTTGGGTGATTAGAACATGGGGTGGTACAGTGGCGTAGTGGTTAGCAGTGAGGAACAGAACCCGGGGCGGTATGGTGGCGTAGTGGTTAGATTCGGGTCCCGAGCTCAGGCATTTCTGTGTGGAGTTTTCTCTGCATGCGTGGATTTAAGTCCTGTTTTCTCCCACAGCCCAAAGACATGCGCATTAGGCTAACTGTCTGTTCCAAATTGCCCCAAGGTGTAAGTGTGAGCATGGATATGTGTGTGTGTGTGTGTGTGTGTGTGTGTGTATGTTGGCCCTGCGATTGTCTTGGGAGCTGATCAGGGTGTTCACCCAGTGTCGGCTGAGAAAGGCTCCAGCCCCCCGTGACCCTAGTAGGATTAAGCGGTTTGGCAAAATGAGTGAGTGAGTGATCAGATCACTTAGTATGAACCCTTTTTAGAGTGGACTCTATAAGTTATGGGGTCATTCAGGGAACTGTGATTGGACAGTTAAAATCTGGTCATCAGGGAACTCTGTAAACATTTTTTTAATTAAGTCTGAATGGACTGTACATTACCTAGACATGTGGTTATTCTGGGATCTCTGATTTACATAATCACAGTAATCATTAAACAGCCAGCTGCTGGGGTACATTTCTATCAGCTAAGTGCTGCACACAGTTTGGGATTTTCACCAATGCCTCCTGGAAGAACTGCGCCAGGCTCTTCGGGCTGGTTGGGTGTTGCTTTGATTATGATCTGGCCATTGTAGGACATTCAGATTTTTGCTGGCCTTGTGTTTCGGACTGTTGTCCTGCTGAAAGCTGAATTTTCTCCCAAACATTAGCTTCCTTTAAGCAGAGTGAAGAACATTAGTAATTTCTCCCTGTACTTTGCATTCACCCTTAGTTTTGATCTCCAGAGCATGATGCTGTTGCTACCATGGTTCGCTATAGAGATGGAGGTGAGGTTTAAGGTCTGGCCTGCTATAGGTTTGTGCCAGAAATGAGACTTTTTTGGTCTTTCATATGGCTCTTCATTAGCTTTGATTGTCTAATTTGATTGTCTTCAGTCCACTCCACTCTCAGCCTCTGTACTTTGTAACTCCTTCAGTCACCGTTGGCCTCACCCATCTTTGACTGGTTTTGTGCCTAGTTCTGAGGACTAGCCCGGTCAAGGAAGTGCTTATGTGGTGTGATGGAGCTTCACCATTGATTTAACAGAACTTACTGCTAGGTTCAATCTCTTAGCTATAATTTTAAACTTTATAAAATTTCTTCAAAAACATTATCTTTAATTTCCTTAGAATGCTCCGTGGTCTTCGTTATCACTTTCTTCTGTCAGGCTCTTCAGTAGCAATTCAGCAGGCATTATACTTTGTTTTCAACATCAGCTCGTATCACTAAACACCTCATGACCACCGCCTTGACCCACGTCTTTTTTTTTTTTTTTTTTTAACATTTTCATCCGTCCCTTTTCCTCGTTCACTTTATTGCTTCAATTTTTCAAAGTCTCTACCCGGGCAGTTTTCATGATACAGTCATAATACTTGGTAGACTACATCAGATACTTAGACCATTATCTTGAGCTACTCCACCCTCAATTTTTGTCATTCGCTTCCATTCCCTTTTTCATTGAACTGCGACTCAGCCAGTTAATTTGACAATTACTTGTTAATCATTAATTATATAGGTAGTTATGGGTATTACCTTTACTATTTTAGCATGTAAATTACAAACTGGCATTGTTGGGCCCTCAGAAGGACAGAAGTACATAGTACCAGCCTTTACTAACAGCCTAAATAAAAACAGTGCCTAGAATATTAAAGCTGGATTTGAGCACACCTATTATATTGTGATTAAAACAATCTCTCTAATCTCATTTTCATCACCATTTAAACTCTCTGGGAACCTTTTCTGCCAGTGGATAAATAGGAAATGCCGAAAAGTGGAGGAATGTGTACCATGTTGATTAAAAAAAAGTGACAATTCATTAAAAAAAAAACTAAAATTTAAAAAATGTAAAAGCGGCATTATATCCTCTGGGGAAAAAAGATTTTACTTTTTTCTTTAGTGCAAAGATGCGTCAGGTAGCGTTCGCTGTTTACTAGCGTCTTTTCTTCCTGACACAGGTTCATTTTCTGAACTGTACATATTATGCACTGTATATATTCATAGAGCTCAGCATTTTTACTGAATATATATGTGTAGAGATGAACCCATTTTACTTGTTTACTGCTAATAATTACAACAGTAATAATAAACTATTGCCATGCATGGCTAAACAGTAGAATCGATGTAGCATAAGTCCATATGGTGGCAGATTAGATGGATGGTGTTGGTTTTGCTGTTATCCTGGGACTTTGATAGGCCAGGTAAGTGACACATTTGTTTTGAGATATCTGATTGTTTCAGATAGGTTACAGAGTCTTTCAGGGATAAATTGTAAAGTTTGTGTGTGTTCTTCAGGAAACACTGATATTGAACTGGATGTGATAAGTAAATCAGGCAGCTCTGATTGGACCGTGAAATGATGCAATAAACTATGACAGATGTACAGAAAAATGGTTATTGGTGTTCAAATTGTTTAGCGATGATTTTCATGCTGACATATTTTGCCATTGTAACACTAAGTGCTTATCGCTGTTATTTATATTAACTCGCTGTGAAATTGTTTTACCCTCCTTCCTTGTCACATTTTCCTTTTTACAAAGGTGCGTTAAAATGAAGAATTTGGACAAATGTGAAGAATCTTCTTAGCATGAGGGGAACTAGCTTGTAATAGTGGTTATTCTATCTAACGGCCTATCTGGCCGTTGACTGATGGGGCATATTATGTTATGATGCTGACATGCGTCAAACATCGGACTTCGTGTGTCCATCACACTTTGTCTAGACGATACCTTCCGAACGCTTTCACCGGATCAAACCATTTTCGTGTGGTGGATGGGGGGTGGGTAGGGGAACATTCCGTTCGACATTGAGCATTTCTTGATAAACAGCATGGCAGCACTGCAGTAGCTGTGGTATTGAATATCTTGCACGGATGACAACTGTGGAACACCTTCACAGATTGAACCATTTTCATGTGGTGGATGGGTTTTGAGGAGGGTTCCTTCTGAAACTGGTCACAACCATGTTATTGCTTGTCAGTACAATACATGTAAGCTGTAAACACCATAGTATGCTATTTTTTGCCTTGACATACAATGGGCGTATGGTACTTTCTCTTTATGGAACACTTGTTTTTGGAAAATATAAAGAGATACAACACATTAATTAACCAAAGAGAATTGCTAGCTCACTAGCTACCATTTCTAGAGGAGGTTTAGTTATTACTCGTAAACATAAATAGCTAGCTAGTTGATTAGCTACTAGATACCATAAGTAATGTGAGTCTATCAAACAAAGTAAATTTAAGTCTTAAAAATTATCAATTGGTGAGTTTGGCTGGAGAGTAATGCTAAGTCTAGAAGAATTATTTTTTAAATACTTTTACATTTGTTCAGCTACTAATTTTAAAGAAATATAGTTTGTCCGATTAAACACGGGCATGTTTAAAACAGTGGTTAATTGAATGTTGTTTACAAAAACTATATGATGCAGGAATGTACATATCTGTGTGTGTGTGTGTGTGTGTGTGTGTGTGTGTGTGTGTGGGTGGGTGGGTGTGAAGATCCTGAGTGTGACCAGCCACTGTCGTTTCATTTCTTTGTTCTTTAAGATATTTTAGAAAGAAGTGTTTAATAAGTAAATAATCAGTCATTCATTGCATGCACTTTTTAAAAAAAAAATTTGTAGTTGTTTAGGGTTTTTTTTGTTTGTTTGTTTTTGGTAAAATAAACAGTTTCGATGGGAGATGTGAGTGCTGTGCCTGACATATGGGGTTTTAAAATCTGTAGACCAATTTTGGCCCTGATTTACTGCGATCACAAATAACAAGCGGTAATTTGCACTGATAAATAAAGGAAGAACTTTTGTACATGCAAAGAGTGAACATGTTGTGGGCGAGTCAGAAAGAATCATGACATGTGTAAAGATAAAGCAGAAACAGTACAGAAATTTGGGTTTGGGTTCTTGAATTGTGTGTCTGTGTACATCTTTAACGCCAAGTTCATATTAGCAAGCGACAAAGCAACATACGTGCCTGACTTCAGCGACATTTGAGTTTAGGTTACTTTAAAATTCTAATCAAATTAGGTATGATGATTGTCTCGAGTGGTTCTGGTTGAACCATTACTAATGTGCGTGTGTGGTCCAACATTTTTTAGTTCTGCACTTTAGTTACAAAGTAGCTGCAATTAGTTCCTGTTTATTGTTCGATGCACTTATCTTCTCTTGCTCACCCTCTCATTAAATGTGTACATAGCCGACAAAAAGGAAGTAGCTGCGATCGCTGGTTTCTTGAGAGGGTGTATAGTTAGTATGTTTAGCTTTCTTTGCTAATGCGCCCTGATTTCCTTGTTTGAAGCTTTGCATAGAACATGAAATATAATGTGGGATATACATTTTGGTGACCACGAGTGTATTTTGCACTGGAAGTTAAAAAATATATAACAGGCCACGCCCACAAGAGACAAACTACTGTACAAATGATTGCGAGTATGAACCAAGGTAGTAAATCAAGGCCTAAATAATTCAGTGTTAAAACTCCATTGACCAGTCAAAAGATCACTGGATGGTTTCTGAAATTAAAATGCACAACCAAAGTGTGTCATTGCAGTTTATTTTATTGTTGTTGTTTTTTTTATTGTTTCCTGAAAGACCTTTGCAGCTTCTAGATTTGCATTTACATAAACGAATTGGTTATTCAAAGACTGATTTAAAGCTGATCTAAATTGTCCTTTGTGAAGAAAAATCAAGTATCGTAATACTTTAATATCTTTGCACGATATTACATTGGGTTTTATTTAAATGTTTAGCTTGGCTGAGGTTAAATTCAGAACAAGTACAACTTGATGGTGTACTTGAAACAAGTTCTGATTTTTATCTAAAATATTACAAGCATGTTTGTTAGTATTATAAGTTCTGCACCCCCTGGATTTGCACAAATGCACATTCTGATTGTACTACCAGGATATCAGCTTGTATACCCTACAATTGGCAGATTGAGTGGTTTGCTGAACCAGTGGACGACAAAGTAAATTCTCTACTTCAGAACAAAACAAACAAACGAAAAAAAAAATATTTTCAAGAATTATTAGTATTGAATTTTTCAACAAAGAAATTGTCAGTTTGCTGGTTTGTTTGGTGGTTTGTTTACTTTGTTCATTGTTTGTGGAAACATCTATAAAGAAATCTAAATAAAAAAAGGATAATTTTAACAGTAGAAATGCTAATATAGTGTATTAACACTGTAAGTGATAATATGGTGTTTATCTTGCACACTTTGTTGCTGTGTTTCTTCTGACCTCTACTTGCTGTTCTTAGACTCCTGCCTGAAGGTTTTAGAGCTCCCCCATTGCAAAATGCCCCCCTGGGTACAGTGTTGCAACATTGCAAACACACTTATCAGTTATAATAACATGATGAGTCAACAAAGGTTTTCCAATGCTGTTCTTTAAACCTCCCTGCACAATCTAGCTGTTCATGTCTCCTAAATGGCTTTGGATTCTGTAAAATAGGTTGGTGTTTGGATAAAGTGCATTAATACAGCACACAATCTAGCTGCTTTCCTTTCTTTAGTACTAAAAACAAGGCATGATATAACAAGTTTAAGAGAAGGTGAACTAATAAATCCAGAACAGGGTGTGTTTTCACAATGAAAAATGTCACGTAGCAGATAAATAATCTGGTGCTACCAACTACCTTCAGAAGTCACATAATTAGTTAAAAAAGGTATAAATATATATGTGTATATATTAGCTGTCCAGGGTGTAACCCGCCCTCACCCAGAGTCAGCTGAGATGGGCGCCAGCCTCCCTGTGTCCCTAATAAGGATTAAGTGGTTCGGAAAATGACTGAATGAATAAATATAT
>JAQMYF010000022.1:14227224-14241774 GCA_030014195.1 Neosilurus mollespiculum
TATATATATATATATATATATATGCCAGCCATTGTTGTGCAGTAAATTGCACAAAGTAACCTCACGGAGAGTCAGGAGCATCATTTTCTTGCATTGGAGAAGGAGTGAAGGGATTGAAGGGAAGTCATAGCTGCCATAAAATGAGAACTGGTGCCCTCCAAAACATAACCGGCTATGCAGTGCACACTTTGTATCAGGGCAACTGAAACTTTTCTGGAAGATGGCTTCCTTCTTCCTACATAATAACACAAAACAAAAAAGTAAAACAGATTGTAGGTTTCAAGATTAACTGATAGCAGTGATTTGGCACTCTCAATATAATGAAGCTTAATGGGATGCTGTTTTCTTCAAGGTATGGTAAAGATGTCCACTTTTGGACACGTTATGTTAAGTGATTGCCAATCCAGTCATGAAGATCAGTGGTGGAAAGTATGCAGCATTGTTCACTGAATGTTTTTACTGATTTGAGCACATAAGGGTAGAGTGCACTGCAGGTTAACATACTTCATTGAACACACTTGCACAAATTATGTGAATTAAGACACAGCTCGAGATATGATCTGTTTTAATAGCGGAGCTCCATACTTATGCAAATATCATAAAGCCATGAGCTCACTTTTGTTGTCGCCTACATGCTCATGTGTCCACATGGGCAACCCATGAAGAAACCAGCAGGAAAAATATAGCACGGGCACCACCGCCATTGCTGCTGTTGCTGCAGTGTACTTGGTCAATGTTTTTTCTTCTTGAGGAGAAATAAGTTTTTGAACTGCATTGAAAAGACAGTTATATTATGGCTGTTTCTTTATTGAAAATAAATGCAAACATTTTCAGGGCTTCACTTTTAGGCAGTGCCTCAATATTTATAATAGTATATAACAGTATTAATGGTTTAAGAGTAAAAAAGATTTTTGTACTTCATAAAAATATGTTTTTGAAACGATACAGCTTTGATTTTGATCTCATAAACCTATAAAGTCACAAACAGCTCTGCTAAATAAATCTTTTGTGCTTACGTCGACTTTTTACACAGGAATGTCGTGTGCGGGCCCTTTAAGAGCCGCGCATGCGTAGTGCGGACAGAAAGTTAACTTGTTGCAGACTGAATTTTTTTTTTTTTTTTTTTTTTCTTTCTTCAGAGCCGCCGAAGCAGGAAAACAAGGACTCAAGAAAGGAAAGGGAAAAAAAGAAACTGGAAATAAGTTTGAAATGGCTTTCCGGAGAAGAAATAAGAGCTACCCTTTCTTTAGTCAGGAGTTTTTAATTCAGAATCATGCCGACATCATGTTTAGTTTGGTCATCTTCATATTAATTGGCCTGATGTTTGAGGTATGTTGCAATGCACACACACACAGTCAAACGTTTCCTTTTTCTTTTTCAGCTTCTTTTCTTTTTCTCACTTCTTGGCATCTACAGTGTGAAAATAAAGCTGATAAATCTTTCACTTAGTAGGAAGCACTCCTTCTTTTATCACTGTGTTACATGTTGCTGAAAAGTTTTGAGCTTCTTCCCTGATTTTTTCCCCACTTTAGTCAGAATGTAAAAAAAAGCAACGTCCTGGATATGTTTCGGGTAAAATAAAATATTAGTCATGCTTAAACCTTTACAACTTTGTCTAACCAAGTGTCTGAAGTCAGATTTGCACCAGTGACTGGTTTCAGTGGTGGAATCTGACCTTTATTGAGTGTCTAAAGTTAGTTAACCACCACATAAACCCTGCACGAGCTCTAATGATAAGAGTAATAATGATGGTAGCAGGTTTTCAGGCCTTCGTTATAAGTAAAAGCTGAAAGTGTGAATCTTGCAATGAAGTTCACAATTTGTGCACCAGAAGAATCCGTTTGTTCATTAGATCCCCCGGAGTTCAGGGCAGATTATAAGTGCCACGTCTCAGTTTAGTAGGATGGGCTCTTTCTGCTCAGCTTCATCTTCCTCTTTTTCTGCTTTTAAATAATCTCCCACTTACTTTTTTTTTTTATCACTTCTCTTAAACGAGCTGATCAGTTTGCTGATTCGAACAATATTAGATAAGTCTCCAAAAGAGTTAAAAGAACATCTGATCCAACAAAAAAGTGGTCTGACACTCTTTATAATCCAGCACCGGTATGGGTTAGTCCAGCACCGGTATGGGTTAGTCCAGCACCGGTATGGGTTAGTCCAGCACCGGTATGGGTTAATCCAGCACCTGAATGGGTTAGTCCAGCACTGGTATGTGTTAATCCAGCACTTTCTGCACTTGTACCAGTTAATCCAGCACCTGCATTGGTTAATCCAGCACTTGAATGGGTTAATCCAGCACTTCCTGCACTTGTATGGGTTAATCCAGCACTTCATGCTCTTGCATCAGTTAATCCAGCACTGGTATGTGTTAATCCAGCACGTGAATGGGTTAGTCCAGCACTGGTATGTGTTACTCCAGCACTTCCTGCACTTGTATCAGTTAATCCAGCACTTGCATTGGTTAATCCAGCACTTGAATGCTTTAATCAAGCACTTCCTGCACTTGTATGGGTTAATCCAGCACTTGTATGGGTTAATCCAGCACTGGTATGGGTTAATCCAGCACTGGTATGGGTTAATCCAGCACTGGTCTGGGTTAATCCCCCGCTTGTATGAGTTAATCCAGTGCTTGTATGTGTTAATCCAGCACTGGTATGGGTTAATCCTGCGCTTGTATGGGTTAATCCAGTGTTTATATGTGTTAATCCAGCACTGGTATGGGTAAATCCAGCACTTGCATCGGTTAATCCAGCACTTGTATGGGTACTTTTGATGCACCTTAATCCAATAATTGTTTTCTTTATTGTGATTTTGAATAATTCAACACTTGGTTAATCCTGGCTGTTCATGAGTTAATTCAACATTTTAGCTGCTAGGTAGCTAATCCAGGCATCGGATTAACCCGTAACATGTTAATCCCATGATTCAGACATGATGTAATACAACACTTGTTATCAGATGAGTTTATTTAATATTTAGATTAATAACTAGATTAAACTATATATTGGGGGATTGTTAGATACTTTTTAAAAATGTTATTAAGGGTCAAAGCAAGAGAAAACAGCTTTGGGACCAAAAGGCTGTTGGTTTGATTCCTGAACCAGCAGGAAAAATGTGTGGCGGCGGGGGAGTGGGCTGCACCTTACCTTAATCCACATTCATAGCCCTTGAGGAAGGCACCTAACTCCCAACTGCTCTCCTCGCATCACAGTGTGTGGCAACCCACTGCTCCAAGTGTGTGTGCTCACTGTTTACGTGTGTGTGTGCTCACTTTGGATGGGTTAAACTGCAGAAGCAGAAGTTTCCCTTGTGGAATTAATACAGCATAAATTTAAAAAAAAATGTATTAACAAAAGTGTCATCACAGATTAAACTTTAAACTGTTGGATTATCCCATTGTTTATTTTGCTTTACAGAATCTGTTAATTAGCGATTTACTCATCCGACCCCTGATCAGTTAATTCTGAACTTTAAGATTTTGACATAATCGAATATAATAATCTTAACATTGTTATGATTAGCATTCTTGCTCTGGTTAGCGAAGCATGCTAACTTCTCTTTCTCACTTACCTCAAAGGTTTCAGTTTCTGTGGCAACACATTCAGCTTGCAGCTGTGTAGTGAAATTTTCTGAGTCACTTTCCTGTGGGCTGTTTCACAATCAGGGTAGACTTTTAGGGTTCACAGTAGCTCAAAAATAAAACTTCTAGTTTTTGTGTTTTCTTGTTACCAGTCAACACCTTATGAGACTAGAATATTTTGTGTGAAGTATCAGAGCTACAGGATTAATGGTGTCTGAATTACACTGGGTGAAAGTATAACAGGTACAGGGTCTCTAGAATATGTACATCTGCTTGTAGTGTGTCAAAATTGTAAACAATTCACACCATTAAGGATTAAAGCTCTCTAAACACATTATCTTAGCAGGTTTCATGCAACATTAGTTGTATATATTATTAACTGCAGTAAAAACAATATCAGTGGCAATCATTGTGGTTTTCCGGAGAAGATGCTTTTTGACGGACATGCTTATCAAGCTGATGTGGAACTCTGCACAGAAAGTATTTCACATCCAATCCCATTGATATTTTTCAGCAAGCTAAACAGTACTATGCTGCTTTAGAAAAAGCAATTAATATCTGAAAAAAGGACTTCTGCCCTTCACATGTAATGTCTACTTTCCGGAGAAGACATTTTTGACTGACCAAGGATTCCGACAAAGCCCCTTAGATTATAAATAGAGCTTACATGCAGCAGAACATCTTTCTAGATTGTATAAAAATACCCCTTCAAAAGTAAAAGTTAATTAGTAATTAAGAGAGCAATTCAGAATTTCATCAGGTAAAAGCTACTATTTTTTATTACACTGGAGAGAATTGAATTTTGTACTTGGTCAAAATTTGAGCAGTATTTTCCTCTGGTAACACTGTTTATCGGAATTGAGAAAAGATTTCACTAGTGCAGCTGGGACCACTCTTCCTCTATACTACAATAAACTAGATAGTCATAAAGTATGCAGGTGCCTACTTAAAGTGGTTCATTGTATAATAAATAAAACCCTGACCATGAAACAACCCCTGTGACGTTTCAGCCATGAAACCAACTTCTTCACACATAAAAGAACCTTTTTTAAAATCATGATTTATTTAAAACCTTATTGTGTGTACAGGGAAAGAGAATGAGAATATTGTGATGCTAATCTTTAAAGTAAATTTGAGTTGAGCTGAAAAATCGTTTGTATTTTGTAGAATTATTTGATAATCATGAAACTGTTTGTATTGTATACTCTTAGTCAACTGTTTTAGTTAATGATTGTAACACTTGTGACATTAGCTACCATGCTGCTGTTACATAATTAGGGTTTTTAAAACTTTTTTTAATTGAGTACAATGTAAATTTGGATCAGTGGTTTAAATTGTTTGGCCAGTGTTTGCTAGTTTTAGGAATGTTTTGGTCAGTTAGTGATACCAGGTAGAACCTTTCTTTTTTTCTTTTTTTTTTTTTTTTTTTTTAAGTTTTTAAGCCAAACTAATAGAGGAAAGCATTTTGCTTATTTAGAGAAGACATGTAAAAGGACCTGTATAATGGTTGTTTTCTGTTTAATGTTTTACCTCTAATCAGAACATTGATCATGTGACATCAAATCGACTGGACTTACATTGTGACTTTGTTTTAAAATTCAACAGGCAACTGCAAAAACTGCCATCCTTTTTATCCAGCCACAGTACAACATTAGCACACTGACCCCAGGTAACTAACACACACAGACACACACAATTAATTTTGTAATTCTGTAGTTGTGGGAACTCTCACTGACAGTGCATTCCCTAGCCCCTTAACCACCACAACTAAATGCCTAACCACAAGCTTAACCCTAACCTAAACCTAATTCTAACCTGATCCCTACAACCAAGTCTAAAAATCTCAAAAAGCCCTTTGAAGAAGTGAGGACCAGCCAAAATATCCCCACTCTGTTGGTTAAAAATGTAGTCCTCAATATGTAGCAAGTACACACACACAAACCTCATAATCTTCTCACAGTGCATTGTACAAAATGTGTGTTACAGAGGGAGAGCTGACGCTGTACCATTATGGCTGGAAAGACTGCGCCACTGTCGTCTTCTATCTCTTCATCACCATCATCCTCCACGCTGTGGTTCAGGAGTACATCCTCGATGTGAGTTATAGAGAACTACCATGGCCAGGTGCATTGTGGGTAGTGTTGTGGTTCAAACCTTGATCATGTGCTGTTTGTGTGTTTTTGTTTTTGTGTACAGAAAGTAAACAGGCGTCTTCACCTTTCGAAGAGCAAGAACACTAAGTTTAACGAGTCCGGACAGCTGTGTGTGTTTTACCTTGTTTCCAGTTTGTGGAGTTTATACGTTCTTGCGACTGTAAGACACACACACACACACACACACACACACAGTAGTGCTCTCTTTATTTTAATACAATGATATATTTTTCATCTTTTACAGGAAGGTTACATTCTGCACCCAAGCAGCCTGTGGGAGAACTATCCTCATGTCCACCTGAGGTACACACGGACACGGGGACACACACACACACACACACACACACACACACACACAGTCCCTGCAAGCAATGACTTATCAGAATCCTGAGTGGCGCATCGTCAAGGTGCGCAACTATCAACCTGGAAATCGCAAGTTCGAATCCAGATTGATGCCACAGCCATCCGTGACCGGAAGTCCACGGTTGAGGACGGAATTGGCCGAGCTCTCACAGTAGGGAGGGATGGCATACGCTCACTTCCCTGTAACTCACAGCGATCACCAGCCAATCATGGGTGTCTCTGAGCTCATTCGTATGAGGGAGCGGATATCGCTTTCCCTCCGAGTGTGTTAGACCGCCCCAAATACGCATGCGCAGCAGTTCAAAAAAAGGCGGGTGGTTACATGGTTGGTGGTGGTCGTGTGATAGGGAAGGCAATAATTGATGGGTGGGAATTGGACAACTAAATTAGGGAATGAAATGGGGAAATATCCCAAAAAAATTCATACCTGAACAGTACTGTGTAAAATGATTGATATCTGCAGGTGCATGAATGTATTGCTGTTTAAACGGTGTGTGATGATTCTCTCATTCAGGTTTCAGGTGAAGTTTTTCTACCTGACCCAGTTGGCGTATTGGCTTCACGCTCTGCCCGAGCTCTACTTCCAGAAAGTACGCAAGGTGAGAGAGAGAGATAGAGAGAGAAAATGTGTGTGAATGAGGGCGGGAGCGGTCATTTGTGTGTTTGTGTGTGTGTGTGTTTTGCAGGAAGAGATTCCTCGTCAGCTGCAGTATATCTGCCTGTACTTGTCTCACATTCTGGCTGCGTACCTGCTAAAGTAAGTGCACATGTTTAATAAGCCTTCTGGATTTCATTCAGTTTACCACACTCATGGTGTGTGTGTGTGTGTGTGTGTGTGTGTGTGTGTGTGTGTGTGTGTGTGTGTGTGTAGTCTGACACGTGTAGGGTTGGTGCTACTCTTCCTGCAGTATATCTCTGAGACAGGTTTCCATCTCTCCAGACTCATCTATTTTATCGATGAGACCCACCACAAAATGTAAAAACACACACACACTCAGAGCGTAAAGATGTCACCTACTTGCAGGATGGCTTTTTAAGGTGTGTGTGTATGTGTGTAGGTTTGATCTGTGGTCAGTGGGGTTTGTTTTAACCCGTATGGTGTCTCTGACGCTGATGTTCTTGTCCGTGGGGTTCGGTTTGGCCCGATCAGAGAACCAGATACTCGACTGGGAGACTGGAAACTTTAACACTCTTCCTATCAGGTAAAACACACACACACACACACACACACACACACACACACACTGAGACACAAAAAAACAGATCCTTAACCTGTGTTTCTGCTGTCAGTACGTGTTGAGGATTCCCTCATCCCCCTGTTTTTCCTAGTCGGAGGTCGGAAATTGAGTTACGAGTAAGCTGGACCCTAATTACTTAATGAAAATGTGGATTTGTGTGTGTGTGTTTAGGCTCTTGGTGCTGTTCCTGGTGTGTTCTACACAGTCATGGCTGCTGTGGAAGTTTTTCTGTTTCCAGCTGCGGCGTACTCGTGAGTTCAGACTGGAGCAGGCAAGAAAGAGAGCAGCAGCTAAACAACAGACTTCACGCACAGTCAAACGCGATACAGGTATATACATACACACACACACACACACACACAACAATAGGAGGATCTCATTTCAGTTGTGTGTGTGAGAGCGAGAGAGGAACATGACTCCTACTCGTTGATGAGGAACAATACATTGTATTTATATCATAGTTACAGACTAACAAGACACCATGTTCTGTTACACCACAACAAACAATACGTGCATTCTAATAGTGTGTGTCTGCGTGTGTGTTTTGCAGCTGGTCACCATGAAAACGGCGCACTGAAGGTGGAGAATGGAACACCTCGGCTGAAGAAGCTCAAAGCTCCATAATCCGGCCCCATTTTTTAAGGGACATTAACAGGAAACTGGTCACCCACTTCCTGTTCTGATTATGATAAACTGAGGGTGCTATGACATTCCAAAGAGGATGTGCCTTCCAAAAGTGTTGGCACCCTCAAGAGGAGGGCAAAAAGCATCATGCACCCTCTCTCTCTTTTTTTTTTTTTCTTCTGTACATCAGTATCAGTATTTGTTCCTTTCGTTTCAGTCAAGCATTGTTGCAATTTCTCTTTCCTTTGCTGCTTCATACCAATCCACAGCTTCCTGATGTCCATCATCCAAAAGCCATGTTTTCGTTTATTGTGTTCATATGAGTCAGTACTGTATTAGCCAGCCCTGGGGAACGTGATTAAACAGGCCTATGGTGGCCTGGGAAGGACATCCAGAGTGCAGGTCAAGGTTTTTGAGGAGTGATTTTTTTTTTTTTTTTTTTTTAAAGGCAGAGGAGGTGAAGCTCTTACATGTTGTAGCTTTTTTCAATCACTGTTAGGAAAATCAGAAAAGAAAAGACACTACCTGGCTAAAAATCTAATATTTTGTTGGAGTGTCTTGAGCTTTGATAACAGAGCATAATCGGCATGGCACTCAGTTGGGCAGGTCGAGGCTTGGCAACATTATGTGTCAATGAAATGAAGTCAGCTGATGACCTGAACGTACTGAATGAGCAGGTTATCCCATCAGTGAACTTTTTCCTGCTGGCATGGATATAAAACTGGAGCTGAAATTCAGGGAGCATGAGGAATCTTTTCTATACAGGAACTGGTAGCACAGAGTCCTGACCTTAACCCTACTGAAAGTCTTTGGGATGTGCAGAAGAAGACTTTATGGAGTGGCTCGATTTTCTCAACTTTAATTCAGGACGTCAGTGAAAAATGAACCCATCTCTGGATGGGAATAAATGTTATGTTGCTTAAGTTTGTGGAGACAACGCCATGGCGATTATGCGCTGTAATCAAGGCTGAAGGTGCTTCAACAAAATTATAAAGTGACTTTTCTTTGGCAGTGCAGTGTGGAAATCAATGTTAAGTGCTGATGTTGAGCTTCATGATTACTTTGTTTATTATAATCTACAAAAATGACCAAGTTGTTATTTTAATTGTATGGCTGTGGATTATCCACCGGTCCAGCCAAGAGAATTATGGGATATGTACACACAGATGATCAATACTTTCTCTTAAATTTAAATTGAACTAAGAAGGATATTGGCTTCCTGAATAACATCATTATAAGATGTAGCCCAAGACAGATTGGCCTTCTGATTGGTTTGTAATGTTTTTCTGATGAACACAGACTCCCCCCCCCCCCCCCACTTTCTTAACACAGAACTTAAACAATATGGCGCAGTCGCTGTCAGCTCGTGTGTTCAAAAGCTGCTTCTCAGCGATTTACATAACTACAAACTACAAAAAAAAAGAAAATTGTTGGAGAAGGACAGTGCAGGGAAAGTGCTTAAAAAAAGAGAAATTAAAATTAATATGATAAAACTTTGGTCCAAGAACAAGTCAATCAATTTATTGCTAATTCTGGCAATTCGAGCACTTGCGCACTTAGAATAAAGAGATGTTAAAAAATATCCATCATCTCACGAGTACTTCTCCGTGCTGTGTGTACATGTGAATGATGTTAAAATTTGATTTATTTGGATTATTTTCTTATAACACCACAATCAGAGAGAGAGGATTTTACACGGTGCTCTGTCCTCATTCACTCAACACTCGGAGTGTTATAGATAAATAATCAGCAGCACGGAGGTGTGATGAAGTCTAGTTAGTGTAATGTTCTACAACAACACATCTCTGAGACCTTTATTTATTATTCATTTATATTTACACTGAATTTCCGATGAAACATGTTCGTTCCTGTTCACTCTGGGGTTCTTGTTGACCAGCTTCTCTTTCTCTCTCTACCCCCCCCTCTCTCTCTACCCACCCCTTCTGTCTCTCTCTATATTCTCCCCTCTTTCTCTCCATCTCATCCCTCTCTCTCGCTCTCTCTCTTTATCCCCCCTCTTTCTCTCTCTATCCCCCCTCTCTCGCTCTCTCTCTACCCCCCTCTCTATCCCCCCTCTTTCTCTGTCTCTCTCTATCCTCTCCCCTCTCCATCTCCCCCTCATTCTTTCTCTCTCTATCCCCCCTCTTTCTCTGTCTATCTTCTCCCCTCTCTCTCCACCCCCCTCTTGCTCTCTCTATTCCCCCCTATCCGCTCTTTCTCGGTCTCTCTATCTTCTCCTCTCTTCATCCCCCCCCCCCTCTCTCTAACCCTCCCTTTCTCTGTCTCTACTCCGCTCTCTCTCACTCTCTCTCTACCCCCCCTCTCTTTTCTCTGTTCACGCCCTCCCTCTCTTTCTCTCTGTCTCACAGTGTTAAAAAAACAAGAAAAATGTTTGTTCCTGATGTTCCTGAGAAACTATAAATGCCTCTCTTCTGAAGTATTTAAAGTCTGAAAGCTTTTCTAACACTGGAGACTCCTTTCCTTACAGAGCAGACAGTGCCCATGTCCACGCCCCCTTCAGACGCCCCCTACTGTTATGTCATTTTTAATATGCAGTTAAAAGAAATTTGTGAATGTGTTTCTTTTGTGCATGTGATCTGTTTTACAGATATCATGATAAATAAATAAATACTTTCTTATTTAATATCTAGTTGGGATTGTTTTAGATCAACTGGACATTTTCTTTCACACCAAAAATATTGATTGGTACCTCGATGATCAGAAGAAATTTATTTGTAAATTGCCAGCAGAAACATTCAGAGGACTAAGAGATCTGGCATCAAAAGTTTCAATATGTATTATATATATTTTTGTAATTTAGTTACTGGTTAATTTAACACCACTTGTTTTTGGGGAAAAACAATCATTAATAAGAGCTAGACAAAAAAAATCTCTTAATCTTAAATGCATTTTGAAGAAAGCAAAGGAGAATTAGTCCACCATACAAATTATTTACAAAAACCGACACGGTGCTACATATGAAAGCCATCAGCAGATGTGCATTAATTCCCCCCCTTCGTTTCTCAAGGTAATGGCATAGTTAACTTGTTTTCCCATTATCTCAAGTTATTTGTCATTTTCTCGGAATAAATATTTCTTTCTTGTGATAAGTTAATCTGATTTGTGTTCCTGTGATGAGGTACTTTAAGCAAGTCATAAAGTTGTTTCATCCTGTGTCAGGACTTGATTGAAGAGAAATGTAAGGCTGTGAACTGTACACCTGCTCCTATGACATGTTGTTGCCTATTTTTCTAATCTTCAGTATGTTTTGCTATCTCTAGATCTTAATTATTTATATCATTATTACAGGAAAACAAAGGCTTGAGATTTTGAGAAAATGATCCCGTTATCCTAATAAAACGACATGAATAATTCGAGATTGCAGGAAAGCAAATGAAATGAATCCGTTATCTCAAGAAAATGAAGGGGAAAAAATGTATGAATGCATGACCACTTAGGGCTTCTGTAAGTTAGCATGTCTGCCTCACAGCAAGAATGTCCTGGGTTTGAGTCCTGGGAATATTTCTTTATTTCTCGCAGGGTTGATGTTGATGCTAACTCTTTTTTTTTTTTGTGTGTGTGGCTACGCTAACCTATATCTCAACAACTACTTGCCATGTCACTGTCAAATTCATTTTCAGGGTAGAAACTTGGGACCAAAGGCTGGAAGAAGTTTATGAAAAGGTCGCTGTAAGTCAAGTTTAAGATCGGCAAAATGGCCGCAAATTGTTTATAAAGCCTAGGTAAAGGCTGGAGCAATTTTCCCCATCAGGGGCCTCTAGATTTTTTCCCATGTTTAAAAGGGCATAATTAAAGGTGCCCTTTTACTGACCAAGTATATTAAATAAACAGAAATACAGTGTTGTCAATGGAATCAGCCACAGTGTCAGTGGTGTCAGCAGCACAGATATGCAAGTTTTAGGGAGCTTGAAACATCATTCACTGTGTGTGTGGGAGAACAGAGGAAAGTAAATGTGCTATGATAGTTTTATTTTCCTCGAAATTGTTTTATTTGTCATGATCTCTGACTTTTCCACTTGGAATTGGTGTAGCACTGCAACGTTATCATGCACGTGCAAGATCATTCTTCCGTCACATGGTTGTATTGTTATTATAAACTGATACAGAACAAAACAAGACGTAAAACAAGTGAATAAGAGATACTAAGCCTGTAAGCTGGGGTGGTTTTTATTCAGCTAAAATGAACTAATAATGGAAAATAACACACTTGGGCCATTCGCTTGTGTTAAAAAGGAGAAAGTTTCTGGAATGAGATGTTTATCATTTATTGAACATAAGAAGGCTGGGCGGTTTGATAATACTGGAAGTGATTGTTCATCCTGTGAGATATTTATAGCAGCATAAGTAAAATATGATGAAAAGGTGGCAGCTGCATCCATTCTGTTGTTCCAGTCTTCAGGAGAAGTGTGTAAGCTCTGTGTCTGAATAGAAAAAGACTTCCTGTGATCATGCTACCACGGCACTGCAGACTGATCTTCCTTCTTTATAAAGCATGTGTACCTGAGGGCGGGTTCATACTCGAGGCCTCGTTCTTCCCTAGAGCTCTCCGCAGTGAGGAGAGGGTCTGCTCTGGGATTTGCTCCTGCTCTGCAACCGATTCCAGGTGATCCAGAACGTACTGATCGGCATCCGTCAGAATGAACCGCCATCTAAACACTGAGGCATACCATTAATTAAAATAAACAACTGTGCTGTAGCATAAGAGGAATAAAACACCTTCGGTTAAAGTTAGAAGCGATCCGTTACCCTCCAACATGGCTCCGATGGCGAAATCAGCCGGTCCGTAGTACTCTGGGTTTTCTACCGTGCTTCCCGGTTTGGGAACACGTGTCTTCTCCAGAAATTTTCCTCCAATGATGCCAGAGTTGCGTGTGGGCTTCTCGAAGATGCTGATTGTGTCGTTGGACAAGAAGTAGTAGAGGATGAAGCAACGACCCTCGTCCTGAGGATTCTGGGAGTCCTGCAGCAAGCAGAGAGATCTGTACAGCGTAGCACTGTGTGTAAGGGCAGTATAAATTCATGTGTGTGTTTTCTCACCAGTCTGGCAGCGTAGCGCAGCACCTTGTGGTCATTTTCCAGCAGTTTTATTATGTTTTTCTTGGGTGGCTCAGGAATCAGACTGAGACAGTTTTGAAGAGAGTCCTCAAGTGACCCGAAGCCATTGTATGGTGGTATTACCTGTGTGTGTGTGTGTGTGTGTGTGTGTGTAGGGGGACATAAAAGTAAACGCAATATTATATCCATAGTTTGCCAAAAAAACATCTATTTTATTTACCCTTATATAATTTCATAGGAATATGTTTATAACAATTTTGAGCATGGCAATAAAATAGAATAGAGTAAAATTTAATTCACCCTCTTGAACTCTTTGCTGGGTTGTTTCTCTAGTGGGAGGGGCTTAAGCGGCATATCAGGGTGATGCAGCTCGTAGTACTTGCGGGTGAACTCGTCACAGTCGTACAGCAGGAAATTCCGTCCCATAAGCCTCAGCTTCTCCCCAACACGGAAGTCTTTTGGAGAGTAATACTCATCAATGTCGTGGGGAGTGAGTTCAAGAATACAGCTAGGAAACGGTCCTGAGAGAAAGAGACAGAGAGAGAGAGAGAGAGAGAGAGAGAGAGAGCGACAGAGACAGATGGACAGTATAAAAGTGAGATAGTGCTGCAAAGTGTGTGTATGTACATTGTATTAGTGTGTGTTAAAGTGTGTGTATGTGTATGCTGTTGTACCGGTGTATGTGGTAGATGAAGTGTTATAGTGTGTACTTGGAGAGTGTGTGTGTGTGTGTGTGTGTGTGTGTGCTGTTGAGTCTCACGGAAGGCTGTTTTGATGTCTTTATGAATCCTCTGTCTCCGCAGCAGCAGGGGAAACGTGTCTCTGCCGCTGTTGGGCTCACGGACCTCACGGATCTCCACCGTATCATCCACCAGATAATAATGTATAGTTACAGGCCTCTTCTCAGAATACAGAGAGTCTAAGTCATCCAACATGGCAAAGAACCGCAGCACCTACAAACACACACACTAAACTTTTATTACCAGTACATGAATCCATTGGGGGCAGTGGTGGCCCGATGGTAGATTACTGGTGCTGGATTACTGATCCCAAGCTTGGGGGTTCAAGCCCCACTATCGGCGGGTTGTCACTGCTGTCCCCCCAGTGCAGCTAACTGGGTTATCAAGGGCCGGCCTTGTCTCTCACTGTCTGTGGTGAGAGGCATGTAAAAGAACCATTGCTACTTTTCGAAAAGAGTAGGCTGCATTTCTGGCCTGCGATGGCCTGGTGAGCTGTCCAGAGTGTACTCTGCCCTCGACCAGAGACACTTGTATATAAATAACAAATGGGAAATCCCATAGGAATAAATAAAAAATGGTGATATTAAACCTGTAGTGTGTTTCCATTCCAGGACGTCCGAATGACATACGCTGAGTTTTATGCATTGCTGCTAATTTGTGCATTCCAGATTCCTAGTTCTAGATTCCTAGTTAAAGATGGAAAATCAACACTTCTCCTAATTTGTGTTTTTTGTTAATCAACATCTGCAGTATGTAACTGTAAGTATTTTAAAATA
>JAQMYF010000022.1:14251069-14273075 GCA_030014195.1 Neosilurus mollespiculum
TATGTAAGTATGAGTATGTATGAGTATTTATGTATATATGTATGAGTATGTATGAGTATTTATGTATATATGTAAGTATGAGTATTTATGTATATATGTAAGTATGAGTATTTATGTATATATGTATGTATGTAAGTATGAGTATTTATGTATATATATATATATATATATATATATATATATGTAAGTATGAATATGTATGAGTATTTATGTATATATGTAAGTATGAGTATGTATGAGTATGTATGAGTATGTATAAGTATGTATGTTTGTATGTATGTATTTGATTTATTTATTCCTCACCGTTATATCCCGGAATGTGTTTCCTGGCAATAACGGAAGCTCGCGCGTTGCGTTCACAGACATTATACACCTCCAATATTTTAAAATCAGTGTAAATAAATACTTTTAATACGTTTCCCCTCACACTTAATAAAAAAACTCCCCTTTCTTTCCTAAGACTTCATCCACACTGTCCGCTCATTGCTTGGCTTATTTGTGTACAGTCGTAGTTGCGGTTTCCATGGTGATTCTAAATCTACTGCTGTGGTCAAACGGAATTGGAGAACGCGGACGTTCAATAAAATGACACGTCAACCGCGGCGCCATATTGGATGGGTCAAGTTGATTTTAATTAGCCCCAAAGATAAAACAAAAAATTTGAAACGTGTGTAAAGCTTTAAACTGTTCTCCTTATAAACAACATTAAACAAGACCGTGATTTCAGTTTTTATATTTTTTTTTTAAAAGTGATTTGTAATTTTAAAATTACATCAATCTGCCTCATTATACTTTATAACCTGTTATGTGTAATGTGTCTCTTTACCACCAGAGGGGAGACAAAGCTTAAAAAAAAGACACCATTAATAAGTTTGTAGTTTATTTGAAATTCATCCCATGCACAGGAAAAACATTTTGGTTAATGCATGCAAGGCACTGGTTGCAAAACAAATTCTGGATATGTTAGACTTCCAAATGGTTCCTAGTGATTGCTATGTAAAATAATAATAATAATAATAATAATAATAATAATAATAATAATAATAATATTAATAATAATAATATAGAGCTCATTTCAGCTGGCTACTTCCTATTTGAAAATGTGATCTTAAGGAAAAAAAGAATTTAGCCTAGTTGGTGAACTACATGCCTACTAGAGATCCTTTATTTTATTTTAATTAATGGGTATATGTAGATTAATTCTTTAAAGCAGTCAGAATTTCAGCAGACTGTGAGGAATGTGGTTTACTTCATTGTTGTGCTTCTGTGAATTTTGTGAAATTGAAAGCCCTTAAGCATCTCAGCAGAGATTTGATCCACACAGACAGGAAGCTGCAGTTTTCATTAAAATACCTGGAAAACAACATGGCTCTTGTTGTACATCAAATATATTAGTCATGTGACTGGTGATGGAAAAGGTGGACATTCCTCGTCATGTTACTCAGACTGTCTGTTTTTTTTAATTGTCTACTTTCTGAGTTTATTTTAATAATAATAATAATAATAATAATAATAATAATAATAATAATAGTGTATAACGTCTAAGTGTCAGGTCAAACTGCCATGTCATTTTTCTAATAAGTGGCACCTTTATAAATTTTTGGATCTTTTTTTAACTTTTTAAAAATTCATTTTCAACTTCTGCTTGGAAGCTTCTGTTTTTGTGTAAGCATCAGAACTTAATAACTGGACCAGTTTACCCCCATCACCAACTCATCCAGGTCCAGTACCAAAGGTTCCCAGTACCATTTGATGATGAGCACAAGAGGGACTTGGTGTGATGTAAGTATGAGGCTGTGATTATTGCGCTTTTCGGTCTTTTGTATATCTCTTGTTCTCTAATTGAGGTTTGGCGTGTATTTAAGGGTTTAGATTGGAACGTGGGTGTGTCTTTGAGTCCATATATGGAAGCTTTTCACGTTGCATCTAGATACCTGATCATCTCAAGAGTATATACACAAACGTTGTACTGCCCTGTGAAGCCAGACTGCAGTAACTGCAAAATATTCAGATTTGGGAGAACCAACTTTCCTAACTCCTGAGCTCTGCAGAGAACTACAAATATGTTAAAATGATTTATTTGCTTTAAATCACCTTCCAGGGAAAACCGAATTACTTTGAGGTAATTTTTCTCAAAACAATGATTTTGCAGTCACGGTCGTTTGGCTTGTCAGGGCCGTATACACTAGAACGGTTTTTTTTTTTTTTTTTTTGCTGAATGTCTGAAAAAAAAAATGGGAAAAAAATAAATTGCAATGGACTCTGTGTTTGTGTAATGTAACATTCTACAGACGTAAGAGTCGAGAAAATGCTGAAGATAGTTAAAAAAAAAAAACATTAGTCCACATGGTTCACATCATGTCTGGTTATGTTTGTTTAAAAAATAGAGGGGAGAACAGGAGTTTAAATAAGGAGGCGGAGTCACAGCTGATGCACATGTACAAGCTTTTAAATTTGTGTTCATCTAACAGAATCAGAGGAATCTTTGGAAACATCCACATCCATTAACAAGCTACTTTGTTCTCTTTCTTTTAAAAAATTTAAAGTTTTTGCCTGATACTAGTTTCTAGTATGTAGATTTTTCACGTGCATCAGCCGTGACGGAACCCATTTAATTTAATGACAAACTTGAGCCTAGTTTACATCACAAGACCCTTTTATCTTCACATAGCCCATACTGAGTGGGAAGTAAACGCGTTTAGCATGTCTCTAATGGTCATCACTAACTTTCTCAGTACTCAGTCTACACACTTCAATCTGTCAGTTTATTACATAGTGATAAGTTACAGGACAGGACGGAAACGACACGAGATTCTTGTTCACATGTTAAAAACAGACCTGTAGTTCGATCATGTAGGGCAGTGGAGGCTTAGTGGTTAAGGTGATGGGTTACTGATTCGAAGGTCAGCGGTTCTATCCCTGGGCCCTTGAGCAAGGCCCTTAACCCTGAATTGCTTAGTTGTATAAAAAAAATGATAATTGTAAGTCACTCTGGATGAGAGCGTCTGCCAAATACTGTAAATGTATAAATGTATCATGTGTCACATTGGAGACAGATTCATTAGCTCTCACAAATGCTGAGCGGATTTCTTTCGAATTTTGTAGGTAATTTGCACCATTGAGATGTGCTGAAAAGGTTTTAGTGAAATACTGTAAATTTGTTTAAATATAAAATTGGAAAAAGCATACAAAGTTGAAGAAGAAAAAAAAAAGAAACAACAACAAAAAAAAGAATTTGCTCACAATTTGCTCAAATCAACCTTTTACTCCATGGATAAATATATTAGCATGTGACCGGATATATGCATCTGAGAGCTACACACGTGTCTGTGCATGGTTCAGACACACGCTAGTTTATTATTTTTGCATTAGGTAAATTAGCCTGAAATTTTGAAAGTAAAAATACGCTTCCTGTCTCACTTTTGGCCGTAATACATGCAGAAAATGCTTCCAGTGTAAATTGCTGCATTGATTCTGACGGAATTCGACCTGAACCGAAAGACAAGACGATTAAAAAAACGCCTCAGAAACAATTCTGGTGTAAATTGTCCTTGTGTTTATTTACCTTCAGTAAGTGCTTTTAACGTTGACACTGTTTAGATCAAGAGGAAAGAAGCCGTCCTAACACCAGGCTATGTTTATGTATATTTAATTTATTCCGTGCGATCGAGATGCACAAGATTCAGTAAATTAACAGTTTTATTATAATCACATCCACTGGACTTTTAAATTTCCACTTTGCTTGCTGCGTGTCGTGACGCTTTATTAATCCCGAACAAACTGACAATAATTTATTTGGTAAAAAAAATTCAATAGTAATAATTCATAAGAATTGAAAACTATTCAGGCAGCACAGTGGTGTAGTGGGTTCGAGTATTGTGTTGGGCTCGGGGCGTTTCTGTGTGGAGTTTGCATGTTCTCCCTATGCTTGCATGGGTTTCCTCCGGGTACTCCGGTTTCCTCCCATCATCCAAAAACATTCACATTAGGTTGTTCCAGACTGCATCAAGTGTGAATCGTTGCACTGTAATAGACTGGCAAACTGCTCAGGGTGTACCCCCTCTTCGCCCAGTGTCGGCTGAGATCCAGCCTTCCTGCGACCCTAGTAGAATTAAGCGGTTCAGCAAATGAGTGTGAGAGTTCATTTTGTTTTCAAGAATTGCCCATCATTTCCCTTTTTGTTTTTCTGTGCTCGTGGTATATGAGCTAGTAGCAGTGGAGCCAATCAGATTGCACCATTGTGTACATCCAGTGGGTGTGGATATACCACAGATATATTGCTGCAACACGTGACTTGCATCCCTTCAATAATTAATAAAGATTTTTCATTTAATCTCTTTTTTTTTTAAAGTTTATATAAACTTAGTTCCACTGTCTGTCAGGTTTGTTTAGATTTTTCAGCGTGTTTAAATGTACAGTGGGTAAAAATGCCTCTGTTGTATAGATGTGACTCCAACAGATTCATTCTCCTCTCATGGACAGAGAATTCTGCCAGGACATTGAAATACACGGCGTTAAAACCATCCGAACATTTCCACTCCTGTTAAACACACTTGTGCAGCACGTCCCCTTTTATCAGGACTGCATTTGCTCATCTTCGTCTGGCAGGAAGTAAAATAAAATCACAGACCGAGTTGATCGTGTTTATAGCGTAACTTGTTCAGTGACTCATTTAGTGACGTGGAGCTGCTGGCAGAAATCGGTTCAGTTTTCTCGATGTGGTTGTTAAAAAGGGGGCGGGGGGTTAGAGGGTGGAGTTAGAATGATCGGGTGTGGTTAGGCATGTTATTACAGTATCCAGTCAAATCAACTCACTGTACTCGGTTTATAAGCTGAGCGACTGTCCAATGTTGATATTTTATGGTAGATGTTTACTGAGTGCAGGGGAACATCTAAGAAACCAGGTTGCCATGGCAACACGCGGAAACAGACAGAATCAGAAACAGACAGATTCAGAAGATGCCTCTCCCCCCCACCCGGACACTCCAGCAGTAAGTGAACTGATTAAAAAAAAAAAAACATTCCCAGAAACAGATTAGCAAACATGCTAACCTTGTACCAGCGTTACAGCTCTCACACTCACACCCTCGCATAAATCGAAATGCTCGTGCTAACTTTGTACGTATTAGCTGTAGCTTGTTGCTATGGTTTCACTTGTGCGATATTCACGCGATTTTGGTACAGAGTGTGGAGAAATCCACCCGAGTGGATTTCTAAAGATCAAAAATATCATTCTGTGTATAAATGAACCTGAAATAACTTTTTTTTTTAAACTTTTTTTTTTTTGATTACGTGATTCTTACAGATGCGAGATGGTGTGACTCGAACATGTGGAAGGTTTCACAGTCGAGGAGAAAAGACATGCTGCTGTACCGCCCCTAATCTATTACTAGTTGCTGAATCGCTTTGCTTTTTGTTTGAGCTTATGTTTGTCACTGGCCCCGCCCACTTTGGACTGTGCAACTCTGCATCTCGGTGAAAACGTGTAACTCCTGGACGCTTTTCACCCCGATTTGACATCCTCTGTTCTGAATAAGGCACATGATTTTTGTGTTTGTTTGTTTGCATAAAACACGACCTCTTTGAGGTTTATAGTTCCGAACATTTCGTAGTAACGTGTCCCCTTTTTAGAGGAGTAAAATCTTGAGAATTTTTTTTACATGGAAACACTCAGATTACATCCCTGAGCTCTCTCTCTCTCTCTCTCTCTCTCTCTCTCTCTCACACACACACACACTCACACACACACAGCCACAGTATAAAAATATGTCAACTATCCAGGGAACAAAACAATAAAAAATATTAAATATTACAAATATATACTTTATAAGGGCTGAGATGAATTCCAAGCGTTTTATATATTTATATACTGTATATATTTATATTTTTGGTGTTTTTTTTTAAAGTTCAAAAGGCTGCACCATTCCACCGCGGTACGTTCTTGAGGGAAAGGTACGCTTGTCCATCCTGTTGTATTTGTAGCTAGTGAGCCAGCTAGCAGACAAATTAATGACGCTTTCAAAATCAGCATCAAGAGACGGACTGATGGGTAAAATTCATCACTTCTTCCAAAAGTGTCCCTTTTACAAAGTCCTTAAACGCGGTCGCTGCATGTAGTCATCCTCTACAGCCCCGCCTCCCATTTTAACAGGGAGAAGGAATGGACCAATCAGAATGCTGGAGATCCGTAGAACTTGTTGAGTCTTTCAGAGCTGCCTGTGGCTACAATCGTTCACTATTATTAGCTGTTAGCCTCTACTTCTACATCTCCCATTAACATCGCTGTCCTCTAAAATTCCAAGGAGGTAATCGAATTGGTGTGACCTCTGACCTCAGCACAGTGACGGTTAAGTGTTTATGAGGCACACATAGGTTCATGAGGGAGGGTATAAATCCCTTTATGTGTAGTTTTAGTAATAGCGGTTGAGGCTCCGTGTTCCCGGGACATCAGGCTGTCCGTTCATCCAGATTTCGCGGATGATCCTCTCCCGCTCCTCCAGTCTCTGCGCTCGCTCCAGCTCCTCGGCCGAGGTGAACACGTTCGTGTTCAGCGTACGCTCAAAGCGCCGTCGTCGCCGTGACGACAGGTCTGAGCCCGTGTCCCAGTCTGAATCTGAGTCGGAATCTGAGTCTGAGTCGGCTGGGCGAGGCCGTTTCTGAGAGACGGCTTGCCGCTGTTTACACTCCGTCCGGCAGGAGATCTGCACCACCAGTGCAAACAGTGTGAGGAACAGACCAACACACACACCACACATGAAGTACAGCGCACAGCGCTCTGGATGCTCTGTGGACACACACACACACACACACACACACACGCAGAGGTAAAAAAGCTGTGTATTCTTTTTTCAGATCTATACAATTATAAATCTGTTGGAATTGTTGTGCATTTGAGTGAATTAAAGCGGTTTGGAGTGGAGAAGGTGGGAAGAGCTAGGTAGGAGAGGGTATGTGGGTGGGAGGTAGCTAGGTAGGGAAGGGTAAAATGGAGATTGACAGGTTGGCAGGTAGGTGGGGATAGGAGGGTAGGATATAGATAGGGGGTAGGTAGGGAGGAATGAGAGGGTGGTAAGAGGAAGGAGAGGTAAGCAGCAGTATTAGGATATTAGGATAGGAGAGAGGGGGGTGGGAGGGTGGTGGCAGATTACAGCCCACACTCTCCTCTCTAGCCCCTGCCCTACCACACTCCTTAACCACTCACCTCCCTTCCCAAGTACCTCAATCCCCTGCAGCCAACCACCTCCCATCCTTCCTAAGTACTGCACCCGCCATTACCCTCCCTACCACAACTCCTTCTTGCCTTTTAAACTGAAGTTTACATACAACCTTAGTAACTAGAGTAATTAACATAACAAACTATCCATCTGTCTAAATAAATCAGTATTTGTCTAATCAACCAATTAGACATGAAAGTTCAAACAGCGCTCGAGAATTATTCAGATCGAGGGGTTGTTTTCTGCCAAGGCCACCAGCTCTAGGGTGACACGGATAACATCCATATCATACAAAAACTGAATTATATAATTATTTAATTGCAAATATTTTCAAGTCTGGAGGAAAGTGCATCATAGCCGGTGTGAATCTACCGCAAGAGCCGCACGCTATTCCCCACTAATGCTGTTTCTGATTCATTCTAAACAAATTCCGCAAAAATATGGAACAAAATATGGAATTAAAATATTTATGGGTAAGGATGTGTATTTTATTCCCCCTCCCCTTAGACTTCAACACCAAACGTGACCATATCAGCTTGCTGCGAGCAACACACCTCTTTGAGAGGCATTGAGAGTCTTGCGCAGCTATTCTTTTGCTAGCTTTCTCTGGGAGAAAGGGGACAGGAAGAACAGAGATAGCGAATAAGACTGCAGAGCTTTGCTGTAAATTGCACTAACGTTTTAACCAAAATGGCAGACAGGTGGAGCTTCTGTCTCATATTAGGTAGTGTAGCCTATCTATCTTACATGATATCTATGAGGATGAACACTGGCGTGTGCTAGTCGTGCAGTAATCCCTCAAAAATGTTCCGATGTCACTGATGGACAATTCATGAAAGAATAATAAAGATTGTCCGAGATTAACCAGGAATTATTTCATTATTAAACCCCAACTTTATCACAGAATCCTGGATTTGCATTGTATGAACGTGGTGTGTATGTTACCAGAGATGTAGGTGTAGGCAGCGAGGCCGTTGGTGATGAGTGCCATCTTTCTTCTGAACACGGTGCTGATGGCAGGATTTGGGTCTCGGGGTGATGCCTGTGTATGATTCTCTCTTTCTGCTTCCTCTTTGGGGTGATCTTCAGACTGAGTGTTCTCCTTTGAGTCAGGGCCAGACTTCCCTCGCTTAGACTTCCCTAACACACACAGACACACACACACAATTTAAAGAGGAGTGAGCAGTGTGTGTGTTATCTAATATCGTCCTACACTGTGTGTATGTGTGTGAGATCTGTGTACGTGTTCATGGATCTTGAGTCGAAGTTAAAGGTGAAGCCTTTCATACAGGTCAAGGGTCAGAATTTACGCAAAGTCACAAACCTTACCTGGTGCAGGGTCGGAGGTCACGGATGGATTCCCTTCAGGGGGTGCGCTGTCTCCCACCACGTTTGGGTCATGGGGTTGGGAAGGGGGCGGAGCAAAGGAGGGGGTCTGAACTGAATCCTGCAGGAGCTTCTTAGGAACTGTCAGGAAACGGGGGCAGAGAGGGGGGTAATATGATTCAGACTTGGATCATGCATGCATTTCCCAGTATCAAAGATCATTTCCCAAAAACCATCATTCATTCTCTCTTTCTCTCTCTCTCCCTCACACAAACACACATACACACACACACACACACACTCTGGTTTGAAGCACACACTGTCTGATGTGGTTGCAAAACCCACCACCACCCCACACACAGTCTCTCTTCTCATCTCTCACTGCAGTTTTGGCAAGGATAGTGCAGCAATCAGCAATGACATTCAGTCAGGCGCGCGCACACACACACACACACACACACACACACACACACGTGCACACACAGCCAAAGATACACACCATTTATCTAAACCTCTGTAAATAAACAGCACCAGATTTAACATGACCGAGTTTAAACAATCTGAAATGTTCTCAATGCTCTCTCTCTCTCCCTCTCTCTCTCTCTCTCTCTCTCTCTCTCTCTCTCACACACACACACACACACACACTCACACAGAGAAAGACAACAGCATTACTTAAAGTGGCCCATTCACTTCCCAGGTATATTAAATAAACATGAAATAGTGTTATCTCTTGGAAATAAAATGAAATTGGCCACAATGTCTTTCTCAGACCATTTGTTTACTCCTGTATGAGAGTGTCATTGACCCCTGCACCAGGCACCATGATAATAATCATCACCATCTTTATTATTTCTCTTGAAACTCTACACCTACTATTGTTTCTTAACACTTGATCTCAGACTTTTCCACTTTCTACAAATCGGTGTTGCACTACCAAGTTATCTTGCATGAGCAGGATCATTCCTCTGGTCACATGGTTTTGTTATTGCTGTAGTAAACAGACACAGAACCAAAATAAGATGTAAAAGAGGTGAATAAGATACTAAACCCATGGTAGTTTTACCATGAATCCTTTTTACTCAGCCAAAATTCACTGATAACAGAAGACAATAACGTTCTAAAAACAGTAAGTTAAAATGCTCTTATGGCTCCTATAATAACTATTACACTTTTTTTTTTGAGTAGTTCAACATTTCTCTTGTTGCCGTGGTGACCGTCTTGAAACTAGTTCTTGCTAACCAGGTTGTGTCCTCTTTGTTTATTAGCTAACTTTATGAGCTTCTGGACTTTCCGTTGGCTAGAAATGTTTAGAGAAGAAGAGTTATATGATATATAATTTATTATTATATATCATATTATTGTAAACATTTATTATAATCATGTAACATAATCACAAACTATCTTCCCAAAACACTGTTAGAACCTTTAGACCCTTACAGCAGAGTGATTCAGAGACAACACTAAAAACACTATCTCTCTCGCTTCCATGCGTACACACACACACACACACACACACACACACACACACACACACACAGAATGGGGCACAAAAAAGAAAAATAAACCATAAGATGAATGATTACTGATGCTGTCAGATTCAATCACAATGACACACTAATCACTATAATCTGTGTGTGCGTGTGTGTGTGTGTGTGTGTGTGTGTGTGTGTGTGTGTAGGGGGTCTAATCATGGAGTCTGAAGTTCAGCTCCTGATTACAGAAGGCTGATTTGAGTCTAACTGGAGGCACATGGGTTGTGTGTGTTTGGGGGGTGGGTTATAGGTGTATGTCTGGAAAGGCAGGGAAAAAAAATAAGAAAAGTAATAAAGAAAAGACTACAAAGATAAAAAGCTAAAATATCTGTAAGAGACAACAAAACAAAGACAGCAAAGGGAATATAAATAAATAAAACAAGGTAATGGACAAAAACAAACATTTTAAGATGTTCCTCAGGAACAAACTCACCCAAAAGCTCTCTAGAAAGAGTGTGTGTGTGTGTGTGTGTGTGTGTGTGTGTGTGTGTTTTGACTCTGGCCCAGTTCTGCTGAAATTCTGGCAAAGTCTGTCCCCATAATAAAGGCATCTAATTATAACTATAGAGACGGAACAGCATATAGTGTGTGTGCACGTGTGTGTGTTTGGTTTTTATTAAAAGCCTGAGCTGAATAGTGTCTGGCTCCAATCATGACCCAGTCTGAACATGGCACATGAAAGAGTCAAGTCCCCCAATGAAAACACAAAAATGATTTCCGCCAATACATACACACATTCGCAAAGTGCTTGTGTGCACGCGTGAGAGAGAAAAACTGGAGATATATATATATATTCTTAAAAGAAATACACACAAAAGGTACGTTTAAATGTTTATATTTCTTTACATATGGGTGGAGCCTAATGAGCCTATCAGAATTAAGGTCAATATCACTGCATACTGCGTTCTCTTTAATTGGCTTGAGCTGTACACGTATGAATGCTCACTGGGTGATATTTGTACAAGTGTGTGTTTCTGGATTCATAAGCATACATGCATGACCACGTGTGTGTGCGCGTGTGTGTGGGAGAAAGAAACCCTGTAATTCTCTTAACGACATGGATCGGGTCTCGTTTGGAAAATAATATGCCATACATTTTCTGATGGTTTTCAGATGACTTCTATGCTGTCCTGCCAATCAGACCACATACGCACAGCATGTATACTATTTCTGCTAACTTTGGCAGCAACACACACTATGTGTCCAGTACACATCTGTATCTATAAATGTAACTGTGCTATATTACCTAGAACTACTGCCTGGTAGTTATATGCCTCTGTGTGAAATACTAAGCGTTTTCAAGCAAGGGATGAACATGAAGCCGCAAAGACCTTGACCTAAGTTTATGTTTGAACTAAACTTGCACAAACTTCCTCAAGCCATTCCTGGATTTTGTGTTCAAAAGCAAAGAATCAACATGAAGAAGCAATGAGAATGAACTTCAACCTCCCAAAAAACTAATTAGTTCATACTAGAAGAAAATACCACAAAGTGCACATGAAGCCATAGTGACCATGACCGTTGACCTCCAAAATGTAATCAGTTCATGATCTTTCATACAAAGTTCGACGAAAATCCCTCAAAACGTTCTTGAAATATTGTGTTCAAAAGAATGGCCAACACAAGGTCGCTTTGACTTTGACCTTTCACCCATGTCCTTTAAAATCTAATCAGCTCATCCTTGGGTTGAGCTGGACTTTAATTTAAAGTTTAAAGAAAATCCCTCAAAATGTTCTCGAGATATTGCGTTCACAAGAATGGCCCAGATGGACGGACGAAAGGACAACCGGAAAACAGTGCCGGTCTGGCTTTAAAAATGAGCCATAAGCTAGACTCCTGAAGTACCTTTTGCCCTAAAAGGGTATTTTCAAATGTAAAAATCATGAGAACATTGTTGCTAGGCAACTGAGATATATGTATTCATGGAGCATATAGAGATTGCAAGTCGGAGTAATGACTGAATAAGCTAGCACATCACCTTTAAGCCTTTTATACACACGGTGAGATGATAAGTTAGCATTTTTCTCAGATGTGTTGGTAAAATCCAAAAAAGAAAAGATGTCAAAAAACTAAAATTATTATAATTACAGAATCAAACACTATTATTGATATCGGTTCTGATATACTGAATACATTATCAGAAAAATGTGGACTGCTAAACACAGTGGACTGTTTTCATTTAGAGATAAACAGAGGGCGGAACGGTGGCGTAGTGGTTAGCACGTTCGCCTCACAACAAGAAGGTCCTGGGTTCGATTCCCAGCTCTGGCGTTTCTGTGTGTGAGTTTGCATGTTCTCCCTGTGCTTGCATGGGTTTCCTTCAGGTACTCCGGTTTCCTCCTACAGTCCAAAAACATGCACAGTAAGCTATTTCAAATTGCCCCCTCGGTGTGAGTGTGAATGGTTGTGTGAGTGTTGGCCCTGCGATGTACAGGGTGTACCCCGCCCACGCCCAGAGTCGGCTGAGATGGGCGCCAGGCTCCCCACGACCCTACACGACCCTAATTAGGATTAAGTGGCTTAGAAAATGAATGAATAAATGGATTTTTGTAAACATTAATTAACATGAATTCACAGGGGGGAAAAAGAAACAACAAAAGTCAAATTAGCCAGCTAACAAGCTTATCACTAGATTCCCGCCAAAATAGCTTTTTGGCTCAGTAACACCCGAGGAAAAAATGTATTTATATGAACGCGACATGAGGATCTGAATGTTAAATTACCTTCAGCTCGATGGTCTGTGTATTAATATGAAAAAGATGTTAAAAGACCAAGTCGGTGCGAGACAGAAAACACTCTTGACAAAGCTGCAGCTTTCTATAGACCTCAGCTGCTGAGACAGGACCACATTCCCATCCGAAGTGGGGCTAAGCGTAGAACACTTACACGGCACACGCAACAGCTGCTCCCGTAAAGAACCTTTTAAAAAATACAAGCACTCTGGCATGCATTAAAACACACACACACACACACACACACACACACACACACACACACACTTAAAAAGCTTAAACATGCTGCTTATAATCCACTCCTGTCCCTCTAGTTTCACTCATCATCTTTTATCTTTTTTTGCCCCGTTAATTACACAGCAAGCTAACGAGTCTTATTAAAAGCACCCTAATTATACAGTAGATTGCCCCTCTTTGTTTTTTTTTTACTGCTGTTATACTCCTCTAGAAGTCACTGTACCACGGCAGGATTAAATCTACTTGGTTAAAAAAGTAAATACGGCGACGATACGTAAAGTCACATTCACATTGTCCACATGTGTTAATGATATGCTAATCGTTAGCACTGAAAATTATAGCAGTGCTAACAGAAAATTAAATTAAAAACTTAAACACTGGCTTGATTGACATGATACACAATACAGCACCGAAGTATCAGAAGAGGATGCGTCTTATCCAGAAAAACACAGCAGTCCAACAAGTACAAAAACACGTGACTCTTCCCCTGCTGTTACTGCGCACTTCATACATAATCTAATCCACGCGAATCTAATGAGAAAATGAGGCGACTGTGTGAATGATGACGACAAGTCCGGAGATGTTTTCTGATTCTACCCCAAACAGTATGTCTGCTTCATTACTCAGGGCTGGGATGCACAATTGTAAAAAGGGCTCTTAGTGTCACGGCTGGGGTCAGACAAGGTCTTAAACATTACGAAAGGTGACTGCTATTGGACGTTTTTTCCAAGGGACTGAAGAGATGTACTGCTCTACAGCTAAAGAACACAATTCGAATGTGTGTGCACAAGTAGAATGAGCAATAAGAAAGTAGAAAGAGCACTGAGTACATTGAGTCCAAGGAATATTGGCTTTGTAAACATATGGTCTTCAATGGTTCGCTTTGGAAACAAAGTCCTAATAATACTGGGCTTTGGGAAGATATGGTCCTGAGAATAATCTAGGCTTTGGAAATTCACATTTTAGGGAATATTGGGCTTTGGGAAAATAATGTCCTGTGAATACTGGGCTTTCAGAATCTAGGAAATATTCTGCTTTGGGAAGATACATTCTTGGGAACATTAAGCTTTGGAAATATACATTATTGGGAATAATGGGCTTTGGAAAGGGACATTTTTGGAAATATTGGGCTCTGGGAATTTACATTTTTGGAATATTGAACATGGGGAACATACATTCTTGAGAATACTGGGTTTTAGGAAGGTACAATTTTGAGGATACTGGGCTTTGGGGAGGTACAGTACATTATTGGAAATATTGAACATTGGAAACATACACTATATTGCCAAAAGTATTCACTTACCCATCCAAATAATTCAATTCAGGTGTTCCAATCACCTCTATGGCCACAGGTGTATAAATTCAAGCACCTAGGCATGCAGACTGCTTCTACAAACATTTTTAAAAGAATGGGTCACTCTCAGGAGCTCAGTGAATTCCAGCGTGGGACAGTGATAGGATGCCAACTGTGCAACAAGTCCAGTCGTGAAATTTCCTCGCTACTAAATATTCCACCATCAACTGTCAGTGGTATTATAACAAAGTGGAAGCGACTGTGAGCAGCCGCAACTCAGCCATGAAGTGGTAGCCACGTAAAGTGACACAGTGGGGTCAGCGGATGCTTAGGAGCATAGTGCGCAGAGGTCGCCAACTTTCAGCAGAGTCAATCGCTACAGACCTCCAAACTTCATGTGGCCTTCAGATTAGCTCAAGAACAGTGGGTAGAGAGCTTCATGGAATGGGTTTCCATGGCTGAGCATCTGCATCCAAGCCACACATCAAGTGCAATACAAAGCGTCAAATTCAGTGGTGTAAAGCGAGCCGCCACTGGACTCTAGAGCAGCAGAGACATGTTCTCTGGAGTGAGGAATTACACTTCTCCATCTGGCAATCTGATGGACGAGTCTTGGTTTGGCGGTTGCCAGGAGAACGGTACTTGTCTGACTGCATTGTGCCGAGTGTAAAGTTTGGTGGAGGGGGATTATGGTGTGGGGTTGTTTTTCAGGAGCTGGGCTTGGCCCCTTCATTCCAGTGAAAGGAACTCTGAATGCTTCAGCATACCAAGACAATTTCATGCTCCCAACTTTGTGGGAACAGTTTGGGAATGGCCCCTTTCATGTTCCAACATGACTGCGCACCAGTGCATAAAGCAAGGTCCATAAAGAAATGAATGAGTGAGTTTGGTGTGGAAGAACTTCACTGGCCTGCACAGAGTCCTGACCTCAACCCGACAGAACACCTTTGGGATGAATTTGCCTTCTCGTCCAACATCAGTGTCTGACCTCACAAATGCGCTTCTGGATGAGTGGTCAAACATTCCCATAAACACACACCTAAACCTTGTGGAAAGGCTGCTTGTGGAAAGGCTGCCCACAAGACTTTATAGCTGTTATAGCTGCAAAGGGTGGGCCGACGTCATATTAATCCCTATGGATTAAGAATGAGATGTCACTTAAGTACACATGCGTGTGAAAGCAGATGATCAAATACTTTTGGCAATGCAGTGTGCATTCTTGAGAACATTGGGCTTTAGCAAGGGTCATTCTTGGGAATATTGGGCTTTGGGAATGTGAAGTCCTTGGAATGTTAGTCTTTTGGAAACCCTGAACAATCAAAATAACACAAACAACACTCAGTAAATCCCAGCAAAAAGTTCAATTGACCAATCACGTGGCAAGACAGCTAAATTAGAGTACGCTATCCAGCTAATCTATGTGTACATGAGGTCACAGATGATCAGGACCGTACATAAGATTAGGGTTAAAACATAAAGGCAGACAACTGAAACGTGTCTCTCAGTTTGGGCACGACAGCTGTCAAATACTGTAGTAGGATGATAAATTCACCATTAGACTGACAGGGCCTGGGAGAAAAAACACCCACACACATACACGCAAGCTGAAACACAGTCGAGTAAGCAGGCCTCATGTTTCCAGAACATGACAGTCATTAAGCTCTTCGGTCAGAGGGTTACAGTGAACAACAGGTGGGGCGGGTATGGTGATCGTGTGTGGTGACGTGAGCGTGCTTTGTGTAAGAGGCCTTACAGCTGCAATCATTGAAACATTGCTAATATTAGACCCGGCGCTTTAAATAGAAACCAGACACACTCTCTCCTCCTCGCGTCCACACAGCTGTGTCTGAGACAGAGCAAGGGACAGATCCAACATTACGCTAGTTTATCTGTCTTGGAATAACTCTTGCAAAGAAAAATAAATCATGTCGGCACATCTGCTAATTACAAACAATATTCATCAAGTGATGCTGCTCATCACGATGCTGGGAAAATTTTTGTCTTTAGCGCTGATTATTACAAAGTGCTAACACTGGAGACTCCTTCCATAAATTTAAAATAAACGTACATACAGTGCATACATGAATCCATTTTAACTGAGCCACAGTACAGCTCCTCTAAACCCTGAAACTGTGTAAAGACTTTGGATATAAAAGACTGCAGTGTCCCTGAAGATCCCAAGCTGCCAAGTACTCCTGAGGCATTCTGGTCCAATATATCACACTTCCTCCAGCTCAGCATAACGAACTCATTTGAAATGTGGTGCGCTAGGTCAGGCTGCTGTACAAGAACGCTTTCCCATGATGCAGCTTGAGGTCTAATGCTACATTCAAGAGCTTCTTGCCTTGTAAACGACCTTAGGAGGAGGACAAAGACCATTTTTCAAAAATGCTCAAAAACACAGGTCTCCTTCCGCTATTTATGACTTCGGAGGTTGGGTGATACGCTCGTAACTTGTATTTACGGTAATTCCGATGAGCCAAGAAGGCGCCGTAACTTAAACGCTACTCTTATAAGCCTGGACAGTGTTTGCAGGAGCCATGGGACAAATTCCGTTGGTAATGAGAACAACAGACGTACATGATAGCTCGGAAAATTGCAATCAGAGCAGCAGGTAGACAAGAAACTCCCACACACTGATCTCCCATACACGCTTCCATTACAGCAGGAATTATGGAGGAATGCACTCCAGGGATTTACAGGATTTCTGTCCGATTCACTTTTACATCCTTACCGGCACTGTGGCATGCTGGGTAATGTGCAAAACTCTGTGTGAACAGTTAATCAAACTTGGATCTACTGTAAACGCGCACGCACACACACACACACACACCCACACACACACACACAGTTGATTATAATTTTCTGGTAGGAGAAAAACTCTAAACTGTGTAAAGCCATCAAACTTTACGAGTGAAAATAAAGAGTGATTGCTGTAAGTATACCAAAGGAGGAGAGAGAGAGAGAGAGAGAGAGAGAGAGAGAGTGTTCAGCATTTGTTGTGGGTTCTGCTTGTGAAATGATACGTCTCTAAAAAGTAAATAAACACGATGGCAACAATCACTTTCTTGACGTCAGAAGGCTGGCCAACCTGTTTAGATGCATGTGAAAGTGTGTGAGTGGGAGACAGAGAAAGTCCATGTTTGCTTTTTACAATTAAAACAGCAAAAGGGTATCTTGCAGCTTTTGTGTAAATAGTACCACTTCTTGCTCCTGTACGACTGAATAAGCCGCGTGCGAGCGTCCTGACCTCGAATGACCCCGGCTCACCACAAAATCCATCTTGGAACGCTGGACCAAAACACACAGAGGGAAGGATTCAGCCTTTTATGGCCACTGAATAAGATCAAGAAGGAAAAACCTCTCATGAGATCACCGTGAAGATCCAACGGCTTAAAGGAGCAGTCCACCCTGAAAAACGCCAGATATGTTTATACTGAAATATTTGCGAAGTCTTTAGCGATTCTGGGGCTAACCTGTTGGTTAGCATTGTGTTTTCAGAGGTTAGCGCTCATGTCCCATGCGGATGGCACAGGGGGACATGGTTATTGATAGCACAGTTAGATGTGAAAAAAAAAAAGAAATCATGCTTTAAAGTTGACGTGAAGCCTTTAGTGCAAAGTCTGGATTCCAGAATGCAATACAGCCATGACACAGAGTTATGGCAAAGATAATGGACAGTTAGTGAAATTCAAGATGAATAGTGGTATTAGTATAAAAAATAAAGCAGCATTTTATATCAAGAAACGAGAACGCTAATCAGAGTAAAGTGCCACCACATCACTATATAGCTAGCAGGACACAGTCCATGAAAATACTTGACAATACAGCAACAACATTTAAAGAAAAATTCCCTGATGTTCTATAAATATTAACATAGCAGATGTTTAGGGTGGATTTTTCCTTTAAGGTCTGGCAACCCGACTGTAGTAAATTAAATTAAGCCCTTAGGACAGACGCTCTTCATTGCATTTCCATGACCTCAGCATAAACTGAAAAGTGAATTGCGTCTGTTCAAAATTGTTGGAACCCACGCAAGAAGTTGCAGCTCTTTACTGAAGCCCTGCTTCCAGCGTAACTGTTAAAACATCTTTACACTCCACAAGAAAATAAACAATCCTAACACAAAGCTTTGAAATTAAAATCGGGAAGATGAGACACCTCTGCATTCTGACAGAACACTTCAGACCTCTGTTTACTGTTTCAATTTATTAGCTGTTTAGCTTCCAACTTCGGACCTAATTTAGCCATTGCTTCTTCTGAGCCCTTATAAGTCTCTGCACTTCGCCTCATCAGGCTAGGCTGTGCCACGCCGCTATCCCAGCACCACACCAAAACTTTGTTTATTCATCTTCGAGCCTGCGCAAAATAAAAAAAGACCTTACTCAGAAAAGCTAAGGCAATTAAACGGCTTATTAAAAACAACATGGAGGCTGTAAACACGTTTGGGTAATTAGGAGGGGTGTGCTAATTTAAGAAGAAGAAAAAACCAAGACGATGCTGAATGAGAGAAATACAAACACAAAACATGTGTGTACCATAAAATTGAAACAGCCGGCTTCCTCTTGCTACCTCCCTCTCATCTTTTCTTCTCTTTTCCCTCCGTCTCCTGTCGTGTTCATGTCTTTAAATAAGATTTACATTTAATTGCCCTCCAAGGTTCAGTGTGGGGCATCAGATGTCGAGTTCATGTACAATATTAATTCTCGAGGGTTCACAATATAAACGTGGTTCTGTTTATGGAGATCGGCGTGTGTGTGGTGCAGTATACTGCCCAGCAAATCCTCCTTCTATCTTGACAAATTAGCTTAAACAGCCAATAAAGACCACCACATGTTACCACCCCGAAGCCTCATATACTTTTTCTCTCATTCTGCTAATTCCACCTGACAAGGACACATGACGTGTGTGTGTCTGAAATTTCACACGATGTGGCGAAATATCCCAATGTCAATAATACAAAATAGCAATGCTGGATGGTGCAGCAACGGGGGTACCAATATTTTTTTACAGTACCAGGTTTTGAGGTTTATTCTCAATGCAGACATTTTCTGAAGTTAAAGACATTGTCTTCACTCATTACTGTAAACATAGCAGACAGACCCTTCATTGCTGTAAATTATTTGAGGTAAAAGAATCTTAGTAAGTTTATAATAAAGTTTAAGCTATGTAACGGATACATTCATACTATAAATAAAATAAATACATGCTAAAAATCTTAGTTGATTATACACTGTTCCTTGAAAATGTTTGTTTATTTTTAAAATCATATAATATCAAAACATCTGTGACCTCATTTTAAAATAATTTATCTTGTATTCTTATTCTTTTTTTACTTAGTCGAAAGGAATATATTTAAGAAAAGATCACTAGTACTATTACTTAAGGCCTCCATTAGAAAAAAAGGGTGAAAAACGTTTGGATGTGACTGTCTCATCATGGTAGTGTTGGTGTACTAAACATTGCTAAGTTCAGTTGTGTCTGTAATTGTTCTGTCTTGTCTGTGTTACTGATAAACATTAAAACTGCAATATAACATGAAACTCGAGGTGTTCAAAAATGTTTCTCCTGGCATGGTACATCCAAGTAACACGCATATGCAATTCTCTCTCTCTCTCTCTCTCTCTCTCTCTCTCACACACACACACACACACACACACACACCCCACAGGCAGTCACTGTAACACACTTTGATTTAGTGCGGTTTCTTGTCTGGAGTATAAATTCCTGTGGTGGTTTCAGTTTGACATTATAAAGTACTGTAGCCTGCAGCATGTCTTCTTTCTCCCTTCATCTGACCCCCCTTTTTTCTTTCCGTCTCTTTTCCTCCGTCCTTTCAGCCTTTTCTTTTCCTCCATGCGTGGAAATCCTTGCTTTCACTAGCTGAGCATACACGACTTACAATAGCTGTGTGTGTGTGTTTTCCTTGTTAAATGTTATTCTCTGTGCCTTAAAGAAAAACTCTATAAAGAAAACATTTCTATTATCATTATTTGTATAAAAGTGCATTATAGACATGTTTTGCATTAATCTTTAATCACAAATCACAAAGTTTGGGTCACTTTGCAGCTGCAAATGCCGAGATATTTCCAGTCGGTTGTTGATGCTTCAGAAGAGAATCTATTCACAGCCTGTCAATCAAACATAAAAGCATGGGGGCGTTAACAGGAAGTATTAATAAAGGAAAGTGTGTTTTTTGTTGTAACAATATAGCGGCACGTTCAGACAGGAGAGAAGGCAGAGACGGAGACATGGTACAGATGAGAGGACGAGTCTTTACACATCACAGGAACTGAATGTTCCTACATCCTTTATATTTTTTTTTTGAAAAAAATCATTAAAAAAATTCCAGAGCACGTTTTACAGGTTCTGCAGGATTTTTGTTGTCATGGAAAAGAGCAACTTCTTGTCATTTTGTGAAACCAAGCAGTTCTTACTTTAAAATATCAGCCATTCAATTAGGTAGCAACAAATTATAGATAATAATAATAGTACAAAACAGAGACAGCAGCTATTGTGACTAAATAAGAGAAAATATTTTATTGTGATTAATAAATTGTGTAAAATTTTTGGAAAATGCATAGCGTGAACATGTAGAGTGCATGCTGTAAAGGATAAATACTAAATTACGTATTATGTATTTTTTCTCTTTGGTTCCCGAGTTTTTCCGACACCCTGTAGCGTGAGAAGTTAGCTAGCCAACTGCTACCAAAGGCAGTACCAGCGTTGCTATGATTATAATTTGTGGTGAAAGCAGCCTGAGCAGGTCCCTCATCTAAAGAGCTCATGGCATTATCGTAATGCAAAACTGGATCCTCATCTAGTATCAGTACAGGAAGGCTGGCTTAGTCCTGCTGGACACCCGGGGTGCCATTACTTTCAAGCTCTCGGTCCTGATCGTAATCGAGCACTCGGCTCAGAATCTGGTTTGGATTAAACTTATTTACGAGTCGCTTTGCATAAAGAACGTTTGGCAAATTGAGGATAGGACATGTAAATATTATACGCAAATATATTTGCATCAAAACTTGGTTTAGCTGCGACTGACAGGATGAGAGAATTAAATCACGCAGAGGGGGAGAGAGAGAGAGAGAGAGAGAGAGAGAGAGAGAGAGAGAGAATGGTTAAGGAAAGCCTGAAAAGAAGAAAAAACTGTAGGGGAAACAAAACAAGAGAAAAAAAGGACAGGAAGTTTGCTTAAGCACGAGAGCCAGGTCTTATTTAAAGTGCAGAAAAGCAGAGCATGGAAAAAGAGGGAACAGAAAGTTTAACGTGTTAGCAATAGCTGCAGTAAAGAGCTGTAACTGGAGTAGGTTCGCAAAACAATAATAGCTTTGCTAGCTAACAGCTCCATTAAATGAAACACAACAAGCTGGATAGTGTTGTATGGAGAAGCCTCTATCTAGCCTGCTGAAATATCTTAAGAACTCGCATTAAATAAAATATTAGATAAAGCTAGTGGGTTAATGATACACTGTGGAATACCTAGCTATCTAGAATGCTTACATTAAATAAGGTACTAAACAGAACAAGCTCAAGTTAGATAGCTAGGGCTACATCTGAGAAGAAATACAGAAGATACAGATACAGATACAGAAGCATCAGGACTCGCACCAGCAGATTCAGGGACAGTTTCTACCCACAAGCCATCAGGCTACTGAACTGCTG
>JAQMYF010000022.1:14301386-14319407 GCA_030014195.1 Neosilurus mollespiculum
CAAACACTGATAATCATGATCCCATCCAACCAATCACATAACCATGACCCCATCCAACCAAACACTGATAATCATGAGCCCATCCAACCAATCACATAACCATGATCCCATCCGACCAATCACTGATAACCATGATCCTAGCCAACCAATCACTGATAACCATGATCCCAATCCAATAAATCACTGATAACCATGATCCCAGCCAACCATCCACTGATAACCATGATCCCATTCAAACAAACACTGATAACCATGATCCCATGACCATGATTAAGCACTAAGTGGTGTGTGTGTGTGTATGTGTGTGTGCACGCATCTTTATCTGTGCAGGAAAGGAATTACCTTCCACTGGGGTTTCCCTCTGTTTAAATGATGCCACACTATGATTGGTCAAGAGTGCTCAAGAGTAAATTCCTCACAGGTCTGCAGAAGCGTGAGCACACACACACACACACACACACACACACACACACACACACACACACACACACACACAAGACAGATGGAATGTAGAGAAAGAGACATCTCATCTTTCAGAGGAGCCATCGAATTGGCAGAGATGGCAGTTTGTGTGTTTAAGACATATCAAAAGGAAAAGCCGCCACACACACACACACACACACACACACACACCCCTCACTGTCATGTGTCATATCAAATACCAGCTAGCAGGGAAAGTCACTCCAGCAGCCTTCCTTTCATCTCTTTCTTTATCTGATCTTGCGGTTGTGTTAACACACACGGATTTCATCTTATTTATTAAAATGCAGGTTAAACTTCCTCAGGATGTAATAGTCCATCCCTGAACTCAAAACATTTTTTAAAATTGTTATCATGGCTCCTTCATTGACACTGAACAAAAGCCACACCCACTTTACTGAGACTGTACAAAAGCCACACCTTCATTAGGCTGAACATACTAGCCCCGCCCACTTTCACTGAGATGAACAAAGTCCACACCCGTTTCACTGCGACTAAACAAAGCCCACACCCATTTCATTACGACTGATTGAAGGCCACATCCACTTCACTGAGACTAGCACACCCAGAGACCACACCCCCTCACTAAGACTAACTGTACAAAAGCCACACCCACGTCTCGCCTTCTTGCCAAGTTAGGTTAGTTATTATAACTTGGTCGATAAGTAACAAATACAAACGTATCAAAATTTTTGTGTCCAAAAATGCGTTCTATTACAGAACTGAAGTTTACTGTATAACTTTATTATTACTACTATAAAACCTGTGAAGGTCCCACACTCCACTTAATTCAGCTGGAGCCTGTGAATAACTGAACAACTGTTCCGTTGGGGGAAAATAATAGAAAGAAAATGGCAGACTGAAGTCAAACCAGTGTCTAATTTGTGCTGTTCCAAAAATAGGATATTTGATCACACTAAAGTTGTTTTACAGTTATTTGCTTAGTATTTGGTCACATATCCGCTCGACGAGTGTACTGAAGAGGACAGTCTGGTAATGTTCTAAACAGACATTAGTACGTACTAAGCATCTACAGGAGTATTCAGATGCATTTTTATTATTTCATGCTAGCTTGTCACATGTATTAAATTCGGCACCAGGCAGGTGTGTAGGGTGCAGGGCGAGTATTTATTCAGACTTCATCTGCAGAACTCATCAACTCGGCTCATAAACATGCAGCTGAGTGGAGACTCTAAACTCTCACTTTCACAGCCTGGGATTCAGTGAATTACAGTAATTAGACTCTAAAACTTAGGATTCGGGGAACGAAAGCACACACACACACACACACACACACACAAAACTGCTGAATCTCAACTACAGTTACCCATATTGAAACAGTTCCACGCCCTGGTGCCATACACAACACACACACACACACACACACACACACTGTTTAAAAGTAGGATATAAAAATAAAATAGACGAATGTTTATGATAAATACCACTCCATTATTGTGTGTGTGTGTGTGTGTGTGTGTGCGCATAATAATGCTAAATGTTCATTTTAACACATAAAAACTAATTTGCATGAAGGCTCTAAAAGAGGTTACTAAGGTTCATGAGCATGGTGGAGTGAACCTAAAACTTTCTTTAGGATACTAAAAAACTGCTCAAGTACATGAAAAAGTCCCAGGGTTCATTAAAAGTTCCTAAAGACTTGTGGCTGAAGGTTCTGGGATCCTGGCAAGATTCCAGAATACCTAAAAGGTTCCTCAAAAGGTTCCCGGGTCCCTAAAATGGTTGATAAAAATGTTCTAAAAGAGATTTATGGGTTCCTTAAAATGTTCAGAACTTATAAAATGGCTGATGGTCAAGAATTGGTGATTCCTTTAAAAAAAAAAAGTTGCTGAGAGGACTCTTGAGCTCCCGAAAATGTTCTTGGGTGCATTAAAGCATTCAAGTTTTCCAGAAAAGATCTGAAAAGAACCTTGTGGTTCTCAGTTCTACTGAAAAGGTTTATTGGTTGTTAAAGGTACATTCTTTGTTGGAAATATGACTAAATTTCTTGAAAAAAGCTCCTGGTTTGACGGTTTCCAATAAAAGATGACTTGATTTCCTGAAAAGGTTTCTAAGCTCTTAAGGATGTTTCTGAAGTGAAACTTTCATGAGTTCATGTCACGATTTCTGCATACTGTGGCCTTTAACCACAAGAACATTACAGGAACTAATCAGGATATTCACGCCACTTTGTAATACAGCAGCAACACAATAACGAAATAAAGCTGAAAGTACTTTTATAATTTTATCCAATTCTTAAAAAACAAAAAAAAGCACTTCACACCAAACAAATAATAATAATAATAATAATAACAACAACAATAATAATAACTGTGTAAAAATATCATAGAAACACAGTTGTTGCATTTCTGTCAGCGGTGCACACAACCCACCACAGCACCCCGTCACCTGATAGGAATTAGTCATGTGACTGGATTTAACTTCCTTAACTTCCTACCCTGCCTTAAAGTTCAGTCCGACCCACTTTGGTTCAGCCCACAGTGAGTGAGTGTGTGTGTGTGTGTGTGTGTGTGTGTTTTTTTTTTTGGGGGGGGCACGTTACACAATGGGCAATCAGTTGTTTTTGTTTGGTCTGCTGTTTAATGAACCACACACACACACACACGCGCACGCGCACACACACACACACACACACACACAAATTTGATTGACCTTTGACCTCCAACTATGGCAGCCAGGTGGGCGAAGAATGCAAGGGAAGGAGAGATGTCCTTTAGCTCAGATCCTAAAAAATGTTCACGGCTTTCTGAAAGGCTCTTGGATTCCTGACAGTTTATAAATAAACAAATAAATTTAGTTCGTATAAATAAGTTGAAGTGATTACAGGATAAACCCACCATCACAGACCACTTACTAGCTATTAGAGTCCAACCACAACCACAAACGTCTCTCCAATTACACTCAAACTCCCTGTGTGTGTGTGTGTGTGTGTGTGTGTGTGTGTGTGTGTGTGTGTGTGTGTGTGCGTGCGTGCGTGCGTGCATGTGTGTTTTGCTGATGAGATGGTGTGTTTAGTGCTGGAGAGTGGTCAGATTCGGTTCTTTGATGTGGCTGCAAAGAAGTCACAGATAGATGGCTATTAGAGTTGAGGTGTCGTAGTGAAAACACAAAACATCAGCTCTTCATCAGCTCTGATACAAAATTACACACATAAAAGTACCATAAAAAGCAGCTCATGACGTATAAATTGCTTTTGTGTAATGAGCAACATTCGGTCCTACAAGCTCCGCCCACATTAGTTCCATGACTGTAGAAAACATCCCAGTCTGAAGCAGGAACTAAAGCACTTTCCTTTGGGTTCTTTTCCTAAACATTTGCTGCAAAGTAACTCAACTCTGGTTCTGGAAAAAAGTATGTAAAAAGTTAAACAAATATAAATTATTCTGAATTGAAAAAAAGAAAAATGGACCACGGGGGTCCAGATGCTCCCGCCAAAAGGACCATTTCATAATATGCCAATATAGAAAAGGCAGAGCAAGTTTGAAAGCCCCATCTTCAGCGTGCGGCAAGTAAATGTCCAGAAACTAAAGTGTGACTGACAGATGGACGGACATTCCTATAGCTTCTGAGAGGCAGGAGCTAAAAAAGGTTGTTCCAAAATTTCTGAGAAAAAAAGTTCTCAGCTTCTTGAAAAAATTATGGGTTCCTAAAATGTTTCTTGAATGTTTTTTAGGAGATATTAGCTTCCTGTTTTACTTGATCTTAAAAAAAGGTCCTAAAATGTTTTGAAATTATTGTAGAGGTTCCTAATTAGGTTGTTGTGTTTCGAAAATTTTCATAGTTTGCAATGTTTTAAGACAGTTAAACCCCTTCATTAGTGCAGTGTTTGTTCACTATGTTATTATTTTGTAATGACATCATTATAATTATGAATTATGTTAAAGCATTATTTCATTCCTACAGTCACAGCCAGAATCATGCAAAATTGTGTCCATGTTCTTCCTGCATACAAACTAAATCTGAGCAGAACAGTTCAGAGGAAATTAGGAAGCAGACAGTGTGTGTGTGAGAGTGTGTACTCATGGGTGTGTGTGTGTGTGTGTGTGTGTGTGTGTGTGTGTGTCTGTGCGTGCGCGTATTTATAGCCTCTGGCGGCTGTTGCTGTTGCTTTAAATCCCTGTATCAGAAAAACACTTCAGGATCACAAGAGAACAACAATAACTCCTTGTTTTGAGCCAGTACTACATGGCCAACGTCACCAAGAAACAAAGAAAGTAAATAAATATCACCTAAAATAAATATAACCCGCCTAATTACCTAAAAACTTGTCAGCCGGGTTAGCCTTCTCGCTCCAGCACTACACTGAAGAAGAAAACTACACATGCTGACAAGTCTCGGCTAATCACCACGTTTAGTGAAAGCAGGATGGCGTTATGCAAAGCTCACTGTTGCTTTAAGAGAACATTCCTAAAATATGCTGTAGATGGTGTTCCTTCAGTTATACAGAGAACTGTTCATACCTGCACTGTGCGTGTGTGTGTGTGTGTGCGGCACGTGTGAGAGAGAGAGAGAGAGAGAGAGAGAGAGAGAGAGAGAGAGAGAGCGCAAGTGAAAAGATAATATAAGAGATGCACTAAGATAAACTGCATGACAACTGACAGCGTCTCGGGCGTCACTCACACTTCCTTCGGTCCGTCTCTCTTTTCATCTGTCTGTCTTTCAGCCCTTCTGTCTGTGCATCTACCTATCAGTTTATCCTTTAGTCCAGAGATATCAAACTCAAGGCCTGTTTAAATGAGTTTAACACCCCTGCTTAAGTCCATCTGTGTCTGTCCTTTTGTCATTCATCCTATTAGGGTCTGTTCTTTTTTTTTCATTCCCACCAGTCATCTTGGTCTGTGTTTCCGTCTGCTCCATTCTTCTCCATCCATCCTTCTGTCTTTGTCCCTTCATCTGTGTTTCCTTCTTTCCATCCATCTTTCTGCCAATCTATCTGTCCCTCAGTCTCTCTCTTTCCATCTGTCCCTCCTTCTGTCCTTCAGTCTCTCTGTCTTTGTGTCCAGTTCTTTCAATTGTAACGTTTGTACTTTATCCACATATTCAAACTAAAATTATGTTGGAATTTATTTCTATCACACGCAATGATCCTGTATGACTTTTATAGTCATTCAACTGCACAAGCACAAAGCCATGACAATCACTTTTTGAAAATCTAAGAAAGAAGGGGAAAAAAGAAAAGGAAAAAAGAAAACACCTCAGAAGATGCTTAAGAAAATAATGCAGCAAGAGGGAGAGATTTTTCTCCTCCATTAGTGTTGTATACATGGACTGTCACTCAAGAATGTTTCTACACCCACCCACCCACACACACACACACACACACACACGGTCTACTTCATCCAAAGTGTCAGTCTACCTGTAAAACATTTTCTCTCTATCCCTCTCCCACTCTCAGGTTTCACAGTGTAGTAGGACTCTTACAGTGAGATGTTACTGGCAGAGACGCCTGATCTCAACGTGTGTGTGTTTCACAACTCAAAATATTTCATTTTCACTGTGCCCCAGTGTAAATACTCAGGAAGGAAAAAAGAAAACTCACACAGAGAACCATTCATTCATTCATTCATTCTAATTATGGTGGCGGGGAGGCTGGAGCCCATCTCTGGGCGAAGGCAGGTACAACCTGGACAGCTCACCAGGCCATTAGAGGGTGAACACACATCACATCTATTTACACTCACATCCACACCTAGGAGCAAACTAGACAATTTGGAACTACCAATTAGCCTAGTGTGCATGTTTTTGGACTGTGGGAGGAAACCAGAGTACCCAAAGAAAACCCACGCAAGCATGGGGAGAACATGCGAATTCCACACAGAAACACCCCGAGCCCGGGCATCCAACCCGTGAACTTCTTGCTGTGAGAAACACGGTTATTGTTGCAGTGTCCGTATGGTATGTAGGTATTAAAAAAAACTCAAGCCAAGAGACAACACGAGGACTCAATGATAATTTCCTGACGTTAAAAACACTCTCCTCTTTAGCAAAATGTGATGAAAACTCGGTCAATTTTTAGAACAAGTGTTAATAAATGTCCACCTTCCTTAAATCAATGTCCATACAGGGTAATTTCATATTTGTAGTCGTATAATCCACTCAACTTTATGTTTATCACAGTGACCTCGTACTGGGAGAGGTGTACAACTGCTGAACCATTATGTAGTGCTGAACAGATTCAAAGTGTGGATGTAAATGGTGGCATTCAGAGCACTGGGGCTTGTATTTGATGGCCGCAGTGCAAGAGCTGTCAGCGGACACTGGGGTAAAAAAATTTGGGAAGCTTGCTGTCCTCAACCGGCCCAGTGTCGGTACCGCTGCTACTGTTCCAAGCTTGCTAGCAATGTTTGTGTACTCGCCATAAATATCATTCAGTTTCAGCTTTTCCCAGTCCTTAAAGTCAGGGTAGTGTTTCATTTCAACATGAAAGCATGCAAAGACACAACTCTGTGCACAGGCAGAGGTTTAGAGCGATACCGAGAGGCAATGTCGGCCATCTCCGGAATGGACATTTTCACCTGAATGCGCTCCAGAAAGTCACATGAGCCACAAAGAACATCGACGGGCCTGCAAGGCCAGACCAATTTTGGCTTCTAAGCCCTCTCTTTATTCATCTCAGATGAAATTCATCCTAATCTACCCAACAAACAAACAAACAAACAAACAAACAAACAAATAAATAAATAAAAATTTTAAAAAAGGAAAAAAAAAAGGAAAAAAGGACATCCTTTCCTGATGTTAAGGAGGTGGAGGAAGTGGGATGAGTGAGCTCTGCAGCCACACGATATGGTCAAAACTACTTTCTGCATTTTCCACCCAGTCAGAAATATCAACAGTAACATCATAGAGTTACAGCAACCTCCTCTAACCCTAGCTCAAAAGCCAAGATGCTGTGCATCAACAGAGTGAAACCTATAGCAGAACAACATTTATTAGTGCTACTAGTGCTATCAGCCAAACACCCATGCTGTCCACTTGTGGAAAAAATCGGCACAATGCACTCTTGTATACTGGTATTGCCAACTACAGCTAGAAATCGCTGGTTCTGATTTTTTGTTGCAGGAATGAGATCAACTCTGGTGCAAGGTTATTCCTAACACATTTCCGAGGTAATGGAAAGCAGCAAAATTCACTAACCATGCCTCTACATGGTATGATGCAGTGCTGTTCATGCTATATGCCTTTTGAGAATCGTTTCTCTTTTTCTTACACACACACATACACACACACACACACACACCATCAGTCCCTCAGCTGTCTCTGCTGTACAGTCCTGACAGTTCACATTTCCCTGTGTTCACACCCATCCATGCCTTAGACACAGATGGAGTGTTATTTAATCTGGGTCACAGTTCTCATGCATATGACTACAGCTGTCTACTACTATGCTGGTAACCCACACCTACAACCTTTAGGCATGTTTATTTCAAGAAAAAGACAAGGGTTTAAAAAAAAAAAAAAAAAACGAAAACAATTCTCCCATCCTGAGCTGCTAGTGTGCTAGGTAATACAGCAGGTGGTTAGCATGAAACACAGGTAAACCTTATTAACAAAAAAATAAATAAATAAATAAAGAACAAAACATAAACATTGTTTATGTTGCCTATACAGCTGCCAGTTAAAAGCATGCTAGCTATTATGTTAGCCACTAGTTAAGAGTACAAGACAGGCAGACAGAAAGATAAATGAAAAGAACTATTCTTGTTAATAAACTAGGATATTTTATAGAACGATATCTTAATCCCAACCTATTTAGCAGCTACAAATATGACAGCTACCTAGCAGTTAGCATAACAAGAGAAGTAAACAAACTCAGTTAAGCTTTGAAAAGAAGCACAAGAGAGAGGTTTTCTGGTGATACATTTTAAAAAATGTTTTAGTTTTACTCAACATTTGGCTTTGGTTCGCTAATTAGCAACTAGTTAAGAGCATGCTGGTTAAGGTATCAATCGGTGTTTAGCAAAAGAGTTCACTAAATACACACAGGTAAGCGTGAAAAGCTGGAAACTCAGTGAAAATGTATTTTGTTGATTAAAATAACATTTCTAATAACTGAAAAACTCCTAACATTAATTCGCCTAGAAGCTAATCACATGCGGACTAGCTAGCTCTGATGCTTAGCACATTAGCCTCTCTGTGATTTGGTTACCCATTGAGTATTGAAGGCAAACTTAGTGAAAATAATTAAATTCAACTGCATTTTAACTCTTTAATTTTTTTAAAAACACATTTTTTATTTATGGGTGCATTATGGGTAATACAGTCTTTTAGACAAAGAGAGCAAACCACAAATGTTCAGCTACAGCATTTCCAAATTTAAATACAAGTTAAATCTTAAAGAGGCTCTTCACAAGGATTAAAATAAATCAAGAAAGGGAGAAACATGAAATGTATTTCAGGATTTTTACCAAAACATGAATGAGTAACTGAGCAAACAGCATAGCATGCAATAGCGAACCTGTACTGCTCATGAAGTAAATAATAAATGATGTAATTGTAAATAGAATTTTACTTGCTGTCTGAGTTTTTCCAAGAGTGTGTGTTAAATATTTATAGCTTAGTGGATAAACGCTAGAAGCAAAACTCGCCATAAGCTTTCAGGTGTACGACGGTGTGTGTGATGACACGGCCCAGGCCGTGTGTGCATGTGTGTGTGTCTTTGTGTGGATTTGAAAGGTGTTTGGACGCCCAACACTCCAGACAGACAACAAAAAGCTTCAGACAAAACAATGAGTCAACAGGATCCGCTCAGACTGAACTCAACCTCCAGCCTGTTCTGTGTGTGTGTGTACCTGAAACACCTTTAACTAAGGATAATTATGCGATTTGCAACAAAATAATGAGTGTTAGTGCTACGTTAGTTAATCTTTAATCTATTTAACTGTAGAAAATGTATTTGCGATGTTGTGTGACTTCATCCAGTAAAGTTGTAGCTGAAAAAGCCTTCCCGAGAAGGAAATCAGGAAGGAAAATATGCACATCATCATTCTTCTATTAAAATGCGTCAGGCTAATATGCTAAGTAGTAGTTTGGGGGAAAAAAGAAAAAGAAAAAACCCCACCAAACCAACCAGGCAACAAGGCTGCACATCTGTCTTAACATCATTCAAAATTCCTATTGAGCAGATAATTAAACGCATGCTAGCTGATATACTTACTGGCATTTAGCATTAGAGGCATAAACAAAACACAGGTAAGAGTGATATAAAGCACAGGAAACACAAAGATTTCTGATAAAATAGCAAATTTCTAGAAACCGATTTCAATGCTAGAATTTAGAAGTAAATTTTTAAACAGTTGAAGAAACAAAACATTTCTCCCTAGATAAGTCCACTAAATTCTGACTTTCCAAATAGTAATTCCAAGTTGCTTTTATTTTTCTTTACTGGAAGTGTGAAAAACCAAGTTATCAATTTTAGTTAACATTAAGAAATTACTGTAACCATGGAAACAGAGCTTGAGTTCAGAAACAAGTTTGCTAGTTTCTGAAAAATTACCATGATGAGGACAACAAAGATAAGTAAATATTAATAAGTAATAGATGTTATTCACTTCATCTAAAGCAGAGCATAAACACAAAGCTTTGGTTAAAATTTTTTTTTTATTTCAGTGAATGGATTGCGAGCTAATTTAAACTGCTAATCCAAAGAAATCGTTTCAGTAACTATATATTCAAAATAAAGACCTACAAGCAATAAACCTTCGTCTTGCACATTAAAGCTGTTTAAAGTGAAGTGTGATTTTTCCAGCCAGATGATTACATAATTAAATTTCTTAAACAACCTGTAAAATATGAATATTTAAAAAAAAAAATGCAGATTACATAAAACTTTGGCTGGCAAATCAGTGGAAACAAAACAGCTCGTGTCCTGGAAAGGTTCACCAGCTCCTTCACTGGCACGGAGATAGTGGAAATTTGTGTGTGTGTGTGTGTGTGTGTGTGTGTGTGTGTGTGTGTCAGTCAGACCAAAAGAAGAAAGAGTATGTAAGGGTGAGGGGGCACAGAACAAGGAGGGGTGATGGAGGGGTCTTTCATGCAGACAGAAGGCACGGGTATCAAGTTCCACCTCCGGAACTCTCCGCAACACACACACACACACACACACACACACACACTTCCTTGTCCTCATCTTAAGTGTTCACCCTCGATTCCTGGCATTTCTCAGCTCAGAAGCCGCACACTCTTCTGATCTTTGTTTTAAATAACTGATGTATTGATATTGTGATAAGTAACACTGCGATGCATTTTTCTGTCTGTTATCGATGCCATCATGTTTCAAACTTCTGAGTGTTTTGTTTCAAATAAACTTTTATTCTCCCTCTGTGTCCTTGTTCAAAAGTTTATAATGTTATAATAATATATTAATAATGAACTTTAGACCTTATAAACCCTATAAAAAGGTTGACACATGATTTTGTGTGCTGAGAAAACATTTGAGCATAGTGATGAGATTTGCTATAATTCTTGGGTTCTTTTTTCCCCATACAGTCTGATCTCACGGTGTTATTACTGTCAGTTTGAAAACATGTGAGTAATTATAGTACAGTTCCAGCTTTACCTCTGTGTTTCGGAGAGAGAGAGAGAGAGAAAGAGAGAGAGAGATAGATAAAGAAGTCACTTGTGGGGGTGGGATGCTTAGAAATGCTTTGACCTCAGTTGACCTTCTGACCTTTTAACAACCATACATCCTATTGAACAGCTAAAGGAAACCTCGGCTTTCACTGTAGCATCTTGGTGGGTCCATCTTATACACATACACAAAACAATGCATCCTAGTCAACCATGATAAGGGCTATGTCCTGTAAATTTCAGCAATAAACTCGGCCAAGAACCGCCCACTTTCACCAGTCTGACAGACAGAACAGATGACCAATCACACCCATCATCAAGCAGACCTTATTAATCCTAAACAATTTTGCTCACACAGCACAAAACTCTTAAGAACATTTGAAGGTATTCACCTAAAATCTGTAAAGGCCCAGCAACATTAAAAACTCTTGCTTATGACACGAATAAGTGCCTAAGGGCGACCGTTTCTCATCTAACTGATAGTAATAATTGGTTATATAGTACACAAGTCATTCTGAAGTCATTCTGTTTTGACTCTGAACACTAGGCGATATGAAGACGAGGTGAGGAATGAAACGCATACATCTGTCTGATCATCTTTACATATTCTGTCCTCAGTGTCACATCAAGTCACTGATCAGAACAGGGACAAGAGATGACAAAAGACATCTTTCAAAGTCTATAAACTTTTTGAATTTCCCCTTTTGGGGAACAATAAAAGGATTATCTTATCTTAAACCCTTTTTCCATTCATTCTGCCTTCAGCTAAATAATTTACGAAACCCATGGAACTGGCTGCTACAAGCTGTTTAGACTGGCAACATTTTTTGCCAGTTTTTTAAGGTCTTGGTTTATTCATTCATTCATTTTCTAAGCCACTTAATCATAATTAGGGTCGCGAAGAGGCTGGCGTCCATCTCAGCCGACTCTGGGCGAGGGCGGGGTACACCCTAAACAGCTTGCCAGACCATCACAGGGCTAACATACACACTGACTCTCACACCTAGGGGCGATTTGGAACAGCCAATTAGCCTATTGTGCATGTTTTTGGACTGTGGAAGGAAACTGGAGTACCCAGAGGAAACACACGCAAGCACGGGGAGAACATTTTTTTTGCTATACTGTATTAATCCCGCAAGGGAAATTATTGCCTCTGCATTTAACCCATCCAAAGTGAGCACACACACACGTAAACAGTGAGCACACACTCACTCGCAGCAGTGGGCTGCCACACACATTGGGGTGCCCGGAGAGCAGTTTGGGGTTAGGTGCCTTGCTCAAGGGCACTTCAGCCATGAATGTGGAGGAAGGAATGGTGCCGCTCACTCTCCCGGCTACTACACATTTTTCCTGCGGGTTCGGGAATGGAACCAGCAACCCTTTGGTCACAAAGCCACTTCCCTCACCATTAGGCTGCCCCCAGGAACATGCAAACTCCTTACAGAAACAACTGGGAATTTAACCTGTACTTCCTGCTGTGAGGCGGACGTGCTAACCAGTGCACCACCCCAGATCTTGGTTTAATGTGCTGAAATACTATTTGCTCGGTTTTAAATCCAGACCTCGACTGAGCTAAAACCACAGAACTGCACACACACACTCACACCCCCACACACACCCACTGCTCTGGGCTACGATTAGATCTGGTCTCAGATGTTACATCTCCATCAGCAACCCTGAGCAAGCACCTGTCAATCAAGCGGGTGTCTCTTATCTTGAGGGAATGGTGTCCGGTTTGAGCCGCCTCGGGGCTGACACAGGAAAGCAAACTTCTTGTCAATACAAGCAAAGCTGCCATGTCATCATTACGGACACAACAGCATACACAGCAAATGGACGTTTATTAGCATTAGACTGCTGTTAGCAAAGTTAGCTAGCTACCCAACCATGACCTCCTTTGGGGACACAGAGAAGGGAGAGTACTCGTTTTAATCTTAAGATCTTTCATAAATGTTCTGGTGCATCAGACATGCAACACATCACACATTGGAGACGACAAACATGTACCAAATGTCAACAAATGCAAAAACACAAAATTATCATTAACCCCCACCCCACGTTCACTAATCCGCATGTCCATTAGAACTCTTTACAGCCTTCTCTGGGCCTCTTTAGCACTTTATTACTTCACTAACGATGCAGCTCAAAACTACTGCTTTCGTACTCAATGTATTAACAATACATCCTCCCTCCCACCTCTCTCCCCTTCTCCAACTATTATCTACATTTATTCTGTTCATTCACTTCTACTTTAATAGTCTTTGAACAATTCACACTGTCATGAAGCAGCTTCACAGAAATCCTGCTGTAGCTTTAGATCCCTAATGAGGAAAAGAAGGACTATTTTATATTATAAACATCAGGAAACATGACGGTGTGATAATGCAGTACATGCACTGAGGGAGGCGCTGTGGCAGAGACTAGAAGAAGAGAAAGCTAAAAAGGAGAGTGTAAAAAAGGTTTCTTTACAGTTATTGCGGTAAACAGATAACTGTGCATCTCTGTACGGATCACTTCACTGTTTTCAGACACTTACTGTATAAGAACATCATGAACCTCTTAGTGATGAAATCAAGTGCTTTATTACGACATGGATGATTGCCCCATAGCCCTTCAATAGCCTGGCTAGCTGTCCAGGGTGTACTCTGCCCTCGCCCAGAGTTGGCTGTGATGGGCACCAGCCTCCCTGCGATCCTAATTGGGATTAAGCAGTTAAGATATTTAATAAATGAATGATTGCCCCATAGGGTAACAGTGTAGAGCCCTTTTACAGTTCCCAGTTATAGTGTTCAAAGTCAATAATAGACCAATTTCAATCATTTTTGTCCTCAGTAAAACATTTCACAGATAAGAAGGGAAAATAAAACCCAGGTTAAAAAAATACCAGAGTTTTCCTTTAACAGTGTTTTTTTCCCTCAGGACACTTTTACCTTCTGTGTGAGCTACGCAGAAGGTACTGTGGCGCACTGTTCCGCATAAAACTGTGTGTGTTTGTCTGTCCACAGTCCACAAGTGTGACCTCGGCCCGGTCTATATTACTAGACATTTGCGAGCTTACGGAAATTGTATTAAAGTAAAGTAATATTACAATAGTCATTACATTTACATAGACAGGAACTTTCCAATAGGTCTAGCGCCAGGATCTAATTAGATAATTAGAACTTCTTCTTCATGACATGAAGTGTGTCCGAAGACTCGGAAGAGGTACGTTTTTAAAACTGAATTTCTCCACTAACGACATAGTAACTAATGACATGACAGTAGTAAGGTTATTAGTAGTATTAGCGTAAACACGTAATTCGGGTAATATAACATAACCTATCGTAAGGCCCTATTATACAACAACAATGACATTATATACGCCAGTTGGTGCCAAGCGAAAGGTCAGTGAACATGTGTGTTCACTCCACCAGTCATTGTTTCTGTTTTTGTGATAACACAACCAGACTTTTTTTCTCCTTAAATCTGGGTTTGTGCTGGGGTCAATCTGGATCTGATGAAATCTGTGTCCTTCATGTCAGATAAAATAATGAAGAGCCTTTAATTAAAGACAGTAACGAGCTTCTCTTTACTTCATCAGTCGATATAATGATGAAAAAAAGCCACACATTAGCACCTTCTTGAGGCAACATGGATATTTGCTGTCTGTAAGCATGTTTTGCTTCTATAGTATACAGTGGTGGGAGATTTTAATTAAAGACAGAAATTCTGTCAGTCATCAATTGTCTTTGGTTGCATTGTTGCTAAGAACAACCATCTCAACTCAGGACTAAATAATTACTGCAAAAATCAAAGCACCCATCAGACCGGTAGTACACATGGACATCCCTAGGTCTGATCTGATTTCTGTTCCCCCAATCCAGTTTCCTCATGTGCTGCTAAGCCATTCTTTTAATTCTTTTAATCAGGAACTAATTAACCAGAGATTTAAAGGGTTGTTGAATGTCAGTGGAACGGTTCTCAATCCTGATCACAGAGTACTTGTCCCGCACATTTGCATGCCAAAACCACTTGACACACCTCATGAGCTAATAAATAACCCTTAATTTGTGTTAGACCAGGAAGGAGGAACATTGTTTACAGAATAAAAGGTAAGGGAACTTCGAAAATACAATACTGAATGTACTGTAAATAGGTCTATACAGGACAGGCTAGTGAATAGCCTGTGTTTTATCTTCCAGTATCAGTTCATTCCTGGGGAAACCACCCCAGCTCACAGGCTTAGTTAGTATCTCTTATTCCCCCCTTTTACATCTTGTATTTTATTCTGAGTCTGTTTACAGTAACGATAACAAGTCCGTGTAACCAGAGGAACAAACCTGCGCGTGCGAGATAACTCGGCAGTGCAACACCATTTCGTAGAACGTGCAAAAGTCTGAGATCAAGTGTTAGGAAACAAAAGAAGGCAAACGATTTCAAAAGAAATAAAAAAAATGGCGATGATTACTATCAGGGCGCCCAGTGCAGGGGTGACTGAAACTCACGTACAGGAGTAAACAAATGGTTTCAGAAAGACACTGTGGCCGATTTCATTTTATTTCCAGGAGATAACACTGTATTACATGTTTATTTAATATACATGGGAAGTGAATGTGCTCCTTGAGTCCAGTGCATAAACATATCTCTGTGTTTCATCACCAAAGTCTGAAAATAATCTCTCTCACACTCTTTGCTCCTAATCAGAAAACTATTTTAACTTTAATAAGCTCCATGTTTGGTGGTTAGATCAACACTATCCTCCCCTGTCCTCTAACACAGGGGTTCTCAACCCTGGTCCTGGACACTTTTAGTGGGACGGGGCTGGCTCAGTGGTTAAAGCTCTAGATTAGTGATCCAAAAGCTCAGTGGTTCAATCCCCAGTATCACCAAGCTGCCATTGTTGGGCCCTTGAGCAAGGCCCTTAACCCTCACTTGCTCGGTTGTATGTAAATAAACAATAAATTTAAGTCGCTCTGAATAAGGGTGTCTACCAAATAAATTAAATGTAAAGGTTTCCTTGTTCCCAACACACCTGATTTAACTAATGATCTAATTAACAACACTTTATCACATGGAGTGGGTGTGACAGGGCAGGGAAAATACTCAGGGAGCGATACGAATAGAGGTGCGATAGAAAAGCGACTGACGCAAATTGATTTTAAATTTTTTTTGCAAATTTTAAATTCGCATGAAGATGATTTGAGGCTGCACATACGAGCGAATATTTTGCCGCTTAAATATGTACATCGCGCAAAATGTCGTGAGAAAGTCGTGCAACAATTTGCGACTGATTTGTGAGTATTCATTCACCTTCTTCCGCTTCTTCCGGGGTCGGGTCGTGGGGGCAGCAGCCCAAGCAGTGCCACTTCCTCCAGCTCTTCCGGGGGAATGCCAAGGCGTTCCCAAACCAGCGATTTTGCGAATAATTTGCGGTTGGAAAAAAGTGTAAGTCGGTCACGTTTTGTTCGCAAACCATTCGCTTTCCTTGCGCGTTAATAGTGCGAACAACATGCAAATAAAATACAGATGAGTCTCAAACTTTCCGCGTGGAAGTCTCCAAGTTGTTGCTCTTTTTTGCGAACAAAAAAACGCGAATGATTCACGTCGAAATGACGACTTTGCGACCTTCCCAGGACGTGTGCGGACTGTTTGAGAAGAACTTGAGACTACTCCGAGCCAGGGCCTTGTTTTGCCGCATTCACAGAAATTTCAAACGTGTTTGGAAACTTTTGCTACGAGTTCACGAACCAGGCGGCCAAAAAACTGCGACGCCGCGAATGTCGCAGGACGAACTTGAGAACATTTTGCGAATGAAATGCGAAAACTGCCATTCGCGTCAGGCGCTTTTCAATCGCACCTCTAGTGTGGTCACCCCCGGACATGTGCAGGACAGTGGCTCGTCCAGGCCCGGGGGTGGGAAGCCCTGCTCCACCCGAACACACCTGACCCTCCTGTTATTGAGCTCATCAGTAATTAGTGTCTCAGGTGTGCATCCAAGCGCTCAACCCTTAATGAACTGTTTACCAGCTGTGTTTTCAAAAAGAGCCGTGTTCTGCACAACTCCAGTGACACTACAGACATCTTACCAGGTGACACACAACTAATAAAAGGTCGAAAACCGGCTCTCTTGATGCAGAACCCGGTGCCAAGCCGCAGCAGCTTAGTGCGCAAAAGTGCGCAACAAACCCCCGGCACTTTGTTTCCGCACTTTAAACTCCTTCACACTTACAGTTAAAGATCCAGAACAGAAAAGCCACGTTTATATTACAATAAACAAGCAAATAAAACAACATCAGGCGTCCGTTCTGAAAGTGTGGCACAGTTTATAAATTTAACGCACCAGAGCAGAGAATAAAATCCTGCGCGAGTGCCAGAACCGCAGTGTGCGCTAACCTGAGAAGTGCGGGGAAGTGTGCGCGAGAGCAGCCAGGCAGGTGAAGCCGAGCAGGAGCGCGCACTGACGGGCCACATCCGGGAGGAACATCCTTGGAGCGGCGCGGATCTCGGAGCTCTGAGCGCAGCATCGGGGGCTTCAGGGTGGAAGCGCTGCCGAGCTCCGTGCTGTGTATGTGCGTGTATTGAGGAGACTGGGGTGCTTCCTCAAGGTCCTAAACTCCGCAAAATATCCAGTGGGGCTGACTACAAAATCCCAAATACCCCTTGTGCAGGGGGTGGAGTCAGACCTCTTCAAGCTCCTCCTACCCTCGGTCGACGGCTTACAAATTACCGTGGTTCAGGATAAAATAATGAGTTTCCTGTTTACTCAGTTGCACTTTTGACTTTGTTGTTTTATAATAGCACTGTATCTGGTGTGCGTGGCGACACGGTGGCGTAGTGGTCAGCACATCCGCCTCACAGCAAGAGGGCCTGGGTTCCATTCCCAGGCTCGGGTGTTTCCGTGTGGAGTTTGCATGTTCTCCCCGTGCTTGTGTGGGTTTCCTCAGGGTACTCCGGTTTCCTCCCACAGTCCAAAAA
>JAQMYF010000022.1:14321347-14332747 GCA_030014195.1 Neosilurus mollespiculum
GAGTCGGCTGAGATGGGCGCCAGCCTCCCTGCGACCCTAATTAGGAATAAGCGGTTCAGAAAATGAATGAATGAATGTATCTGGTGTCACCCAGATAAGGATTGATTCTAGGTATGTGAGAATGAATTGCTCGCTGAGCGCTGTGATGCAAAGTGCCTCGCTAGCTGTGTTAGCGCTCCGAGACATTGTCAGCATTACCATCGCTTCCTTTGGTTCCAGCTAATTTATTATTAGGTTCCAGAGAAAGACACGTTCCAGTGACATACTCAACATCCTCCTCATTACCCTCGTTTTCACTTTTTGTTAAGGGTCAAAGGAGAAAGTTGAGGGTCACCAAAGTCATCAGTGTTCGACTTGAAGGTAACTTTTGTTATAAAACCTATTTTTAGGGGGCAGCCATAGACTAATGGTTAGAGAAGCGGCTTTGGGACCGAAAGGTTGCTGGTTCGATTCCCGAACCACCAGGAAATGTGTGTGGTGGTTGGGGAGTGAGCTGCACCTTCCCTTCATCCACCTTCATGGCTGAAGTTCCCTTGAGCAAGGGACCTCACCCCCAACTGCTCTCCGGGCACCCCCAATGTGTGTGTGCTCGATGTTTATGTGTGTGTGCTCACTTTGGATGGGTTCAATTTCCCTTGTGAGATAAATACAGTGTAGCAAATAAATAAATAAATAAATAAATTTTAAATAACACATTTGTCTATTTTGTGCCAAATTACATATAAATCTATCAATTCGCACATGGATTTTTAAGATCCACAAAGTGTGAGGTCCCCGACATAATTTAACCCAATCACAACATTCAAAATTCTATAACCTTCTTTATATTTCTCCAAAAATAATAGATCTTTTTATCATTTTGCAGGTTTTTCAAGATATTTGTAATGATGTCGAAAGAAGTGGTATAAAACTTAACATTAAAAACATTGTTTGTTTAAGCAAGCTTTTATTTAGTTTCTTTTTGATCTTCTTCCTTCATGGCATTTAAAATGCTTATCCTATGTTTACGGTGGCACAGTGGTTAGCATGTCCACCTCACAGCAAGAAGGCCTGTGTTTCGATTCCCAGGCTCGGGGCGTTTCTGTGTGGAGTTTGCATGTTCTCCCCGTGCTTGTGTGGGTTTCCTCCGGGTGCTCCAGTTTCCTCCCACAGTCCAAAAACATGCACAGTAGGATAATTGGCTGTTCCAAATCACCCCTAGGTGTAAGTGTGAATGTGAATAGTTGTTCAGGGTGTACCCCGCCTTCACTCAGAGTCGGCTGAGTTGGGTGCCAGTCTCCCCGCGACTCTAATTAGGATTCAGTGTCTAAGAAAATGAATAAATATCCTATGTTTACTTACTTGTAATGTTGTTAATGTGTGCTTTATTGTTACTTATTCCTTTTTGCAGATTTATAAAAGAGTTTTGTGACTTTTTGCCTGTCAAAGGTGTTATACAAATCAACAGTACTTACTCTCTGTTGCCTGTGACTTAATTACAAGGAACAAATTTTCATTTCATTTCCTTTTCCGAGCCACTTTATCCTACTGTATTTAGGGTCATGGGGAAGCTGAAGCCCATTCCAGCCAACTCTGGGCAAAGGCAGGGTTCGCTTTTCACACTTACATTAACAACTAGTAGCAATCTGAAACAACCAATTAGCCTAATGTGCACATCTTTGGACTATGGGAGGAAACCAAACTCTAGTGAGAAGCTCCCTTGCCGAGCATAGGGCTCCAACCGAGGATTCTGTGAAGTGGACGAGCTAACCACGACACCGCTGTATTCCCCAGGAATAAATTTATGCATTTCAAATTTACATTTATTAACCCAAATTGTATATATTTCTATAAAGCTGCTCTTTGACTATCTGTTGTTAAAAGCACTATACAAATAAAATGCAATAAAATTTGAGATGAGTGTGTTGCATGTTCAAGAGCATTTTAAGGGTGTGGGGGGAGGGGGTTGAGGTGATTAGGAATTAAGGTTAAGGTTTGATTTATAGCAGGAGTTGGATCAGGTCCTGCTCCACCCCTGGATGTTTGGTTCCGTAAACATCCAGAGGCTCCAAAACTTCCATATACGGTGCTTAAAAGAAACTATTTTACCCTGAACAGTCTTCTAAGCCAAATTTTATTGTTTCAGACAAAAGAATTTACCAGCCATGAGGTCTTAGGCCTGCTGTAGCAGCAGCCGACTCAGTGCTAAGATACAAAGTTGCCCCAATACATTAATAAGTTATAACAATTTCAATATCCCAGAGTGTGATCTCTGCTATAATGACACTCATTTAAAATCCATGGCAGGAGGATAACAAACAAATATGGCAGTGGCAATGGGGAAATATAACTGAAACCTGCTAATACAGAGAAAAAAACCCTGCTTTGTTAACTCAAGTTCAATTTAAAGAATGTTTCAGGTTGATTGTTTATGTTTGGAGAAGGTAGTAATTTTCTTTAATTGCAGGTTTAACATTAGAGGATCTTCACCATGCGGTCGATGAAGAACTCACATTGCCTCCAAATGGAGTGAGCAACTGTTCAGTCTGTGAAACACTTGCTATGAGAAAACCCCTGTCCTGTGGCAATACACTAGAGCTTGTTTAGAGGCGTTAAAGTGGTAGAGTAACAATTACTTTACTGGCCCCCTGAGAACATGAGGGACCTGAAAACGGTGAGTGAGAAACAATGCTCTAGCTCTATTAATAGAGGAGCTCTATTTACTGCTCCTCACACTTATGTTTGAGGGCACTAAATGTTTTTTCCTATTCAATTCTTTTATACCTGTGCTCACAATAACAATGCCCCCCACCCCCGAGACGTCAGAACAGTACACAATGAATGATAAAAATACAGCACCAGTCATCAAACTAAGCACCAGAGTCCCTAAAACATTTGAGCATAAACATATTTATTGTGTTTACATTACATCGACACTTTGGTTTTTTTAATAGTAGTGTAAACAGCCAGGAAATTTTACTTAGCCTAAATTTACATTACTAGTAAAACTGTAAGGGAGGCAGAGTGGCGTGGTAAGGAAGGTAAGTCTGTTGGTCCTAGTGGCTCATCAGGCCGGTGCTTATGCCCGGTTTCTTCCCATCCAAGAGTTCAACTCCTCCTGGATGGGACGTTAGTCCATTGCAGGTTACCTTCCCAGTATTTTTATTGGTACCCATTTATACTGCTGGGTGGACAGAGGCACACTTGTGGTTAAGACCTTGTGGTTAAGGCCCAGGGGTCATAGAACGGCGGGGGTCCAACGGGGATTCGAACCCATGATCTCTCGGTCGTGAGCCCGGCACCGTAACCGCTGCGCCACCGGCCCCACTAAGGCACAGTGGCGTAGTGGTCAGCAATTCTGCCTCACAGCAAGAAGGTCCTGGATTCCACTCCCGGGCTCAGGCCATTCTGTATTGATTTTCCATGTTCTCTCCATGCTTGTGTGGGTTTCCTCCAGGTGCTCTGGTTTCCTCCCATAGTTCAAAGACATGCACATTAGACTACTTGGCTGTTCCAAATGGATTTGAGTGTGAATGGTTGTGGGTGCGTATTGGCCCGGCGATGGTCTGGCGAGCTGTTCAGGGTGTATTCTGCTTTCTCCCAGTGTTGGCTAAGGTAGGCACTAGCCTCCCTGCGACCCTAATTAGGGTTAAGCGGTTTGGAAAATGAGAATCAAATGAGATAAGCTAAATACTATAAGACAACGGTGTAAAAATTCGACTCGGGCGACACCTTGTGGACAACTTGCCTTACTGCACGTTCTCAGTGTTTTTTTTTTTTCAATTTAAAACATAAAACTTGGAATAACCTGGATAGATTTTATATAATATGATCACACCATACATTGTAAAATATCTACTCACTTCACTCACTTCATTCAAAAGGGGGGGGATCGCAACGCCTTTTTTTGAGACCGCGTTTGTCCTTTTGCAGCTCCCGTATTCATCACGTGATTAAAAATGGCGGCGTGCACTCAGAGGACAGGAGCGTTGATACGGTTACTACGGAATGTGCAATTACAGAATGAACGTATGTTATTTAAATCATTTCTTTATTAGAATAAAAAAAAGTATGATATTATGAGATGTGAATATTGATTTGTGTATAATTAATCCAGTGAATTGAATGCGCGTGCACAAATGTTTCAGTATAGCTAAAGTGCACTTGGGCTTCAGCGCACGTGCCTTTATTTACTTCTTTTTTATAAACATAAATATTTAACTATTTTATTATATAGGTGTGTGTAGCCTTTGTTAGAAGAAATGGAATATAAATCTGGCATGGCAGGATAATATGCTGTATATACCATAAACATGCTGCCAGATTGTGTGTAAATAAAAATATTAATATATTTATTATTTACAGGTTTATATTTGGAAACATTATATTTATATTTATTTATTATATATATATATTTTTTTACATTTACTTTTATACATATTCCCAATATTATATTTTAAACATGTCCACTATGTGAACACTTGACCATCATACCTATATGTAGCTTCTTCTCAAAGTTAAAAATGTGGATGAATTTTTTTCATATGCTCTTTTTGTTAATAAAAAAATATTTATATTGAGTGACATTTATATACACACTTTATACCACATTGGCTAGCTGGTTATCCAGCTTCTATCAGTTAGTTCTGTCTTGTTAGAATTTCTTTCTTTAATGATGCGCTTTCATATTTACCTTATCAGAAATTTTATTCCTGAAAAATCTATCATTACCTGTGTTCTCTAATGATGTGGATAATTTGACTGTAGTAACCAGTGATAATACTGTAAACGTAAGAACTTTTGGGGTACAGCTCGACTATTAGATAAGTGAAGCTGGAACTACCTGCTGTATGACTGGTATGTACTACAAGAGAACAGTGCAATCTGATTGGTTTGCTGTTTCAGCCTAATGGACATTATCCACTTTTATTAAACTTTAAACCAGTGTCGAAAGATGCCATAATGGATCGCATGTGACCAGTCACACTGTAAAAAAGGAAAAATCTAGTTTTAATCACTTTATCTAATCTTCCTGTGTAGTGTATACTAAAACACTTCTTCAGTTCAGGCTCGGTGGATCACTGAATACTCCATGAGATGTAACGTCGCCTTCTGTACATAATTGTTACTATTGTACAGTTTTAGTATAAGATGATATGTCACTGTATTCTGACCAACGTGTTGTTTTTTCCCCTTAAAGGCATGTTGTCAGTGTTCTCGGTGCGGCTACAGGCTGCAGGTTCAAGTGACAAGCCATCTAAATTCACTCCTCCGATCAAACCGGTGATTATGGATAAAGCAAGACCTGAAGAAACCACACGACGGTAAGAAAGCTTCTCCTGTAACTGAAACGTGTTTTTCATTTGGGGTCGACTGTGCAAATACATCAAGTATAACCAACAATGTTTTATACTTTAAAGAAGATGGTGGGGAAAAAAAAGTAAGAGGGTATTTTTATCCTGTGGATGATTAGTGGGGGCTGAACCAATGGTTGGAAGTAAATTTTTCTCCAGAACTGACGTGAACTCGTTGGGCTGGGTTGTCAAGTGCAAGTAAACAAGCAGATCTGTTTAGTGAGCAATGTTTTAGGTGAATAAAGTGTTTAAAAAGCATCAGTGGCTAGCAATCTGGAGGAACTGGTTACCTATTTGAACACTGGAGACAGTGAGATGTCACATTGTAGTGACTCTGAAGACGAGAATGCTGCCAGAGATGAGCGTGATGGTAAACCCAAAATGGTTTATGCAGTGAACGATTTTTCCAACTCAGCTTTCCTGTTATCAGTTGTTTGAAGAACACAAAAGAAATGTTTTGTGTGATTTCTGCACTTGTTGTTTGTGCAGCTCAGTACTGGCCCATAATGTGTTATGATGCACGGGGTCAGTGACGCAGCCCAGCCAATCCAACGAGTTTGTGTCACTACCAGGCTGGAACAGCCAATGTGGAAGGCGACATGTCTCTGAGCATACCCAGTGTTGCAGCACTCACATGCACTTTGACAAGGGGCAAGGACTGATGTTGCCAGAAGGAACGGATGATGTCAAACACGATCGTTCTAAATAGCTAATAACAATAATTCACCACAAGTCCCCTTTAATCACCACAAGTACCCTTTAAACAGTGTTTTTGACAGTGGAGAAAAAAGAATGATGCAGACACTTTCTAATCAATAAATAAGTGTAAAGTAGCTTGATTGAATGTTTTTATTATTTTTTTGCATGTTTATGTGAGTGATTGTCGTGTACGTTTTTAGCTGTGTATTTTTTTCCAGTATTTAAACCGATGCTCCAGGTTCTGGAAACGCTCTACATTATATTGGCGGTTGTTATATTTTAAGAAATTATATATCTTACCACATGCAGTACTTTCTGTCATCTGTAGCCTAGAGGCGTGTGAGAAACTGCTGAACATTTTTTAAACATACATAGACTGATTCAATAAAAGTCTGATGGAGTAAATAATCCTGAAGCTGTCCCCTGACGCAGGTTCCTCAGTCCTGAGTTTATTCCGCCTCGCCAACGCACAAACCGGCTGAAATTCTTCCTCGAGCGCAAAGACATGATCCAGAGACGTAAAGTGCTGAATATTCCTGAGTTCTATGTGGGTAAGGAACGTGTCATGACATTCGATCATTTTAATAACCGTGCTTAATGAACCGTGTCTGATTGTAACCTTTTGGTGTTCAGGAAGCGTTTTGTCTGTCACCACGTCAGACCCGTACGCCGCTGACCACACCAACTGTTTTGTGGGAATCTGCATCCAGCGCTCGGGGAAAGGACTCGGCGCCACTTTCATCCTCAGGAACATCATCGATGGACAAGGTGAGCTCATCTCCAGAGGGTGAGGGTGTGTGACTCAAGCCCAAATTTGATCGTATGACATCAGAAGCTTTTCTGTTTCCAGCAAACTTTATCCAAGCTAGCAGCAAACTAGCATTTATTTTATTGTAGATGTGAAACTAGAAAACAGTTCAATGTGCAGGTTACTTAAGTTTTAGACAAACTGTTTGACTTTTTACACCTGAGCCTACTGGCTCATCAGGCCGGAGCTTATCCACGCTTTCTGAAGTGTGAAGCAACTAGGAGTTCATCACCTCCTAGATGGGATGCTAGTCCATCGTAGGTTTCCTTCCCAGTATTTTACTGGTGCTTTTTGAAAGTTCTTCCAAAATGATGTTAAAAGTTGTATTTCCTTTTCAATGCTGTGATTGGATGATGATCCTGATAGCATGTTGTGTGTGTGTGTGTGTGTGTGTGTGTGTGTGTGTGTAGGAGTGGAGATCTGCTATGAGCTGTACAATCCTCGTTTGAAACACATTGAGGTTTTGAAGCTGGAGAAGAGACTGGACGATAATCTGATGTACCTGAGAGACGCTTTGCCCGAGTACAGCACGTTCACCTTCGACATGAAGCCTGTTCACCTGCCCGCAGCAGAGGACGTCCCGGTCAATGAGGTGGGCATCAGACACGCCACAGAAACATTGTTATTTTTTTCAGTGTGTTTACACTCCTGTTGCTCACTCTCTCTCTCTCTGTTTGTGTGTGTGTGTGTGTGTGTGTGTGTGTGTGTGTGTGTGTGTGCAGCTGAAGGTGAAAATGAAGCCCCGTCCATGGTCCAAGCGCTGGGAGCATCCCAAGTTCAACATCAAGGGAATAAACTTTGACCTTTGCCTAACCCCAGAGCAGATAGAGCATGCTCAGAAGTGGGCGGAGCCGTGGAGGCAGTATGACATGCTGAAGGAGTATGACACTACTTCACTGGAGGACAAGATCTACCAGGAAGTGCAGGCAGAGCTTAAAAAGTGACCCCTTCATCATGTCTGGTGGACTCGTATGGCGCGGATGTCATGATTCGTACCGCCATATTCAATTGTTTGTTTGTCTGTGTCTGTAAAGAGAATAAAAATGGAATTATGTCATTACCTGTAGTTTTTTTTAGAATTGTTGCTACAGACATCCCATGATGCTCTGGGCAGGAGGAGAAATCACTCATTCATTCATTTTTTTGAACCAAAATAATACCAGGGTCACATAGAGGCTGAAGCTTGTCTCAGCCGATTTTGGGTGAAGGCAGGGTCAGCACAAGATCATGCATTCCTAGGGGCATTTTGAACAGCCATTTATCCTCATGTGCATGTCTTTGGGCTGTGGGAGGAAACTGCAGTACCCAGAGGAAACCGAGGAGAATATACAAACTTTACACAGAAATGCCTGAGCCCTGGAATCGGTTCCAGGTCCATCTTTCTGCGAAGCGGATGTGATAACCACTATGGGTTAAAAGAAATCTTTCTCCAAGTATGCGCTCAACTCTGTTTTCTACTCCTTTAACAAAATAATTTTATGGTAATATAAATTTCTTTATGTTTTATGACATTATAAATAAAGATTGTGCTGTTTCGTGAAAGTGGCAATGCTAATTTTATCCTGCTAGCTACATTATTTGTCTCCCTTGAGTGTATTATAAAATATGCAGTTAAATGTCCAGTGGTTGATTTGGACATCTGATCTTTTACATACCATAATTCATGTGTTGCAGCTTCCAATTCTGACCACAGGGGGCAGCAAACGTTTAAATCTCAGTTACTACTTATTATACCCACCACTTAATTACAGCAGTTAGATTTTCTCTGACAAATTACTATTCACATCAACAGGCCACTAGTTTTTCACTAGGTTTTCAGATTATTACTTGCATCAGGCATATCCTGTTCTGTTTAAGAACAAAATGTGCTTACATCAGTGGGCGTGTGAACTATTTTTGCATCGGAACCATTTTAATCTGCACATATTCTCACATTTGAACGCTAGAAGCAGCAGATAAACTTGTACCATAATATTTAGCTTAACTATTGGAGTCTTTGTCACGTTGAACATGATGGTCAGATGATTGTGATGACGAGATGACGTGACATGATGAACATGATGATCAGATGATTGTGATGACGAGATGATCGTGACGACACGATGAACATGATGGTCAGATGATTGTGATGACGAGATGACGTGACATGATGAACATGATGATCAGATGACTGTGATGACGAGATGACCATGACGACACGATGAACATGATGATCAGATGATTGTGTGACGAGATGACCGTGATGACACGATGAACATGATGATCAGATGACTGTGATGACGAGATGACCGTGATGACACGATGAACATGATGATCAGATGACTGTGATGACGAGATGAACGGAATACAAGTGGAGTGTGATGGCGAGATGAGTGTGATGACAAGTTTGAACGTGATGACAGGATAAACATCAGGGCCAGATGATCACGATGGCGAGATGAGCGTGACGGCATGACCATACTGAAGCTCTGGAAGCTGATCTGTCTGGGCAGCGTGTCCAGATGAGGCACTGAGGGAGCCGCACAGACTAAAACCCTAAAGCGCTGCTGCATCAGATGGAGCTGAAGATGCACTACGCCACCGTCCCAGTGAAGAGGTGCATCGTGGGTAATGTGGGAACCAAAATTCAGAATGGAAGGTCACACGTTAACTGGGGTGATGGATGTGTGTCAGTGGCACTCACTAGAAGTACAAGCCTTGGTTGTTGTTTTTTTTTTTTTTTCCTCCTCGAGAGCGCGCGCACACGCCGACCCACATTGTCGGACAGATGTGCGCGCGCGCGCTCGAAAATCTCCGCCCCGGCGAGCCGTTTCCGTGACGTCAACCGTCTCACGGGCAGCTCGAGCGCTCCGTCGGTCAGCCAGTGGCTGCGTGTGATGAGCGCTGCTCTCCTCTGCAGCCTGGAAACGGAGAGAGAGAGAGAGAGAGAGAGAGAGTCCCGGTGAGGTCGGGAACGGAGCGATCCTTCAGAATAACGAGTCCTCGCGACGTGCACGGTAAGCATTAAGAAGACGCACGCGCGTGCTTTATTGTAAGAGACTGAAGAGTGATGTAAGCCGGACCCGCCTTCATGCGGAGTAACGCACGCGCGGATCCGGATCAGGTGCGTGTCAGAGTTGGGATCTTTATAATGATGAGGTGAGATGATGTTTACGCGTCTGCAGGAACGAGCAGAAACACGGCATTGAACTGTGACATCATTACAGACCAGTGGAATGCTTCTTAAACCAGCAGGGAGGAATTCCAGATCTCCCATCATGATTTCGGTACAACATCTCCCTTACATGAAGGTACCAAACCATGTAACAGCCTGCTCTAGATTCTCATCAGGTCCTGCTGAGTGTGCACCCTCTCAAAAACAAATCGAATCGAATCACAGTCATCTGTGTCTGTATATATATATATATTCATTCATTCATTTTCTAAGTCGCTTAATTCTAATTAGGGTCGCGGGGAGGCTGGCGCCCATCTCAGCCGACTCTGGGTGAGGGCGGGGTACACCCTGGACAGCTCGCCAGGCCATCGCAGGACCGTATATATATATATTTATTTATCTTTGGTACCTTTAATGCTGTATGTGTGAGGGTGAAGCAAAAAAAAAAGCTGAGAGTGTGTGTCTGCACACAAGCTGGAAAAATAAATGAAAAAATCCAGTAAAGCACAGGTGTCAAACTCGAGGCCCGCAGGCCAAATCCGGCCCGCCATCTCATTTGATGCGGCCGCAAGAGCTTTCAAATAATATGATTATCATACATTCCTTGCATCAACCATTACCATGAAACCTAATTCATCCTCCTTCCACTAGGTGGCGGCAGCATACTTTCAACTAAACAGCTAGTCATTCATGACTCCAGGAAGACTGTATGCTAGCCTAAACCAATCACCATGCAGATTTCATGGTTTCCCTTTTAGCATAGATGTCTCGATCACCTCTAAATTTAGTGATGTGGCCCTCAGTGAAAATGAGCTTGACAACCCTGCGGTAAAGGAACCTGGACACTCATTAATTAATCATTGGCGCACGTGTGTTGAAGGAAATGGGTGTTACATGTCTCACACCGTCATGGTTCACCTTCGTAACTCTATTTCACCTGGAAATGTGACAACAGGATATCTTTTCAAAACTATGTAAGGTACATATTTCATTTTTCAAGCTATCCTTTATTAGGGTGACTGGGAAGATGGAGCCCATCCCAGCCGACTGTACAGACGAAGGGCAGCACATACACAACCATTCACATTCACATTCTAAGGGCAATTGAGAATATCCAATTAGCCTGATATGCATGTGTTTGAAGAGTGGGAGGAAACCGGAGCACGTTTGATAACCCAGTTAGCTGCACTGGGGGGACAGCAGTGACAACTTAGTGATAGTGGGGCTTGAACCCCCGACCTTTGGATCAGTAAGCCAGCACCCTACCACCATCTATTATTATTAACAAGTGGGGCCGGTGGTGTAGCAGTTAGGGTGCCGGGCTCTCGGTCGAGAGATCATGGGTTCGAATCCCCGTTGGACCCCCACTGTGCTAAGACCCCTGGGCAAGGTCTTAACCACAAGTG
>JAQMYF010000022.1:14333714-14347146 GCA_030014195.1 Neosilurus mollespiculum
AGGAGGAGTTGAACTCCTAGTCGCTTCACGCTACAGAAACCGGGGATAAGCACCGGCCTGATGAGCCACTAGGCTCGTGTGTAAAAGCCCAATAGACTTATTTATTATTATATTAGGATCTAGGCAGGTGAAAATAATCACTAAAACAATTGGACCGTTGACCCCAAAAGTGTCTTTAAACAGACGTGAGGGTAAATCATTCAGCGGATAAGAAGGTAGGAAGGTTTCATATGTCGATATCAGCTAGTGAAGAAGAAAAAAAGTGGTTGATGGCTGAGCACCCACCTAATGGGAGCTGGTATCGGCACCCGGTGATCAGCACCTGGTTGCGTATATTGAGAAATAGCTAACAGGTCTTAGGAATACTCTCAGGTAAGCTGCAGATGCTAATGGGAGGGATTAAAGGAGTTGTGTCATGATTGTTACTTAAAGTTAGTAGCCAAAAAGTCTAAATATGCCAATAATGTCCAAAATACTTGTCTTTTTTTTGTCAAATAGCCTTTCAGCTTTAAATAAATAAGAACTGAGAGTTTTTGAGCCCAGTAGGGAGCAGAAGGAAATGGATTGCAACATGGATTTGTTCGGCTGAACAGTTTTCAAAGATGGAGACCATGTTGCAACCCCCTATCCGAATCTGATTCATGTTTATTATCCTTCATAAACCAGATTTCCATCCATGTGAATGATTACGTCTTATTTGATAACACCATTCATGATATCGAAGATATTTGCTTCAAACAACCCTGACACGGCCCCTTAAAGAAAATGCTTCTGGTGCTAAAAAGCACTCCAGGTCTCGAAGCAGACCTCAAACCGAGTTCTGAGAATTCATAAGAAACCTGGAGTTTGTCCTTTTTGCACCTCTGCATTCCTGCTTAAGAGCACAAGTGGTGTCATTTATCCAGGGCTGAACACTGGCCTTAACGCTGACCCTCCTGAACTTTGAGAGGGAGAGCAGATACATTGCACCCTTACAAGAAGGATCTCGAAGCGCAACCAAATTATGAATACCAGCGCAGAGGGAAAGGGCTTCTGACACCATAGGTAAGTGAGTGTCTGAGAAGATATCACAAAACCGTAGAGCTGTATAAGCATTTATGGGATGTAAGTGATGCTGAGGTTGAGTCTAGTTTCAGTAACAGCATAACGATCAGGAATGCCATCCTCCAAAATCTCCAGGTTGTTTACTAGGGTAGTATGGCGGTGTAGGGGTTAACAAATCCGAGTCACACCAAGAAGGTCCTCTCTGTGGAGCTTGTGTCTTCTCCCCGTGCTTGTGTGAGTTTCATCCGGGTACTCTGGTTTCCTCCCACAGTCCACAAACATCCACATTAGGCTAATGTGCTGTTCCAAATCACCCCTAGGTGTGAGTTTGAGTGTGAGTAAGTTGCAGTGATCTAGCGAGCTATTCTGGGTGTACCCTGCCTTCGCCCAGAGTTGGCTGAGATAGGCTCCAGCCTCTCTGTTACCCTAGCAGGATTAAGGAATAATGAATGAATGCTTACAGAGAGACCGTGTGCTTCAACTAAATCCAACACGTGACCTCTCTGATGTGTGGGACCTGAGACTAACTTAGATAGGTTAAAAGCGTCCACAAGACAAAGGAATTCTTTAGGCGGGGGTTTTGTCGGATAGCAGACATGAATGTTCATATGAAGAGTTTGAGTTCAACAACAGATAAGTGCCATTGTTTTAATTATGAGAAAAAAACTTCTTCAGTAGCTTTATTTAAAAAAATTTGAAAGCTACTGAATTTTTTTTTTTTTTTTTTTTTTTTAAAGCCACTGGGAAAAATGTAAAGAAAATTTTGTAAAGCTACTTAAAAAATTTTTTTCTCATCATTTAAACAATGGCACTTATCTGTTTTTCAGAGAAAGGATTCAGAGAAGTCCTGGACGAAATTCTTATTATTCCTGAGGAAGTCTAGACAAGAGCACACCACACAGATTTCTTAGCTCAAATTTAAAAAGCTGAACCTTGAAGACGTGGAATTAATCCACAGACATGAGTCTACATTTAAAAACGATGGTGAAAAACAGTCGCGAGCCCACTACTACGACCGGTTAGCTAAAAAAAAAATACAATTAGGCTGTCAGGAGTAAGGCTATTGGTCAGTGAAACAGAGACTCAAGAGTAGTCTCCGACAGGATCCATGGTGGTCTGAGAATGTAGCTCTGTGGTTAATACTATACAGTACATCCTTATCCTTTACCCCGGTGACGAGCTGTGTGTAATGAACAAAGAAATATGGTTATGGAAAAGCAGTTCCTTCAGCATGGTGGCATAGTGGTTAGTACCTCCACCTCACAACTTAAACACCTGAGTGTACTGGTTCATCAGGTTGGCGCTTATCCCATGAAGCAATTAGGAGTTCAACTAGTCGATCACAGGCTACCTTTCCAGTATTTTTACTGGTATCCATTTATACTGCTGGGTGGACAGAGGCAGACCTGTGGTTAAGACCTTGCCCCGGGTATTAGCATGTTCTCTATGTGCTTGTACGGTATTCTGGGTGCTCTGGTTCCCCCCCACAACCTAAACACATGTAGATTAGGACGGATAATCTCATGTGTTTATGTGATAATATCACATGTAATCTGGATTATCTCGTTTGGTGTGAATGGTTGTGTATATGTTGCTCCTGCACTGGTATGTCGAGCTGTTCAGGAAGAACCCCAACTCAACCCGGAGTTGTCTGGGATAGACGTCTGCCTCCCTACAACCGTAATAAAGAAAAAAGTGGTTCAGAAAATGAGATGCGATGGGATGACTTCCTTCCCAACCTTGGAAGACTTGCTCTCCATGAAGGAGAAAAATATGGAAGAACGTTTATTGATAGATAAGGTGGTTTGGATGGTCCCTGGTTGGAGTTGTGTCAAGAACCAGATTTGTGGAGCAGATCCAGGAATCTGTTACTGGAATCTCAGCTTGTTTCCTAACACAACTCCCATTAGGAAAAGCTGAAGGAAGAAGAATGAATAAAATGTATACACCCATAATTAGTTTGACTTAGTACAGGCCAACAATAAGCCTTGTTGAAAGGAGGTAGACGCCTCCCACTAACATCTGAAAAGCATCCTGTTAAACGGTGTCCACTTTACCGGATCACCACATCATATGACCTACATGGTCTTGTTTGTAATCACATCACCAAACGGGTTCTGCAGGCCAAAGCACCACTTCCTGCCACTGTATCCACTCACAACCCTTATTTTTTTTTACTGAAACACGAGACTCGGCGTTAGGAACACTGCCACTGGTGCTTAATTCCAGACGCCTGTGCACACCTCTGTAACTTAAAACAGGCCAGTGAACTTTGTATAACAGTGACAGAGACAAGTAGACTGACCTGGATTCTATAGCAGAGATGCCTCAGAAATACGCCGGTGTGAAAACAATGCTGCTGTTCATGAAGTCCCTCAATGTATATTCAAGGTGATATTGAAATCTTTTCTGGTCACTAGTCAGAACATTATGCAGAACCCATAGATGTTGGTTTACAGCTGGATGCTAAGTGTAATTACAGTGGAGTTACACCAATTTGTAACTATACATAATCTTATTTTATCACTATCATCATTCTGACTGGTGCATCTAAGTTCCACAACTATGCTACATTGACTAAACAGGTCCCTGTTATAATTATTAGCCTCAGTGATTAGCTTGCAGTTTTTAGGGGCATTCACAGCATTTATGGCACACACCCTCATCCAAGTGTGCATTTGAGTGTTAAAAGCCATTTTCAACAGTGGTAGCTTGGTATTACTGGGCCTTGAACCCCTGATCTTTGCATCCACCACCAGTTAGAGGGCATTAACACTCTTAAACCTCATGATGTAGAGAAGTACTAAACGACTGACCCTACATCAACATCAAAAAGCCAGTTGTGTCAATATTAACATCAACAGTGATGTGATTCATCACAGTACAGTCATATGGTTTGTATAGAAATAACACTTTTAAGTAAGTACATGTTTACAGTAAATTTTGGCTTATTATAGACTAGTACAATTTTTACACCACAAACAAAATGCTGATGTATGAGAACCTTTAAATGGGCATTAAATAAACACACAGACATTAATATTTACACATAGTGCATTTGTCAGATTCCCTCATCTTACATTTTATCTCATTTAGACAACTGACCAGTTGAGGGTTAAGGGTCTTGCTCAAGGGCCCAACAATCGCAGAATTGTGGTACTGTGGCTTGAAACGCCAACCTGCTGATCAGTAACCCAGCAAAAGTTTTGGGACCCAAAGGTCACTGGTTCCGTTCCCGAACCAGCAGGAACAATGTGTGGTGGCGGGAAGAGTGAGCTGCACCTTCTTGTCCTCCACATTCATGGCTGAAGCACCCTTGAGCAAGGCACCTAACCCCCAACTGCTCTCCGGGCTCCCCCCAATATGTGTGGCAGCTGCTCCGAGTGTGTGTATGTGCGCTCACTATTTACATGCATGTGCTCACTTTGGATGGGTTAAATGCAGAGGCAATAATTTCCCTTGTGGAGTTAATACAGTATATATATAAATATATATGTGTGTGTGTGTGTGTGTGTGTGTGTGTGTGTGGACAGGAAAATGGACTGTTGAGGCTTTTCTCCTTTCTTGACAGCACTGTTGACTGCTTTTCTCACGCTGCGGGTTGCCATCATCACATATTGAATAATTACACTATCCTGCTGGAAGGAACAGCTGCTGCTGTATTTGTGTATGTGTGTGTGTGTGGGAAGGCTATTTGTGTGATCAGCTGTTTGCTAAAACTGGCCAAATGCTGTATTTTTCAAATACAGGAAATATTTTACATATTTTCTTCTAGAACTGAATGTTACATTACACTACACTTCAGAAATATTCTACACTACACTATAATACACTATACTATAATCAACTACACTACATTACACTGTACAGAAAGTTATATCTACAGAGGTATTAACATACCTGTTGCTTATCTGTGTGCGTGTGTGTGTGTGTGTGTGTGTGTATTCATAGCAGGAGCCTATATATCAGCTCATGTATGAGCGATCAGTGTGGTAGTATGACCTAGAAAGATGGTCTATGAGGTAGAGTCACTGTAAAAGTCCATCCTAGAGGACATGAGTTGCCCTGAATACTCGTGTGAGTGTGTGTGAGTGTGAGTGTGAATGAGTGTCGATATGGAAATCTGTAGCAAAAATGAGAGCGCTCTGCAAGAAAACGCTAAAACTAGATTTTGAAAATGTTTTAAATTATTCTCACTCATTTGCCTAATGTGCATGCCTTTGGAAAGAAAACCAGAGTACCCAGAGGAAACCCACACAAGCACAGGAAGAATATGCAAACTCCACACAGAAAAGCACGAGCCCGGGACTCAAACCAAGGACTTTCTTTGTTGTGAGGTGGAAAGATAGTAAAAGTATTATTAATTCAGTGGGGGTGTAAATAGAAATTTAGCATCCTAACAGCGCCAGGTTTGATTCCGAGCTCAAGTAACTGTAGGCATTCCATTTGAGAGGCTAAAAATACATTTATACCAGATTTTGATCATTTTAAAAAGCATAGCAATAAGTTTGGGGTTGTATCAACATGCTCGGTTACGTTAGTGTTGCTTTAACACTCATGCTCACATCATGCTCTTGTATCTGTCCCTGTGGAGATTTACTGGACCTGAGAGTCACAATGAAAAGTGATGGAGGAATAAGAAACAAGACACTTCAGAGGGACCTGAGGCTGAAAATCCATAACTTTTGACCTGATACGGAGAGAGAGAGAGAGACCTCAGTTTAACCTCCAGTGTTCAGATAAATGTGTGTATAAACTGTGTATAAATACCTGTAACTAACACACACACACACACGCCAGTCTGGTGGATGTGCATTTTTCCTAAATAGTTCAGGATTGAGCCCGAGCCTGTGTGTTTCCTGTGTGAACAGAGGACTCCTTCTTCCCTTGTTGCAAAGCATGCTGGGTAATGCTCTCAAATAAGACATACACTCTGTTAGCAGAGGAAGCAGTGCTGAATGCTGATTGGTCAGTGTTACATGCAGGTGTCTGTCAAACCTCAGTCAAAGCGTCTGTTTGTTCCAGTGTGTGTGTGTGTGCGTGTGTGTGTGTGTGTGTGTGTGTGTGTGTGTGTGTGTGTGTGGTCAAAACAATTCGGTGCATTGTTTTTACCATAGAACTGGTGTGTTTGTCGCTATGTGCTTATGAAATGAAAGGATGCCAGTTTTAAAGATTTATTTGAATGTGTGTAAATGTTAATAAATACTAAAATAGTAGGATGAAACGGTTCGGCAAATGAGTGAGTGAGTGAGAATGTGTGTGGTTAAATTATTAGCATTAGATCCGACCCCTAATCAAACCAACCATCTACAGATTGGAAAAAAAAGACCTCATAATGACTTTACCGTTTTCCACATCTCATTGTTTCAATCTAAATATCTGAAGCATGATAACTTACTTTGCGTGGAGCTCTGTTTCCATGGCTACACTGATGCATCTGAATATTTTCAGACTGTTGCTGTAGGATTGTGCAAAGTGTCCTTCTACAGCACTTACACATACGTGTTTCATCATTCAGCATCCCATCAGTCATTATGTGGAAGGTTTATATAATTAATAATCCAATTATTCATAATTAAAGTCACAACCTGTACATCACTGTTCAGCTCTAAGTGATTTAATAAGTTTATGTAATTTGCCCTGTTTGCGTAGGTGATAACTTACTTGGGTGATTTCACAGAATGTAGAATAAAAATCACCCATCACTGTGTGTGACACTGTTTCATTAGAGCCTCGACACACCCTACTCAAAGTCATAGTCAACAAACTGTCCAAGTGTAGTGAAAATGAAATACAACAGCTGATGAAAATCATTACACAGAGGGAGAGAGAGAGAGAGAGAGAATGAGAGGGAGAGAGAAAGAGAGGAGAGAGAAAGAGAGGAGAGAGAATGAGAAAGAGAGAGGAGAGAGAATGAGAGAGAGAAAGAGAATAAGAGAGAGAGAGAGAATGAGAGAGAGAGGAGAGAGTGAGAGAAAGAGAAAGAAAGAGAGAATGAGAGAGAAGGAGAGAGAGAGAGAAAAAGAGAGAAGGAGAGAGTGAGAGAAAGAGAGAAGGAGAGAGAACGAGAGAGAGAGAGAGAGAGAGAGAGAGAGAGAGAGAGAGAGAGGTTGTAAAACGTCTTCTGTTTGGACAAAACCCAGTACAGTAAAAGGGAAGATTATTTACTGCAGTTGTTAGCTCTTTACCATCCATCCATCCATCCATATCACTTCTTACCATCTATTTATCTTTTACACCTTACCATCTGTCTATCCGTCAATTTTTACCCATCTATCACTCTTTACTCTCCATCCATCTCTCCATCAATCAATCTATCCTTTGCTCATTACCATCTCTACATCCATCCATCACTGCTGTTCATCCTAGACACCTTACCATCACTTTTTAACCATCCATTCATCCCTCCATCCATCAATCTCTTCTTTTCTCATTACCATCTCTAGATCCATCTATCCATCCATCCATCTCATTCCTTGTCCATTTGTTCATTCTACACACCAACTGTCTTTCCATCAATTTTTAACCATCCACCCATCACTCCATCCATCAATCTATCCTTTGCTCTTCACTATCTCTCCATCCATCTATTCATCCATAGATCACTCCAAACTGTGTCTATTCATCAATTTATATCCGCCTATCCATCACAATTTACAGTCCATCCATCCCTACATTTATGATTCTATCATTTGCTCCTTACCATCTCTCCATCTCTCCATCCATCTGCTTTTTCATCCATTTATCTGCTCTCCATGTCTCTCTACAGTCCATCCATCTATCCATACATCTCATTCTTTTATCTAACCATCCATCACTCCTTAACTACCAAAAGTGGCCCAAGGAAGGACAACCTCTGACCTACTAATAAGGTCATGAGCAACCTGAGCCTAGTGATACACAAAAGAGCTAGTGTAGCACAAATTGCTGTAAAGGTTAATGCTGGCTATGAGAGAATGGTGTCAGGACTCAGTGTAGCTTGCTATATATGAGTCTGTGTAGATGCAGACTGCTAAAATCACTGATGCTAATCTGTGCCAACTTCTAATAGTCCCTATAGTTGGCAGATGAGCATCAGAACTGGACCATGGTGCAGTGGAAGAGTGTTGCCTGATGAATCGTGGCTTCTTTTACATCATATAGGCATATAGTGTGTGTGTGTGTGTGTGTGTGTGTGTGTGTGTGTGTGTGTGTGTGTGGGTGGGTGAATGTTCTGCTGCATGGGAAACTCTGGGTCTTGCCATACATGTGGAGGTTACTTTGAAGTGTAGCATCTAAACAGTACTGCAGACCAAGTAGAACCTTCATGGTAACAGTATTCCCTAATGGGTGTGGCCTCGTTCCCCAGGATCATTCTGTGAGATATGCTAACACATCCACAGACACCCCACCTCACAACTTACAGGACATAAAGGATGTTCTACTAATATAAATGTTGATTCCAGATATCACAGCGCAGCTTCAGAGGTCTTGTGGAGTCTGTGCCTTGATGGGTCAGAGCTGTTTTAATGGGACCTACACTATATTAGGCAGGTGGTTTTAATGTTATGGCTGACCAGCATATACATCGGCAGAAAAATGCCATGAATTTTGTGGAGCAGATGAAGAAGTGTTGTCAGCTGAATCCTGAGATGTGAACACAGATAATGTGTGTACAAGTAACAAGAGGAACAAGGACATGACACAATTCATCACTTTTTAAAACCTCACGTCACCCTACATAGTGTACAGAGCCAAGTCCACTCCTCCATCAGTTTAAGAGTGAGACCATAGTGAGGGAATTCCTCAGCCTTGGTTTTCTAAACAGGAAACTGTGAATGATGCAATTTCCTGTTCCTCACAGTGGATTGAGATGAACGCTGCAGACGAACAAAGATCCTAAACAGCAGCATTCCAGAGACCTTCTGTTTCAAAATTAAGGGGCGTGATGATTAAACTTTAGGATTAAAAAAAAAATTTTTTTTTAATTAAACAGGACTGGTCTGGTCTGATGATCACCACTTGTATATGATTGCAACTGAATTTAAAAAGGATGATGTCACCCTTGCTAACCACCTTATTACTGCTTCCCATGATTCACTAAATAAACATGGATTGCTTAGGTATGACTTACTTATTTACTTAACTTCTTTTTCCAGTCAGCACTAGCGAAGCTAGCGGTTATGCTAATCAGGAAAACAAATAATGTAGGAGCACATCTAATTGGAGACACTTGTAGGACAATAATATCATGAGTCTTTCAATGGTTAAAACAAGCAGTTTAACATGATGAGAATGATACAACGGCATGGCGGCATAATGTTCGTCTCCCAGCAAGAAGGTCCTGGGTTCAAGTCATAGGCTTCCCAGGGTATTTCTGTGGGCAGTGTGTCTCCCTACGTTCACTTCATGCTTGTATGGGTTTCCTCTGGGTATTCTGGTTTCCTCCTACATTCCAAAGTCATGCATATTAGGCTAACTGGCTGATTGTGAATGGTTTTGAGTGTTGGCCCTGCGATGGAGCTGTTCAGGCTGTACCCCACCTTCTCCCCTAGTAGGATAAAGTGGTTCAGTAAATGAATGGAGAATTTCCTTGCCACTGTCGCCGCAGGTTTGCTCATTAGGGATGTGTAGGGGGTTGTGTAGGGGGTTGTAGAGAACTTTTTAGATTCCTCCTTAAATTACTTTGACTATGTAAAACTACTTTGTGACAATGTCAATTGAAAAAAGGGCTGTACAAATAAAACTGAATTGATTTGAATTGAAATGAATGATTGCCCCATAGATTACAGTGTATAGCCCTCTTGTGGTTGCCAGTTATAACATTTCAATTTAAAATTAAACCTTTTTTTGTCAGTTTTATTCCTTGTAAATAGTGGACACGCCCTCGCCCAGAGTCGGCTGAGATGGGCTTCAGCCTCCCCGCGACCCTAATTATGATTAAGCGGTTCAGAAAATGAACGGTGATGAAATAGTGGACCCAAAAACTTTGGAAAATCAAGCCCAGGTTAAAGAAATCCTAAACATAGAAGCATGGATTTACCCTTGAAGGAATTTGACACCATCTTGAACAATATTCCTTTACTCTATCACCTCAGGCGGAGTTTGTTAGGTGATCCCTTGGAGGGGATGGAGGTATTGTGTTGACACAATTGTAGGCCTCAGAAAAAGAAAACCAAAAAGCAGGCAAAGATGTTTACAACCATATTCATGAGATAAAAAGAGATGTGTTGTGTTCTTTACCTGGCAAAGCTTTTCAGACGTGTTGTGCACCTTCTGAGGAAAAGTGGCCTCCTATTTTATAATCCACTCCTTCATACATGTGAGATGTAGCTGTTACACACTCCACTGACGAGAGTGGGTTAAAAAAAATATTGAAAGGGAGAATAGAGTTGGTGACATTACTAGGTATGATGTGAGGCAGATGTTTACGTTTTCTTCAGAAATACTTGTGTAACAAGGGAGAATCAGGACAATCAGCGTCCAGTGGTTTATTACTGTGGATGCCGTACAAACTGTACGTACAGAAGTGGAGATTGTTACAGCTTCCTCTCGACTCCTGCCATGTTCTATGCAGCCCAGCGGTGCCCTGTCAGCCCTTCCAGGTTTACAAGACGGAAGAGCCAAATCGCGTGGTGTGGAAGCGCAGGTAAATGGCCTGCATCCCTCTTCCACACCACTGACTGAGCCACCTGGGATGAATTATTGGAGTGCTGTAGTTCTTCCGTCTTGTAAACAGAAGCGCTGGGAACGAGGCTTTTATGCTGCCGGAGGGCGGAGCTGGGCTGCGTAGAACATGTTGAGAATCGAGAGCAGACTGTGACAACCTCCCTTTTTTCCCCAGGGTTTGCATATTCTCCTCGTGCTTGCATGGGTTTTCTCCGGGTACTCCGGCTTCCTCCCACGGTTCAAAGAAATGCACATTAGGCTAACTGGCTGTTCAGATTGCCTGTGAGTGTGAATGGTTGCATGTGTGTTGGCCCCGTGATGGTCTGGCAAGCTGTTCAGGGTGTACCCCACCTTCGCCCAGTGTCGGCTCCAGATTCCTCGCGTCCCTAGAGGATTTAGCGGTTTGGTAAATGAGTATGTGAGTAAATGAGTGAGTGAGTGTGTATTTATGTACATGGTGGTATAAATAAGCACAAGTAGGTCGCTTTATTTGTCCGCTTGCACCGAGATGACAGAGATGAACAAGGTGATCGATACAGTGCGTGAGGATCAGGTGAAAAGAGATAAATGCAAAAATAAAACCTGGTGATGTTGACAAAGAAGGATGAAGAGATGATTGTGTATATTAAGTGTCAATGGCATTCCAGTCACAGTGTCTCTTTTCTCCTTCATCTCTCTTTGCTGACTTTCCCGCCGTCATTTCCCAGTTCCATCTGCTTACTTACACACACACACACACACACACACACACACATATGCGTGCACAAACGCAAACACACACACACACACACACACACACACACACACACACACACACACACTTTCTACTGTTGCTATATTCCCCATTACCCGCTGCTAATACCACTTTCAGTATAAAGCTGTGCTGGCATCACTAATCTCTCTCTGTTTCTCTTTCTTTCTCTCTCTCTTTCTCACAAACACTCTCTTTTTTTCCCCCTCTCACTCTCCCTCTACCCCCTCCATATCTCTGTCTCTCTCTCTCTCTTTCTCACTCTCTCTCTCTCTCTCTCTCTCTCTCTCTCTCCCCCCCCCTCTCTCTCACTACAGATGTGTGCTAGCTAGCCAGCTATACAGAAGACACTTGAATCCCACCTGCAGCCATGAATGGTAAGAATACTATCCCTATGTGTGAGTGTGAGTGAGTGTGTGTGCGTGTGTGTGTGTGTGTGTGTGTGTGTGCATGTTTTAGAAGCTAACACAGAGGTGTCATTGTCGTCGCTATATCTCAGATCATTTTTTTCCCGGCTCATCAGCGAAACTGTGATCCAAAATGAGGTCGTCATGATTAATTAAAACATTCGAACATGAAAACACAGTGGGCTTTTTCTTCAAGAATTCTTTCCAAAATTATCCAACACGCTTTCTTCAAGAACACAGACTGATAATAATAATTATTAATTGTATTTTAATAAGCACTTGAGCAGGTATCTGGTTTCTAGTGAAAGGGTGGAATTTAATGGGGATGAACGGATGAGTTAAGAAAAGGAAGAAGAAGAGCTCCATGCTGGGAGGGATTCGGATTCAGGTCCCCAAACACTAGCGCCATGGCAGCGGAGTGTATCTTTGAGGGCACAGCACTGAGGGAAAAGATCCACTGGGAAAATTAGTGAAGTGTCGTGTGGGCATGAATCGACTCTTTGAGTCATAAAGGTTGAGAGTTGACTTGCATATCTGACCCATTTTTGTGTTTCTATTGTTGTAGATGTAGACAATGCTGCTGTGAATCCTGAAGGGTAGCTATCATGGGAACGTCTCTTTAACGTATGGGCACCAACAATGAGACGCGTGTTTGACTCTTTGCCTTGTGTGTGCCATGAGACATCATGAAAGGGAGGATCCACCTGCATTCATTATAAAATGCAAATAATGTGTTTATTAGAACTTGGGAGCAACTTCGAAAAGGTGGTGTAGTGGTTAGCATCAAGCTCACAGCAAGAAGGTCCTGGGCTCGGGAGTTCTGTGGACATGTTCTCCTTGTGCTAGTGTGGGTTTCCTCCAGGTACTCCAGTTTCCTCCCACAGTCCAGAGGCATTTACATTAGGCTAATTGGCTGTTCCAAATTGCCCCTAGGTGTGAGTGTAAATGGTTGTGTGTGTGTTGCCCTGCAATGATTTAGCAAGCTGCTTAGGGTGTGCCCGGCCGTCGCCCCATGTCAGCTGAGATGGGCACCTCCCCTTGACCCTAATAGGATTATTCGGTTCAGCAAATGAGAGAATGAATGAATGAAGATCTTGGGAGCAAAAAGTTACAAGTTTTATTGGGGAACTGAGTCAAATGATTTGGTTCACTTATAAAGAGCCTGAAGCGTTCGGTCTCCATTACTTGTCAGTCCAAGTGAAAGAGGCGTGGCATCTGTACCTGTCAGTCTAACTAATTATCACTATCAGTCCCTGTAAAGGAAGTGTGGCCTCTGTGTTTGTCAATCCTTTTGAAGAATGAGTGGCCTCTGCACTTGTCAGTCCTACTGAAGAAGGTGTGGCTTCTTTAATGATCAGTCCCAGTGAAGGAGACGTGACATCTATGCCCTTCAGTCCTACTGAAGAAGGCGTGGCCTCTGTATTTGTGAGTCTCATTGAAGGAGGCATGGCATCTATGCCCTTCAGTCCTACTGAAGGAGGTGAAGCCTCTGTAATTCTGAGTCTCATTGAAGGAGACGTGGCATCTATGCCCTTCAGTCTTACTGAAGGAGACGTGGCCTCTGTATTTGTTAGTCCCATTG
>JAQMYF010000022.1:14350801-14368354 GCA_030014195.1 Neosilurus mollespiculum
CTCTTTCCCCCCCCCCCCCCCCCCCCCCCTCACTCTCAGGGCGTTGGCTGACATGGGAAAGGATGGAAAGATGGATCGTTTGGAGTTCTCAATTGCCATGAAGCTGATTAAACTGCAGCTCCAGGGTCACACCCTCCCTGCGTCTCTTCCAATTATCATGAAGCAGACCCCCGCCCCTGTCATGACATCATCGGCACGCTTCGGTAAGCTGTGTGTCAGGAGTGTGTGTCCATGCACATTACAAATCACTTCAATGATTCAGCTCTTTGGAACAGCTTGTATTGCCTGAATTTTGATTCAGAGTTTGACTCAGTGCTGTTTAAAGACGGGTGAAGGGAAAGTGTGTGTATTACCAATGATGTGCATGTGACATTTTTTAGTATGGGAAAAAAAAAAAACCCAAAAAAAACCCAACTCAATTTTGCAGCCTTAACAGCTTAAACATTACACAGGAAACAAGTTGTAGAAGAATGTTAAACAATTTCCATCCATGCTAATGTTTAACAGTTATATATAAACACAATGAATCATTTCCAACTAACAGGTTATGGATAAATTGTGTGGACAAATTTGGCAGGAGATCACAGGATTCAGATATACTGTATTTACACATTCCCCAAAGAAGAAAATAGAAAAAGGTTTAGTATTGTTTTTTTGAAACAGTAAGCATCAGTGTATTTTCCTGTGCTGAGTGTAATAACCAAATCTCTTATGTAAATTACCGTGTACCTTAACACAGGCAAAATGGTGCAACAGGGTTCATTTTAAATCAAATTATTTATTAAAACTAACAGAATAAATAATTCCTAAAGCAGATGGCAGTGTTATCTATTTTTAATAACTCTTTAGCAGTTTCTTTATGAAGACTGAAAGACGTTTTAAATTTATGGCATTTATTAGACGCTCTTATCCAGAGCGACTTGCATTTAAAATTTTTATACAGCTGAGCAATTAATGGTTAAGGGCCTTGTTTAAGGGCTCAACAGTGGCAGCTTGGTGGTACTGGGGATCGAATACCCAACCTTCGGATCAGTAACCCAGAGCTATAACCACTGAGCCACCACTGCCAAAAGACATTACAAGTGTGTGTGTGTGTGTGTGTGTGTGTGTGTGTGTGTAGGTATGGGCTCAATGCCAAACCTATCCATCATGCCAGCGATGCCCATGTTGACCCCGATGACCATGACCTCCATGACCTCTCTGACCTCTGTGCCAGCTGTGCAACCTCTGCTGCCCTTGCCATTGATCCCTGACTCGCTCAGCATACCGGCCTTAACCAATGGCACTGCCACGGTGATCCCGCCAACCCAAGGTCATATACACATACATACACACTAACATTTATACTGTTCATCATACATTCCAGAATTAGAAGGGCACTGAGCATCGATAATGTAGTAAATATGGCCTATATGGGTACAGGTTTTAATAATTTTAATTATTAATTCTTTCATTAATGAGATGACTGGGGTTTGACCATTCAGGGTCTCTCAGGGTCAAATGTAATCGTCTCAATTGATAGTCCACATATGGTTTCCTATTAGTGTTCCATAGTAATGGCATGTCTATAGACATGTTGTGACCTTGCTCTGACATTCCCCTTTGACCTTGACTTTCCAAAATCAAATCAACTCTGAGACTCAGGTAGTGTAGTGTCCCCACCAAGTTTGGTGAAAATCCATGCAGGGGTGTGGTCCGGATTTCGGTCATGGAAAAACTGCCAAACAAACAAAAAAACACGCTGGTGATTACAATACCGCTACCAACACTCTGGTATTAAACCTAAATAGAAATGCAAATAGTGATAGAGACCACAAATATTATCTTGTAACTTATAATAAATTATCCTCTCTCTCTCTCTCTCTCTCTCTCTCTCTCTCTCTCTCTCTCTCTCTCTTCCTCTCTCTTCCTCTCACAACAGGTCTGAATAAATCTCACTCTCTCCTGGATTTGGCTTCCAGCAGGTACTGAATCAGACTCACCTGATGAAAGAGATGTACCCAACCCTCACACATACTTGAATTTTCTTGTTTTATTTATTCAGTCGTCTACGTGTCAGGGTTTTGTGAATTACAATTAGATGAAATTTCAATTACCTCAGCTTGATCATTTTATTTGTTTGTATTTTTCTCATTTCCTATTGGTTGCTCAAACAGCTCAAACTCCTCCTCCACCACTTCTCTGGCAAGCAACTCCCCCAAAACGGGAACATCTGATTGGGCAGTGCCTCAGTCGTCCCGCCTCAAATACAGGCAGCAGTTTAACATCCTGGACAAGCTGATGACCGGATACCTGTCAGGTGTGTGTGTCTGGTTAGGGTGGGGGTGGTGGTGATGTGTTTCTAATGAAAATATTTGTTATTGGGTAACTTTGTAAACGTAACGGTTATACTCTAAATAATATGAGGTATTAAATAGATGAGGTCAGCTGATAAATTGATCAGTGCATATAAATATGAGTTAGTGAACTCTCTTTGTGTGTGTGTGTGTGTGTGTGTGTGAGACTACAGGACCACAAGTCAGGAATGCTCTTACTGCTTCCAGCCTGACCCAGACTCAACTCGCCACCATTTGGTGAGTCCAGATAAGCGTCATCAACATTTTACTGTTGTATATTCACACCAGTACACCGGTTCAGAGTGTGTGTGTGTTGTGTGATTAGGAATCTAGCGGATGTGGATCATGATGGACAGCTGCGAGCAGAAGAGTTTATTTTGGCTATGCACCTTGTGGACATGGCCAAAACAGGCCGTCCGCTACCTCTGACCTTACCTGCTGACCTCTTGCCGCCATCTTTCAGGTAAACTCTCCTCCCCGAAGCACACACATATATAAACACACACTTAAAAATTTTTAAATAGATTGCGAGGTACCTTTATAAATACTCATGGTTTAGTGCTCGTTACTAAATAATGTTTGTGTGTGTAGAACAGGGAAGTCATGTGACCTGCCAAATGGGTCTGTTCCTGTAATCAACACTGATTTCATCGAACCAGAACCTGTACACAAGAGCAAGAACAATGGTACACCTACAATCTCTCTAAATATTAAAACATATTTCTAATATTTCAGATATTGTTGAATTTTGGATTATGATTGGTTAGGAGCTGGTTAATTTTCCATCACATCAGTTCTGACAGTAATGAGTCAGATCACCGTGCAGTCACTCATATGTTGAAGTCTGATTTAAAGCACTAACATTTAGTTATTTCCACAGTGTCGTTTGAAGATAAACTGCGGGAGAACTTCCAGCGAGGCAGCATGGAGCTGGAGAAACGGCGTCAGGCCCTGCAGGAGGAGCAGCGGCGAGAGGAGGAGAGACGAAGAGAAGAGGAGCGATGGGAAGAGGAGAGGAGGAGGCTGAGAGAGAGGGAGGAGCAGGAGCGGAGGGAAAGAGAGGCTCTGCGTAGACAGAAAGAGGAGGAGCAGCGCATGGAGAGGCAGAGAGAGATGGAGAGACGGAGGGAAGAGGAGAGGTTGAAAGAGCTGGAAAGGCAGGAGGTGTGCTCAACACAAACACTGATGTCTTGAGTGAAAGGAGGGGAGGCCACGCCTCTTTCATTGGGACAGACATGTACAGAGGAAACACATCTTTGATTGGGAAAGACAGGTACAGAGGCCACACCTCTTTTACTAAAACAGACAGGTACGAGGGCCAGAGCTCTTTTACTGGGACAGAGAGGTGCAGAGGTTGCACTTCTTTCACTTAGACAAACAGGAACAGAAGCCATGCCTCTTTCACTGAAACAGGCAAGTACAGAGGATGCACCTCCTTTATTGGGAAAGACAGGTATAGATGCCACACCCCTTTTATTGAGAAAGACAGGTAGAGGCCACTCCTTCTCAATAAAAGAGGTGTGGCCCCTGTACCTGTCTGTTTCAGTGAGGCCACACCTCTTTTTTACTAAAACATACAGGTACAAGGGCCACAGCTATTTCACTGGGACAGAGAGGTGCAAAAGCCACACCTCTCTCACTGGGACAAATAGGTAGAGAGGCCACACCTCTTTCATTGGGACAGACGGTTACAAAAGCCAGACCTTCTTCACAGGGAGACACACACTCGATGTTTCCTCTGTTTCTGTAAGTCCAGGTGTAAATGTACTCTCCCTCTCTTTCAGGCGGCAGAGCGACAGAGGCAAATGGAGTGGGAGAGGACTAAGCGGGCAGAGCTGCAGACTCAGGGTGAAAAAGAGAAGAGAGATATTGAGAGACTTACCGCCAAGAAGAGGAGTCTGGAGCTGGAGCTGGAGGCTGTGGTCAGAATTACACTCGATATTATATTATACACAGTACCAAACATTTTCTGCTTCTCAGGTCTGATGTGAGCGAAAACATGCAGTAATACACCTACAACTGATGAAGAAATTCTGCTTCGCTCTCCCCACAACTCCATCTTCACATTTAAAGCACATATACGGCAGTGGAGGCTCAGTGGTTAAAGCTTTGGGTTACTGATAGGAAGGCTGGTAGTTGAACCACCAGTCTGCCACTGTTGGGCCTTTGAGCACAGCCCTTAAGCCTCAACTGCTCAGTTGTATTAATAAGATAAAATTATTTTGCTCTTCATAAGGGCATCTGCCAAATGCAGTAAATGTAAACATTTGAACCCATTCTGACATTTTTAAAGGTGCACTGCTGTTTAATAAGTCCTGAGTGTCACAAGCTTACAGAGATGGTGGTATTGAGCAATGATTTGATGCTATTTAAGAGAGACTTCCTTCACCCAGAGACATATAAAGGCATTTATTTGCATGCTTTGATGCTAATGATTAACATGTTCACATCATGGCTTAGCAAAGGAAACCCATGAGTTAGCACATCAGCAAGGAAATAAATGGTGATGAAATAACATCTCTGATGAATTTTCAGGGCAACAGGCATAAGCAGATCTCAGACTGCCTCCGTGATGCCCAGAGCAAGAGGAGGGTCCATAGGGCGGAGCTAGAGCTGATCAATCAGAAGAGAGATGGACGAATCGCCGATATTAACTCTCTACAGCTACACTTTGAGGTTCACAAGGATGCATCATATCCATATTTGGGGGTGATTTGTTGTTATGTAGGGGGTAATATACTAATGTGAAGGGTTTTTTCCCCTGTGAATCTTCTCAGGATATTCAGAGACAGCTGAGTAGTTTGGCTCCAGAGAAGCAGAGACTGGCAGAAAAACTTAGAGACCTGACACAGACCAACACTATCTGTGAGAACTTTAAATATTAAAGATTTTTTAGAATGGATGGATGGATGGACAGTCTAAATGAATGGATGACATATCGGATTTATGGAAGGATGGACTGAATGGATATACTGCAATAACAGTATGGAAGGGTGGACGGGATAGTTGGATAGATTGATGGATGGATGAATGCATAGATAAACTGGATTTATGGAGGGAAGGAGGGATGGATGGAGATACTGGATTTATGGAAGGGTGGATGGATGGACATGCTGAAAGATAGATATATGGATATACTGCAATTATGGAAAGATGCACTGGATGCATAAATGGTTAGCTTCCAGACCATCCATCAAAAGATGGGCTGGATAAGAACGCATACAAGCACAAGTGGAAATATAGAGGGACTGATTAACAAGGGTGGTTGGATAGATGGATGAGTAAGTATATGAATACATTGAGAATTAGATAAACAAAAGATGGGTGGCATGGTGTCATCTTGGTTAGCACATCTGCCCCTCAGCGGGAAGTTCCTGAGTTCAAGTCCTGGGCTTGCGAGATAACTTCGGTGAGGAGTTTTTCATGTTCTCCCTGTGCTTGCATGGGTTTCTTCAGGGGGCTCTGGTTTCCTCCCTTAATCCAAAGACATGCACATAAGGCTAACTGGCTATTCCTAGCTATGGGTTGGCTGAGATAGGAACCAGCCTCCCTGTGACACTGGTAGGATTTAACGGTTCTGCTAATGAATGAATGGTCGAGAAGTGAGTCCGCGGAAAGGTGGATGGATGTTTGTTGCCGGCATAGATTCAGTGCATGGATAGATGGATGGGAAATAGACTCCGGAGTAAGTGGATGGATGCACTGGTAGATGAATTCCAGCATTGACAGATTAATTTATGGAAACCCAAATGCACAGCTGCATGGTTGTGTGCTGTATGCTTGAAATTATGTATGGATGAATGATGGGATGTAGGAATATACAGATAGTTGAAATGTCTGGTTTCAACATTTTATGATGCCAAAGCCTGTAAACATTTTTCAGGTACCGGAGTGAATGATGTGAAGAGGGATAAAAGTGAGAAGGATCTGAGCTGCCGGAAGTTGAAGGAACAATTGGACGCTTTGGAGAGAGAGACCACGGCCAAGCTGTCGGAGGTGGAACGCTACAACCGGGACATGAAGGTCAGACTGAGCTACTGCACATTAATTATTTGTATAACGTTGTAAAGATGATCGGCTGCTTAATAAAGCATAGTGGAGGTGATTGAAGTGATATAGTGCCATGATTTGGATTTAAATGATTTCCCTCCACCAAGCAGGCTTGTGCAAAATTACGAATTGAATTGAGAATGTCTTCCAAATTCCGATTCAATTCCATGAATTTGAAGAGAATTTGAATTGAGGTTGCAAACAGGAAGTAGAATTGCAATTCAAATTTGAATTGAAAGAATTCTAGTTGATAATATTGATGTATTCCAGAATCATGCTTTACAGTATATTCCATACATGACTGTTTTACATATTTCATACAAATATTATTACTATGAACTTCATGCACGCATTATATTTTAATTACAGCAAATGTTTTTCATCGACAGTTAAGAAAAAAAACATCATCTATAAAACAGATAATTTAATTTGATGTATTATAACTTTCAAATTATGGAAAATGGTGGAAAAGTACTTCATTTCCTAGAATGCTGAGCTCAACTGCCCTATCCAGCTGTCTGCATAGGAATTCAGAATCATCCAGGAGCTTTGTGAGGTGTTCGAACCTTTTGGGGAAGCTACAGACAGCTGCCAGGCAGAGAAATCAGTGACATCAAGCTTTGCGATCCCCTGTATCAGAGGCTTACGACATACAATTAAAGATGTGAGGATGACTGTGAACAAAAAGTTTATGTCCAACGTTAACGTCTTCAAAAAATCTGAGGCCATGGAGTGCTTCCAGTTGGCTGCCACGCTTGATCCCAGATTCAAACTGGACTGGTGAATTGGTGAAGAGCACGTCCTAATTAAGAATCTCCTCTCTGCAAAAATCGAATCCACCTCCCCAAAAGTCAATGCCACCTCTGACATCAGTACCCAGACAAGGAAACGCCCCAGACTCTTTTCCTACATGTAAAGCCAATCAGCTACCATGCCAGTAGCCTTGCATAGACTCCCTGTCTACCTGAGGAAACCATACCTGACAGAGGATGCTGATCCTTTGGTGTTTTGGAAAGAAAACCAGAGCAGTTTTCCAAACCTAGCGGTACTTGCCTGCAAATATCTGGCCGTACCTGCATCCTCTGCACCTGTTGAGAGGATCTTTAGTGTTGCAGGAAAGATATTCCGACCAGAAAGATGTCGTTTCATTGATAAAACCTTTGAGGAACTTATGACAATTAGAGTGCAACAGCGTTACCCTATAAATTAAGAACTGGAATAAATGATTATTGCATTCACCACAATTTTGTGTCATTTGTTCATTTTTCAAATAAAAGAATATTACAAATTATTTAATATGGAGGGAATTTGTGTTTAATTTTAGTGTTTGTAAAGTATTTTTAGTATTTAAGCCAAAACCGTTGTTGAACATGACAAATTCTTCCTGTTACTTGGCTATAAGGAATTTCTCTGAATTGCAGTGAATTTAATTCCACTTCCTGTAATTCCAATTCAACATCCTATGGGGTGGAGCCAAATCAATTCAAATTCCAATTCTTCAAATGAATTCAATTGAAATTTTGCACAAGCCTGGTGCCAAGGATATAGAGATAACTCCAACTTTTGATTTGCATGCTATGATGCTAACATAACTGCAGAAGAAACACACACACACATATGCTAACACTCTCTCACTTATCTGCCAAAACCGCTTAACTCTACTAGGATCGCGACAAGAACATGCAAACTCCACACAGAAGCGTCCCCGCCAGGCCCGGACTCGAACCCAAAACCTTCTTGCTGTGAGGTGGACATGCTAACCACTACACCACCGTGCCACCCACATGCTAACAGACTCCCGTAAATATGTCTGACTCAACACACTAACAGATTCCTGATTTAGTCTCAGTGATGACAAACCACACTTCACCAGGCTCTTCTTTCTTTCGTGCATATCTGCACTCCTTGCTTGCTCACTCTTTCACTCTCTAATGCCCTCTTTCTTCGCATATATACACTCTTTCTCTAACCCCCCTTCTCGTCCTCCCTGTAGTTAGTGGAGATGGATGACTGTATGCTACAGGGACTTCTGTCTTTGCTGGGCTGCCTAACAAATCTCTTCCTTCTAATCAAGGTTCTCTGCTCTCCTTTTTACTTATTTTCATGTCTCACACTCATCCCTGAGCATCCCTTCATCTTGCATTTGTCTTTTTTGCATTTTTAACTTTTGGTGGAATTTAATTACTGGTCAGGTTTTGCACTACAATTCCTTTCTCCTTTCAATATAGTGTATTAATCCTGCAAGGAATATTTGGCTCTGTACGTATTTAACCCCACATAGTGAGCACACGCATGTAAACAGTGAGTGCACACAGACACACACACGGAGCAGTCAGCAGCTACTTGTGGCGCCCGGAGAGCAGTTCTTGCACGGCACTTCAGCTGTAAAGGTGGATGCTGCTCACTCCCCCCACCGCCACGTTTTTCCTGCTAGTTTGGGAATCGAACCAGCAACCTTTTGGTCCCAAATCCACTTCTCTAATCATTAGGCCACACCTGTCCCCTTACCTCCTAACTCCAAACCATAGATCGGTTGGCATGTTTTTGTGTTTTTATGCAGGATTATTAAAAAAAAAGCATGGATTTTAATGAAAGTTCTACCATTTTTTTACTCTCCTAATTGAGTCGTATCCAGTTCCCACCCATCAAGTATTGCCTCTCTTTCACATACGACCACCACCCACCACGGAGAGGTGTAAGCACGATGCTTCCACCTGCATCTTTATGAACTGCTGTGCATGCACATGCAGGAGCAGCCTAACACACTCAGAGGAAAAGCGCTATCCGCCCCTTTGATTGGCTGGTGATTGCTGTAAGCAAGCGTATGTCATCTTATTAGAGCTCGGCCAATCACCAACCTGGATTCGAACCTGCGATCTGCAGGTTACGATCACCTTTTTTACCATGACTTTTTATTTTCATATAATTTCATATATAACTCATATAATTTCTCCTATTAGCTTATGAGACTAAGGCTTGTAAAGTTGTTGGTCAAAATTCACCAAGTTAAAAAAGTACCACTACCAAAAGGAAACATGACCTCACCCTTCCAGTAAATTTACTTTTACCTGTGTGACTGCTGATCGATTGGTGTCTTCTGTGTCATAAATACAATGGCAAACAGTTGACTCTTACTTCATTGTATGTTTGTACTAAGTATTTATGGCAGCTAGGTGTGTTTGAGTTTACTGGCCAGTCATACATTATAATCCAGGTCATGGTATTGGGAACACAAGGCTTTGGAAGCATACGGGACTAGGAGTATAGGTCCTTGAAAATACAGGGCCCTGGGAATGTAATGGGAACATAGTACACTGAAAACATAGGCCACTAGGAATATAGAATACTGAGCATATATAATACTGGAAAAATAGGGTACTAGGAGCACAGGATCCTGAGGACCTGATACTCTTAAAACATGGATGTAATTAAATGACAGTATAGTGTAGGACATGGGATGAGGGGTTAGGGAGGTCTAACTGGTACATCCCAAAATCTGCAGTCAGCATTTAGGCAGTGTTCCTGGGAATGTTGCAGGAGTTGAGAGAGAGGCAGCGGCAGCAACAGGCCGTTCTGGAGCAGCTCAACCGTGTCAAGCTGGAGAAGGTGAAGGAGCTGCAAAGACGGAGGCAGGAAGAGGAGGAGAAAAGGAGGAGAGAGGAAGAATTGGCCAGGTGATCAAAGACCACAGACATAGAATCTTTGTGTGTGCAGGATTATCCCTGTTAGCACATGCCCACACACACACAATGCTGAACACATGTTTGCAAAAATATAATTCTGGAAATGCCTCTTGTGCATTTATCACAAAAACAAAAGTGGTGACCTGTGTTTGTACATGTGTGAGCTCAGACAAGCCAAGCTGGAGCAAGAGCGGCTGCAGAAAGAGGAGGCCGAGTGCCAGAGGAGGCTTGCTCAGGAGAGAGAAGCCAAACTCAGGGAGGAGCAGCAACTCCAGGCCCAGGCCCGACTCCGTGAGGCCCAGGAGAAGGCTGCGCAGCAGGAGAGGGAGGAGAGAGAAAGGGAGGAGCGGAGGAGAGCAGAAGAGAGAGAGAGGGAGGAGCGGAGAAGAGCAGAAGAGAGAGAGAGGGAGGAGAGGAGGAGAGCAGAAGAGAAAGAGAGAGAGGAGAAGAGGAGAGCGGAAGAGAAAGACAGTAAGGAGAAAGGTGGTGATGGAGTTATTGAACGAGGGATAAATCCTGCGAACAGTGGGAGCTTTGATCTTCAGATGCAGCTTTCTGCGCTGATAACCAGTACAACAAACACAACAGGTGAGTGTGTGTGTCTCTGCACTGTGTGTGTGTATGTGTTTGTGCGTGTACCTCTTACAGTCCAACTAAATCATACGTGTTTGACAGGTACAGGTGTACAACCAACAGGTTTCGATGTTGAGGGTGAGAAGAGCACGCTGAGCACCTACAGAGCGCTTTATCCGTTCACCGCCCGTAACTCTGACGAGCTGTCGCTGGTAGCAGATGGTCTGATAGAGGTACACAATCCCACTCACACAGATAGACAGAATTTCCATATAAGCACATTAACACAGTGATCATGCATGTGCTCCTGTTCCTCTCAGGTGGATGAGTCCACGGTCAGGGAGCCTGGTTGGCTGTATGGCACCTTCCAAGGCAGCAGTGGCTGGTTTCCTGAGAGTTATGCTGTGAAAACCTGTAAAACTGATGAAGCTGTTGTGACAGCATCTGCGACACAGAATGCAGTGCCACCTACTGACTACTCCAGGTAAAACGTGATAGAATTTTTTGAGGGTCTTGTGCCGTTATTGTGCATTATTCAAGAAGAAAGCGTATTTTGACGTACTGTATATTCATCTCCAGGATCCCTCGTGTGGATATCGAGGGGCCAACACCGACACACACTCCTGCATCCACACACACACATCACACACAGGTAGGTGTATTTGAACAAAAGACTTAAACTATAAACAGGTTTACCTGTTTACCAAGATGTATGTTGTTATTTTATGCTGAACAACAATTCATACATGATGCGCAAAAACGAGTTTGTGCTTTAAACGTATGATTGCAGTACATGTCTTTACTGTGTGTGTAGGCTGTAGCCCTGTGTGCATGGATGGCTACCACCGACACTCAGCTCAGCCTCTCTAAGGAGGACATCATCACAGTTCTGGAGCAGCAGGAGAACTGGTGGTATGGGGAACTCGGGGAGAACCGAGGCTGGTTCCCTAAAACCCATGTCTCCGTGGTGACCACCAACAACGCCACACACACAGAGTAAGTTCTCTCTTTTACTCTTCCAGAGAAAAGAAATGAAAGTAGTGGTTAGCACTTCCGCTTCACAGCAAGAAGGTCCTGAGTCTCAGGTGTTCCTGAGGCGTGGTCGGGTTTTCTCTAGGTAATCCGGTTTCCTCCCACAGTTTCAAGACATGCACATTAGGATAACTGGCTGTTCCAGATTGACCCTAGGTGTGAGTGAGTGTGAATGGTTGTGCACAATATACTAGCGAGCTGTTCTGGGTGCACCACCCTCCCTGCAACCCTAGTAAGATTAAGCGGTTCGGCAAATGAGAGAGTGAGATTTCCTTTGAAGATTATTAGTCATGGAGCAACACTGTGATGTTAACGGATTCATACTGCAAAAAAAAAAATGCTTACAGTCTGTTTTAAAAATAGTGTTGATCCACAAATAGTGCACAGACTGTAGATTCTGATTTAGGATTTGCATCCATGGCTTAATGCCTCACACTCAATGTTCCAAATTCAAAATCTGTAACCGTTGCCTTATTGAACATCTGGAAGGTAAAAGCAGGAAAGTGTTTTATTTTTATGCTAATAATATTTGGAACACACACACACACACACACACACACAGTCATTTACCCCAGTCCTCAGTTTATTTTTCTAAAGAAAGGAGGAAACTAGAAAGCCCAGAGAACCCCACAGAGACATAGCAATAAAATTCCGACTCCATGGTCGGAGTATCCGTCCTCATCTTCACCGAAATCTTCTCTGCTTCCCCTCCAGGCCTTTATATTCCACTGTTGACGACCTGGACATGCTTGACTCTGTTCTGTTTGAAGGTGAGCTGTTTTCTCCAAGTTCATCTTTGTTCAGATTTTATGTCGTGTTCCCATGTGTATGTTTTTTGTTTTTTTTGTTTGTTTGTTAGAATATGTGGCTCTTTACACGTACGAGAGTCCCGAGTCAGGTGACCTGACATTCCGGGCTGAGGACGTTGTCTTAGTGATGGAAAAAGAGGGGGAATGGTGGAAAGGCTGCATCGGTGACCAGTCAGGACTCTTCCCTTCCAACTACGTCAAACCCAAAGACTCCGATGTATGAGAATTGATTTATTTTTATTCCTAAAGCTCTGAAATGTGTACTGTTTAAATTTGTTTCTGATTTTTTTTTTTTAGTCTGCCAAATCTGGTGCTTCTGGTAAAAAGCCAGGTGAGTTTGCCCAGAACTAACATGCACTCTGAAGGAAAAAGGTACTATACTGCTCTGTTCTGTATCTTTGCTTCTGGTTCTTTTCAGAAATTGCGCAGGTAACGTCAGCCTGTAAAGCCATGACGGCAGAGCAGCTGAACGTGACTCCGGGGCAGCTGATCCTCATTCTCCATAAGAACTCCTGTGGCTGGTGGCTGGGAGAACTGCAGGTCTGTGAGTCTGGAAGCCCAAGTTTTAAGATGCTCTATATATAAAACACAGGCAGATCTCTCTGATTGGTGGTCTTTGCTGTAGGCTCGGGGTAAGAAGCGTCAGAAGGGCTGGTTTCACTCTTCAAATGTCAGACTGCTGGAGCCCAACAGCGGCAAAACCACTCCTGCACCACAGCCATGTACGTTACGCACACACACATCCTGCTTTATCCTGCTTTATCCTGCTAGGGCTGCGAGGAGGATGGAGGAGGATCTCAGCAGAATCTGGGCGAAGGCGGGGTAACACCCTGAACTGCTTGCCAGTCCATCACAAGGCCAACACACATACAACCATTCACACTCACACATAGAGGCAATTTGGAGTAGTCTTTTAGTCTAATGTGCATGTCTTTGGACTGGGGAAGGAAACCAAAAAACCCAGAGGAAACCCATGCAAGCACGGAGAGAACAGAAATGCCCTCTCTGAGCCCTGGGCTCAAACCCAGGACTTTCTTGCTGTGCGGTGGATGTGCTACCCTCCATGCCCCCCCCCCCCAAACACACACACACACACACACACACATGCTTTGATACTAACATAACTCCATAGGAAACACCCCCCCCCCCACACACACACACACACACACACATGCTTTGATACTAACATAACTACATAGGAAACACTCACACACACACACACACACACACACACATGCACACCATTTTGTTGTCATGTCAAAATGTGTCCTGGTGTATCTGGAGCCTATCCTGGAAACCCTGGGAGCAAGTTGTGAATACACACTAGTCCATCACAGTATATGATACATTACTGTTTACAGTAGGCAACACAGTAATCTAAGCAGCATGCTTTTGGATAGACGTAATTTCCAGAACAGGAAAATGTGAACACAATCATTATTTACTATCACAACAAACATCATTTTTCTAAGCCGCTTAATCTTAATTAGGGTTGCAGTGAGGCTGGCACGCATCTCAGGGTACACCCTGGACACCTCTCCAGGCCATCGCAGGACCAACACACACACACAACCATTCATACTCACACTTACCCCTAGGGGCAATTTGGAACAGCCAATTAGCCTACTGTGCATGTTTTTGGACTGTGGGAGGAAACCGGAGTACCCGGAGGAAACCCATGCAAGCACAGGGAGAACGTGCAAACTTCACACAGAAACGCCTGAGCCCAGGAATTGAACCTGGGACCTTCTTGCTGTGAGGCGGACGTGCTAACCACTGTGCCACCGTGTGGCCACAAGAAACATCTTTTCTAATAAAACGGCATTATATATCTAAACACATTTCTTTGTCCCCAGTGTGTCAGGTCATTGCCATGTATGACTATAAAGCAGCCAATGGAGACGAAATGACATTCCAGAAAGGTCAGCTTATCAATGTCCTCAACAAGGACGACCCCGATTGGTGGAAAGGAGAAATCAACGGGGTCACCGGGCTCTTCCCGACCAATTACGTCAAGATGACTACAGAGTCTGACCCTAGCCAGCAATGTAAGTCCTGAAATCTTCACATACTTCATTCTGAGTGAATTTACTCATTCATAAAAAATAGCACAGGATAATATATAGATGGAACAGAATTAAGGTGAATGATTGGAAGAAGAAACAGTTTCAGTGTGTAAAAAGTTTTCTGTCCTGTCATTTGGTGTGTCCTCCCCTTGGAGTTGAAGGACTCTTGTAGATTACAGTGTCCCTCTGAATGCCCTCAATGAAAGTGACCTTTAAAAACAGACGGATTGTAATAACTTCAGTGTTACTGACTTTGTTCCTTCGGGAGTAGCAGCCTTGTTTTTATTCAAGCGTAAACACAACAACGAGGATTTTAATGAAAATGCTCGGTCAAGAAAAACACCATAAATTTTTTGTCCGAAATTGTTTTTAGGATAAAATGAAACGTTCAGCCCCAAAGGCAGTGAAAGACAGGAAACAGGCGAGATTTCGAAGTTTTGAAGTTCATCATGATGGTAATTCAAGTGCTTGTGATGAGGTATTACAACAACTTCGAGCTTTACTTACATTTACGGCATTTTGCAGACACCCTTATCCAGAGAGACTTACATTGATAATTTTTATTATACAACTGAGCAATTGAGGGTTAAGGGCCTTGCTCAAGGACCCAACAGTGGTACCTTGGTGGTACTGGGGCTTGAACCCCCAACCTTCAGATTAGTAATCCAGAGTATTAACCACTTACCAATTACCAATTACCTTCAGAAGTCACATAGTTAGTGAAATGAGGTCCACCTGTGTGCAATTTAAGTGTCACATGATCTGTCACTATAAACACCTTTTCTGAAAGGCCCCAGAGGCTGCAACACCACTAAGCAAGAGGCATCACACTATGAAGACCAAGGAGCTCTCCAAACAAGTCAGAGACAAAGTTGTTGAGAAGTACAAGCCAGGGTCGGGTTATAAAAAAGTATCTAAATCATTGATAATCCCCCAGAGCACCATCAAATCCATCATCTTCAAATGGAAAGAACATGGTACCACATCAAACCTGCCAAGAGAGGGCCACCCACCAAAACTCACACAGCGGGCAAGGAGGGCATTACAGAGAGGCAGCACAGAGACCAAAGGTAACCCTGAAGGAGCTGCAGAGTTCCACAACAGAGACTGGTGTATCTGTGCATAGGACCACAATAAGCCGTACACTCCTTAGAGCTGGGCTATGTGGACGAGGGGCCAGAAAAATGCCATTACTTGGTGTTAAAAATAGGAAGGCACGTTTTGAGTTTGCCAAAAGGCATGTGGATGACTCACTAAATGTATGGTGGAAGGTGCTCTGGCCAGATGAGACTAAAATTGAACTTTTTGGCCACCATGGAAAACGCTATGTCTGGTGTAAACCCAACACATCCCATCACCCCAAGAACACCATCCCCACAGTGAAACATGGGGGCAGCATTTTGCTGTGGGGATGTTTTTCATTAGCAGGGACTGGGAAACTGATCTGAGTCGAGGGAAAGATGGATGGTGCTAAATACAGGGATATTCTTGGCAAAACCTGTTTCAGTCTGCCTGTGATTTGAGGCTGGGATGGAGGTTGACTTTTCGGCAGGACAATAACCCGAAGCGTACTGTTAAAGCAACACTCAAGTGGTTTAAGGAGAAACATTTAAATGTGTTGGAATGGCCTAGTCAAAGCCCAGACCTTAATCCAATTGAGAATCTGTGGTCAGACCTGAAGATTGCTGTTCACAAGCGGAAACCATCCAACATGAAGGAGCTGGAGCAGTTTTGCCTTGAGGAATGGGCAAAAATCCCAGTGGCAAGCTCATAGAGACTTATCCAAAGCGCCTTGCAGCTGTAATTGCCACAAAAGGTGGCTCTAAAAATACTGACTTTAGGGGGGTGAATAGTTATGCACGCTGAAATTTTCTGTTATTTTGTCCTATTTGTTGTTTGCTTCACAATAAATAAAATCACATCTTCAAAGTTGTAGGCATGTTCTGTAAATGAAATGATCCGAACCTTCAAACAATCCATTTTAATTCCAGGTTGTGAGGCAACAAAACATGAAAAATGCCAAGGGGTGAATACTTTTCCAAGGCACCATACCTGTACACTGCACTGCTTAAGTAATCTTCATAGTGATAAACTAATACTCTCAATTGCCTTTCAGACACAGTGTGACAGCGGCACCATTACGCTCTGAAACTTATTATTTCCTTCGGTGGGTGCCGCACCATGGTGGTTTGTGTACGAATACATAAAGCCAATAGAAATAAGGGATTCAGCCAACTTGTTTGTTTTCCAAACATTCTGACACAAAATGATGGTCATGTTAGGACCTTGGAAGAAATTATACTGAAGTAATAAAGTTATATTTTAGTAGCAGAGTTAGTGCTAATGCATTTTTCTTAGCACATTTCCATAGGAGTACTGTTTGTAAAATAAGCAACATGAAATGCAAATGACATAGTAGATGTGATGCGGTGACATAGTCCTGCTAGACCACACAATGAGTCCAGTGGCCAGCAAACAACATATCGCATTGTGTCTGAAAACCTCTTTAATCTCTCTCATACATATATATATATATATAGTACAGTGATTTCAAATTTACTAGACCAATCAAAGCAGTACATTCAATATATCCATCCTATCAGGGTCTCAGCCTCAGTCAACTCTGGACGGAAGCAGGGTACACCATGAACAGTAACCTTGCCAGTCAATTGCAGGGCCAAGACACACACATCCATTCACACTCACATCCAGGGGCAATTTGGAGCAGTCACTTACCCTGGGTTTACACTGGGGCCACAGTGCCCATGATCTCCATGATTCTAAAAAGCATGGAGCACAATTGGGGTATAAAAAGAAGTCAGTGTGCATCCAAGAGATGAAACATGAAGGAATCCTGTTTCCAAGTTCATCAAGATCCCCTCTGATGGCGCATCAAGGTCTGTTATGCTCTGTTAAGGTCTGTTAAACAGGGCCCAAACATGATTTGGGTTTGTAATTCCATTCGCTGTAAAAATACATTGGATTTGTTTTTTGTAAAACCATT
>JAQMYF010000022.1:14370624-14387342 GCA_030014195.1 Neosilurus mollespiculum
AATTTACCAGTCGATTTACGTTCCTACCCTCACCTATGGTCACGAGCTTTGGGTAGTGACCGAAAGAACAAGATCACGAACACAACCAGCTGAAATGAGCTTCCTTCACAGAGTGGCAGGGCTGTCCCTTAGAGATAGGGTGAGAGGTCCGGTCATCCGGGAGGAACTCAGAGTAGAACCGCTGCTTCTTAGCATTGAGAGGAACCAGTTGAGGTGGCTCGGGCACCTGATTAGAATGCCTCCCGAACGCCTCCCTGGTGTGATGTTTTGGGCATGTCCAACCGGGAAGAGACCTCGGGCCGACCCAGAACATGCTGGAGGGACTACGTCTCTCAGCTGGTCTGGGAACGCCTCGGCGTCCCCCCGGAAGAGCTGGAGGAAGTGGCTGAGGAGAGGGACGTCTGGACCTCACTGCTTAAGCTGCTGCCCCCGCGACCCAACCTCGGAATAAGATGATGAATGAATGAATGAATGAATATTTTGTGACTGATGATAAAAAGAGAGGTGTGAAGTGTACAGTGGTGTAGTGGTTAGCCCTCCGAACTCACAGCAATAAGGTCTTGGGTTCGAGTCCCAGGCTCGGTGAGGGTGTTTCTTTGCGGAGTTTGTATGTTCTCCCCGTGCTTGTGTGAGTTTCCTCTGAGTACTCCGATTTCCTTCCACTGTCCAAAAACATGCACATTAGGCTAATTATTTGTTCTAAATTGCCCCTTGGTGTGAGTTTGAATGCTTGTGCATGTGTTAGCCCTGCGGTGGATAAGCAAGCTGTTCAGGGTCTACCCTGCCTCCACCCAGAGACTACTGAGATAGGCTTCAGCCTTCCTCTGACCCCGGTCGGACTAGGTGGCTCAGGAAATGAAAGAATGAATAAATATTTGCTTGTAGATAACTCTTAGAAAAGCATATTTTGATTTAACTGATCATAAATATTTTAAATGTCATTATATTGACAAAGTCTGTGTCCTATATATAGTCTGTCCATGTTTAATGCTTGTTTTAGTGCGTTTACACGTCCACACTAACACGTGTACTGTCTGTGTACTCATCTGTAAGTGTGTGCATGCATATGTGTTCTACATGCTCGTCTGTGTGTGTACCTGCATGCTTGTGTGGGTGTCTGTGTCTGTATGTGTGTATGTGTGTAGGGTGTGCAGACCTTTTGAGCTTAGACTCCATGAGTTGTGAGGAGAGGAAGAGGCAGGGCTACATCCACGAACTCATTGAGACAGAGCAGACGTACGTACAGGACCTGGAGCTTGTGCTTGAGGTAAGCATCCCTTTACACACACACACACACACACACCCACACACTCATTTGCCTAACTGCTTACTCCTACAAGGGTCGCAGGGAAGCTAGAGCCTCTGGGCGAAGGCGGGGTACATCCTAAATGGAGGGGTACATGCACACTCATGCGTATGGGCAATTTGATATAGTCAATAGCCTAACGTGCATGTTTTTAGACTGTGGGAGAAAACTGGAGTATCCAGAGAAAACTCACGCAAGCACAAGGAGAACACACACACACACACACACACACAATACACACACACGCATGCACGCACACACACACACACACACACACACACACGTAACATATGTAACCTTAAGATACCATATATGGTATATGCTTTGGCGCTATGATGCTTATCTTTTTTAATTAAAGGAAAGAAATTAGTCTTCATAAATAGATAACATTTACAAATGAATGTAGATCTGTATTAAAAACTAAATCACCAACCAATCATTTGCTCTTTAACAAACAACTACAAGAAAATATTAAATGGTGGATTCATTATCAAAATGCCTCCATTTTCTCCGTTCCCACCTCAAACAATTCATGCAGTGCGAGCTCACTGTTGCCATGATAACGTCAGCTAACCAACCTACCAGTGAACTTTATGAGTGGAATGGTAGCCGATTCGGAAGCCACGTGCCAAGCATACAGCCATTACTAAGTGTTGGACAGGTCCAAAGCACCACTGAAAACAATGGCAGTGTTGAAGTCTGGCACAGGCTGAAACCTTAATAACAATACAATCTTTTGTAACTGATATCAACAATAGCCTGGAGTTAGCACTCCAAAGTGCTAAAAATGTAATCGTTAACATTAGCTGCTTTGCATTAAAATCAGCTAGTTACCAGCGTGTTTTGATTGAAGATGGTTATACTAATGTGAATTATTTTTGTAACGACACTGGGATTTAATTGTGTATGTGTGTGCCTGTGTTGTTGTGTGTAGGTGTTCTACAAACCCATGGCTGACTCAGGCCGCTTGACCGGGGCCGAGATTAATATGATCTTTGTGAACTGGAGAGAACTGATCATGTGCAACACTAAACTGCTGAAGTGAGTTACTGATTCACAGCGCCACCTGTCTTCACTGAGTGAAATATCAAAAACAACAGCATGGAAATGAAAAGATCGTGCAGTGGTTATTTGCCCCCACTGTGTCAGTAGCCAATGAAGCAAATAGACGGTGCAGGTACTTACAACTGAGTGTATATAACACCATGCAGAATGGTGGTGTAGTGGTTCCCTCCCTGTGCTTGTGGGTTTCCTCTGGGTACTCTGGTTTCCTCCCATGGCCCAGAAAAAGCACATTAGCCTAACTGACTGTTTTAAATTGCCCCATCTGTGAATGTGAGTGTGAATGTTGACCCTGTGATGGTCTGGCAAGCTATTTAGGGTATACTCAGCCTTCAGCCAAAGTCGACTGAGGTAGGCATTAGCCTCCTGGTGACCCTAATAGGATTAAGCAGTTCGGCAATTGAGTGAGTGAGTGAGTGAATGAGCGAGTGTTTATAACACCACCCAGAGACTAGACAAGCACCCAGGTGTTTTGGAATTGCATACAATGAAAAAAAATTTAAGAATAAGAAACAGGCCCTGCGATGGCCTGGCGAGCTGTCCAGGGTGTACCCCGCCCTCACCCAGAGTCGGCTGAGATGGGCGCCAGCCTCCCCGGGACCCTAATTAGAATTAAGCGGTTCAGAAAATAAATGAATGAATGAATGAATGAATGAATGAGAAACACTGACTAAAAATAAATGCACCTTTCTGCAAATTGGAACACAATGCCCTTTTTTGTTGTTAGTTTTATATAGATCCAGATCCAGATTTTCATCCAATCACTTGGTTATGACTCCTGGTTGTCTATAGTTATTTCCTGCCAACAACAAAAAAAAATGTAAATGCAAATATTTCAGAGCTCTGCGTGTGCGTAAGAAGACAGCTGGTGAGCGCATGCCCGTGCAGGTCATCGGAGACATCCTGTCGTCTGAGCTTTCACACATGCAGGCCTACATCCGCTTCTGCAGCTGCCAGCTGAATGCAGCCGCTCTGCTGCAACAGAAAACCGACGCCTCACCTGATTTCAAGCTCTTCCTAAAGGTTGAACACACTTCCTATGCTCTTCCTTTTGGCATAGAATAGATGATACTATAAAGTTTATTCCTCTGGTGTACTACTTAGCCGTTGTTGTAGGTATCACGTACAGGTGGAAATGATTAAAGTGCTTAAAATTCAGTCGTAACTTCGAAGTAAAGAATTGCGTGTGTGTGTGTGTGTGAATTAGATCCAGACATATTTTTTCAGCTTCAGTTTATTTCTTTTCTAGAAAATCGCCACTAATTACAGATGTAAAGGAATGCCCCTGTCCAGCTTCCTGCTGAAGCCCATGCAGAGGATCACACGTTATCCTTTACTCATCAGAAACGTGAGACCTCAACCCAGGAACAGCAATATAAACATATATCTTCCTAGGAGACGTTTAAAAGAGATTTCTTCTTTTCTGTCTCCCTTTTATTTGTCTTCATTCCTCTGCTTATAGATTTTGGAAAACACTCCAGCGGGACATGTGGACCAGGAGAATCTTAGGGAGGCGTTGGAGAGGGCGGAGCTTCTGTGCTCACAGGTTAATGAGGGTGTGAGAGAGAAGGAGAACTCAGACAGACTCGAGTGGCTGCAGAACCGTGTGCAGTGTGAAGGGGTCATCGAGGTCAGCTGGGGTTATTAATGTTATACCCTGTACAGTTGATTTTACAGTTGAAAAGAATTGAACAGAATCTCTCCAAATAGGGAGTTGAGGAAGGGTTTAAAGTTTAGAAAATGATTTAATCATCAACTGGATATTGGTAAAGATTTTATGATTGCAAAACGATATTATGATAAAATAGTACATAGTTACTTATGATGGTAAAAAATGCAGTAAATAACCAGATTACGGTCGGAACAGTGACGTAGTGGTTAAAGCGTCCAACTCACAGGAAGAAGGTCCTGGGTTTGGTTCCTGGGCTTGCATGTTCTTTCAATGCATGTGTGGGTTTTCCTCCGGGCACTCTGGTCTCCTCCCACACTCCAAAAACATGCACATTAGGTAAATTGTCTGTTTCAAATTGCCCCTAGGTGTGAGTGTGAGCGTGAATGTGAATGTTGCCCTGCGATGGCCTGGCGAGCTGTTCAAGAAGTACCCCGTCTTTGCCCAATGTCGGCTGTGATAGGCACCAGCTGTAACCCTAGTAGAATTAAACGGTTTGGAAAATGAGTTGAGATAAGTTGAGATAAGATGAGTTGAGATAACCATATTATGCTTGTTATCATATAATTATATGCTTATACAGTCTTAAATAATGACATACCTAAAAATACCTAATCAGCACTAATGATATATTATCCCCGCCCACACAAGTGCCTCTATCAGAGCTGGAATTATATTTATTTAGCTCTAACTGAGCAGTTATTCATTTAAACGTGTGATGAAACGACTCTGGGCGGGGTACACCTGGAACAGGTCTCCAGACCTTCATAGGGCAACACAGTCACACAATTCACACTCACATTCACATGTAGGGCCACTTGAGAATATGGAATTAGCTTAATGTGCTTGTCTTTGGACTGTGGGAGGAAACTGGAGTACTCCGAGGAAACCTGGGCAAGCATGGGGAGAACATGCAAACCCCACACAGAAACACCCACAATGGGTGTGGGGCTTGAACCCAGGACCTTCTTGCTGTGAGGTGGTAATGCTAACCACTACGTCACTGTGCCGCGGACAAAAGAATTCTTTCTCCATAATGTAGTTGTTTCACCAAGAAATTATTACATTTGCCAACAACTGCAATTTTTGTTGCATATTTTGGAGTTTCTTGAGTTCCAGATTAGCTCCCTTTATGAAGTAAGCTTTTATATTATCTTTTTTTTTTCTAAAGTAAACAAGATTAATATATTGTTCATTATGCTCAAATTATTTCAATCACAGAAGCCAAGAGTTTGTATTTTTTATATATAGATATTTTTAATAAATGTCATAAGTGTATTGGTAACAAGTCTTGTATTTTGTTTTATTTTGCCATCTTTTCCAGCATTTGGTGTTTAACTCTCTGACGAACTGCCTGGGTCCTCGCAAGCTGTTGCACAGCGGGCGTATGTGGAAAGCTAAAAGCAACAAGGAGCTCTGGGCCTTCCTGTTCAGCGACTTCCTGCTCTTTACCCACACCTCGAAACAGTTCTCCTCCAACACGGACCGACCCTTCAGTCCCAAATCCAACGCCGTCTACAAGATGTACAAAACGGTAACCAGCTCGTGTGGAGATACAGTATTTCTAGGAGCTGGACGTATAACAGAAAGATAACCCCCCATCTCTCTCTCTCTCTCTCTCTCTCTCTCTCTCTCTTTCTATTAGCCTGTGTTTTTGAATGAAGTGTTGGTTAAAATGCCGTCTGATCCGTCCAGCGAGGACCCGATCTTTCACATCTCACACATCGACCGTGTGTACACACTGAAAGCTGACAGCATCAACGAGAGGTACACTGTCTCACTCTCTCTCTCTCTCTCTCTCTCTCTCTCTCTCTCTCTCTCTCTCTCTCTTTCACACACATACACACAAACACACACACACACACACACACACTCTAAAAGGGCCTCATTCAGCAATCTATTAGTACAAGTTCTGTGTAAATAGTTTCTTGGCCAACTGTCAGAAGTTTCACTAACACTCATTCCTGTGTCTGTGTGTCTCAATTTGTGTACTATGGTAAATATTATTTGATGTAGTACACTTTGTGTTTACTTTCGTATTGCCTTGTTGCAACATTTACACTTACTGGAAATAACAATTTTGTAATTTCGACACCACTTATACACTCAAACTAACAAGTATAAGTACACAAGAATGTAAATTGTGTGTGTATATGTTTGTGTGTGTGTGTGTTAATCAGAACTACATGGGTCCAGCGAATCAAAGCAGCATCAGAGCACTTCATAGAGACGGAGAAGCTGAAAAGAGAGAAGGCGTACCAAGGTTGAAGAAGCACAGGAAATGAATATAATTAAATAACGAAATACATTAACAATAATAATAATAATAATAATAATAATAATAATAACAAATAATAATTATTATTATTCATTCATTCATTCATTCATTCATTTAATTATTAAATTATTATTATTATTATTATTATTATTATTAATATTATTAATATTATTATTATTATTATTATTATTAATATTATTAATATCATCATAATGGATTTCCCCTGAAAGGCAAAAACATGCTCTAGTAATATTTTCACCCCAATTTTATTCCAAATCTTAATATACCTGCATCGATAAACTCCATATATCAAATTTGTTTAGAAATAATTTTGTTATGTAGTATCATTAAACACTGTACAGCAAGACTAGTCTTTTATTCTTTTATTCTTTACATTCAACATTTCTGTAAATTATAGACTAAACTTGTGTGTGCGCACACATGAATATATGTGTGTGTGTGTGTGTGTGTGTGTGTGTGTGTGTGTGTGTATTTTACAGCTCGCTCTCAGAAGACAAGTGGTATTGGACGTTTGTTAGTAACAGTTCAGGAGGCTGTCGAGTTAAAACCCTGCAAACCTAATGGTGAGAAATACAGCACGCACACACACACACACACACACACACACACACACACATGCACCAAAATCCTGTACGTCTGTGCTTGTGGGGACTTATTGATGACATTATGCCTTCCCTAGCCTCTTTACACTAACCTTAACCATCACTAAACCTTAACTAAATGCCAAACTGTTCCCTTAACTCAAATCTACACCTAATTCTGAAAAGAAAAATCTAAAACCTAAAAGCAAGTCTAAACCCTCAAACAGCCATTAAAAAAAGTGAGGACCAGTCCTCACTTTCCAATAAAGGTTCCAACTCTGTTGGTTAAAATGTATTCTGGTCCTGATCTAGTGCCAAGATATGGACATATGATAGACATATCGTATTTAAAAGTAATAGGATGTTCGGTGGAGTCCATTATTGCCATCACTATGTTGGCTGGCCACGCCCACTTGTTAGAAACCTCGAAGCATTTAAGCACTCCTATTAAGCGCCATTGTAACCTTGTTTGGTTTATCACTCTTAAGTGCACATTGTAGTATTCATCCTCATATATAAACATGATTTTTTTTGTTTACTGAAGTTTCCGGACTGGTCCATTCCACCCGGTTCTGTCAGTCAGTCATAACAGGTTTGTGTTGTAGGTAAGAGTAACCCATACTGTGAGCTATCTATGGGAGCGCAGTGTTACACTTCACGGCCTCAGAATGACACCATCAACCCTAAATGGAACTTCAACTGTCACTTCTTCATTAAAGACCTGTACCAGGACGTCCTGTGCATCACCGTGTACGAGCGGGATCAGTTCTCCCCCGACGGTGAGTGCATTACCCACCAGAAAAGCAGCATCCTAATTTCTTTAGCTAAAAATCCTTTAAGAAACTTTGATGCTCGATTAATATTGTTGAACCTGCATGTTTTCAGACTTCCTGGGTCGCACGGAGGTTCCTGTGGCAACCATAAAGAAGGATCAGGATGGGAAAGGTCCGCTGACTCGGCGTCTGCTACTCCATGAGGTGCCCACTGGAGAGGTCAGAGTTCGCCTTGACCTGCAGCTGTATGAACAGACGCCACTCCTCTGAATTCCAGCTCTGTATTTGCCCAAATGATCCCTTATTTTTCTACAAATCATTTTTTAATTTTATCACTAAATCAACAGATGAAGAGCTGAGAACAATTTCACTTGTGTCTCCATGGAGCCCGAGAGAAAAGACTATAAATCGTCTGTAAGCCAAAGTTTAATAAAATCAAGTTTATCTTTTAATTCAGCAGAAAATACAGGTAATGCATGACATGGATGTCCGGCTAGCTCACCACGAGAGCGAGGCTTGGTTGCGTTTGTTTGCAAACCCCTTGTTATCATTTTACTGACACAGAATAAGAGATGGATTTGGTTTTGAAGACCTCATCTGCAGCCATACCAAATAAGCCAAATAAAAAAAACCCTGTTTCTAAGTATTTTAAGTGTTTTACTCTCCATCATGTAAACCACTTCACTTCATATCACAGGAATGATTACTATATTATTTTTTTTTTTTTTTTTTTTTTTTTTTTTTTTTAATTATTTTTTTGGGATTTCCCCCCATTTTTCTCCTTAATTTAGTCGTTTCCAATTCCCACCCATCAACTTTTTTTCAAAACCTTCCCCATCACACAACCACCACTGACCAGGGAGGGGCGCAAGCAAGCACACGCCCCCTCCGTGACATGCGATGCTACCGCCCGCCTCTTTTCGAACTGTGCGATCTCTGGGTTGATAGTCGCGCACCTTGTCGATGCGCCACTCGGGAACATGATTCCTTTATTCTGATTGGTTAGGTGTTGATTCATTCTGGGCGGCATGGTGGCGTAGTAGTTAGCACGTCCACCTCACATCAAGACAGCTTTAGGTTCAGGCTCCCGAGTGGCACATCGACAAGGTGTGCGACTATCAACCCGGAGATCGCAAGTTCGAATCCGGGTTGATGTCACGGCCATCCGTGACCGGGAGTCCATGGGAGCTAATTGGCCGAGCTCTCAAGGGAGGGAGGGATAGCATACGCTCACTTCCCTATTACTCTCAGTGATCACCAGCCAATCATGGGCGTCTGGTAGCTCATTCATACGAGGGGGCGGATAGCGCTTCCCTCCGAGTGTGTTAGGCCGCCCCCAAATACGCATGCGCAGCAGTTTGAAAAAAAGGCTGGAGGGGGTATGTGCATGTTTACACTCCTCCCTGGTTGGTGGTGTTCGTATGATAGGGAAGGCAATACTTACATTTTACATTTACAGCATTTGGCAGACACTGTCATCCAGAGCAATTTACAATTATCATTTTTAGACAACTGAGCAATTGAGGGTTGAGGGCCTTGCTCAAGGGCCCAACAGTGGTGATAGTGGGGATTGAACTGCTGACCTTCTGATCAATAACCCATCGCCTTAACCACTAAACCACCACTATACTTGATGGGTGGGAATTGGATACAACTAAATTAGGGAGAAAAATGGGCCCTGTGTTTGCGTGGGTCCCATGGGTACTCCGGTTTCCTCCCACAGTCCAAAAACATACACATTAGGCAAACTCGCTGTTCCAAATTTCCCCTAGGTGTAAGTGCAAATGGTTGTGTGTGTGTGTTGGCCCTGCCACTGACTGGCAAGCTGTTACCCTACCATCATGTAATGTCGGCCGAGATAGGCTCCAGCCTCCTTGCGACACTAGTAGTAGGATTCAGCGGTTCAGCAAATGAGCGACCGAGTGAGTGATTCATCTTTTTATTACACTGTCCATTCGATTACTTGTTTCTGATTGGTTAGTTAGGGTATTCCGCTTTTTTGAGGTTGAGGTTTATGCACTTTGAGGTTTATCAGCTTTAGCAAGACATCGATTGCACCATCTCCCATGTATGTTAACACCTGTCTAAAGTGGCCCATCCTTTAAGCTGCTTGGAGTGTGGCAGCAAGACAACCTAGCTTGGACATGTCACATTGAAGAAACTGAGAAGAAAGTTAAGGCTATTCCATCTACGAAAAGCGAATCTCCCACTGGATGTTGGAACTACTCTCTACTGTACAATAATTCCTCCTTGAGTACGGCTCTCCTGACCTGGGAGGGTTAGCAAAATACATTACCGACTATTAGATGCAAGTAAAGAACAGGAGTTTGCATATCAACTGTGCCTCATGCAATCTACTTCCTCCATTAGAGCGAAGAAGGAAGGGACTCCCTTACTGCCAGAGAACGCGAAAAAACTCTTTCTGACAAACACCACCCTAATACAAAATTTGTAGACACACACAACTCTTCACACGCACACTTAGGGGCAATTTGCAGCAACCAGTTAGCCTAATGTGCATGCACAAGGGAAAAACATGAAAACTCCACACATAAATGCCCGAGCCCTGGACTCAAACCCAGGACCTTTTCGCTGTGAGGTGCACATGCTAACCACTAGGCCACCATGCTGCCAGGGTTGTCATTATTGTATATTATTAATTAATAATAATAATAATAATAATAATAATAATAATATGCAGCTTTTAAAAAAATACTTTAATTAATTAATTATTGAATTATTAATACTTTAATTATTAATCCAGCAACAAAAACAACTTCATGAATGTGGAAAAGGATGCACAGTGTCTGTGCGAGACAAGAGAACCGCAGACCAGCAATGGGGCCTGTAGCACCGTGCATCTGCCATCGCCATGTACACCGGGTCTTCACTCCTGTGTAACAGAAAATAAAACCTTCCAGTCTCTTACATTATTTCCTTTTACCTCATTTTGTTTTACGTACATACCTGCTGCCTCCATACAGATCTCTCCATTTCCTGTTCTTTTCCACTGCTAACTCAACCCACTGACAGCCTGTGGTACAGAGATCAAGGGTCAATTGTTATTAACATGCACATGATGCTCTCTAGTACACAAATATCCAAGAGCACCAAGCAACACACATTTAAAAATACTACAGTATATGGGTTTTGGGAGCAGGACTCTGAACTGTGCTTTAATTGGATACATTTTGGACAAGTACTCTGGTATGATTGGTTGAGATGGTAGTAAGACACTCTAATTCGTTTTTGTAGAGATAGTTTTAACATTAATTCTATTTATTTTAAATAATATATTTGTGGCATAAGATATGTGTTTTTGTATTTTACAAAATTAAGAAAGAAAGAAAGAAAGTCCTGTTGAAACCTGTCTGGCAGTAAAATATCGCTCTCATCTCCTTCATTCTTGAACGTAAGTAGACAAACAGTGGATCCCGCAAAGGCGCAGTGATGCCCTGGAAGACAGCGGGATTGTCAGGTTTCTCTTTTAAGGTTCTTGTTTCATTTGAACAACTAACCAGTGTGAGCACAGAACCTAAATCATGAGCAGGGCATCATGTAAGTATAATTAAGCATAAGTCAGCATAAGTAAGCTGTCTATTGGGGGGTTGGGGGTGGCACGGTGGCACAGTGGTTAGCATGTCCGCCTCACAGCAAGAAGGTCCTGGGTTTGATTCCTGGGCTCGGGCGTTAATGTGCGGTGTCTGCATGTTCTCCCTGTGCTTGCGTGGGTTTCCTCCAGGTACTCCAGTTTCCTCCCACAGTCTAAAAACTTTTACAGTGGGGCTAAATGGCTGTTACAAATCACCCCTAGGTGTGAGTGCGAGTGTGAATTGTTGTATGTGTGTTGGCTCTGCGATGGCCTAGTGAGCTGTCCAGGGTGTACCCTGCCTTTGCCCAGAGTCGGCTGAGATGGTTCACCTAGTGTCAGGACTAAATAAATTGTGATAAGTAACTGTTTAATGTGAAATAGGAATGTGTGATCATTACTGTTATAGGTAAGGCTGTTGGGCTTTCTACACCTGAGCTTACTGGTTCATCAGGCCGGAGCTTATCCCCGGTTTACTTAGCGTGAAGCAACCAGGAGTTCAACTCCTCCTGGATAGGATGCTAGTCCATCACAGGTTACCTTCTCAGTATTTTTACTGGTACCCATTTATACTGCTGGGTGGACAGCTTGTGGTTAAGACCTTGCCCAGGGGTCTTAGCACAGTGGGGATCTAACGGGGATTCAAACCCACAACCTCTCGATCATGAATCCAGCAGTCTAAACACCACACCAATGGCCACATTACTGTTATAGAGCCTGTCTAAAGCAGAACTAAGTGAATGGTTGAGCTATGAACACACAAAATATTACAGCACATGCAAAACGTTTGGGCGCACCTTAACATCAAAGCCCATGTGCATCATCGTCATTGGCCCCATCCCTTTACTGTGTAAAAATCGCCGTTTGATGCTGCGCTTCACTGGCTCCCATACGCACTCTGTCCAGCGCTTGTGCAGAAGCTCATGCTTCCTCGTGTTCAGCATGTCACTGTGGTTGAGGAAAACTTCAAGATCCTGTGCATGCAAACAGAAAACATCCTGATCCCAGCATTTCATTTCAAAGCCTGCATGGATTTTCGTGTTTATTTTGAAGCACTGATCCAATTACTACAACATTTGCTTTGGAAGCCTGAAATAAATGTCAAAACACACCGTGATGAGTCTATTCTCAGTGTCCAGGAGTGGTTCTGTGATGGCGTCTGCCTCCTGACGCTCTCGAAGAAACTGATCCTGGAACAGAGTTGAGTGTTTTTTCTTTCATAAAAGGCAAGGAGTTGATATTGATGTGTGTGTGTGTGTGTGTGTGTGTGTGTGTGTAACACCTGTAGTTGTTTTACTGTGCAGGGAGTGTGTGTGCGTGTGTTTGCCTCATCATCTGTTTTGGGGTGTGTATCTTCCACCTACCCTACTTGATCCTTGAATCACATTTTGTCTAACATCAGGACCCTCCACTACTGATGATGACGTCTGCTCTAGACTTCTAGGAGACTAAGGAAGGAAAATAGACATTAAAGCATCCCCCTTTTTCTCTCTTTTCACGACTATGCTGCTGTAAAATGTCTCACTGTATGCTGGAGCAGATGAGGTGGGTCAGGATTGTCGAGGTTTATCACTCCATTGGAATCTTCTCTGCTTTTAGACAGCATAACCGAAACAGTAGTAGTTCATCATGTGAGATCTCTGAAATACAGCCCTGTTCAATTTATTATCACTATCATGCATACTAAACAATGAAATGAGGTCACAGGTCGTATCGCACTACAGGTTCAGACTACACGATATTTTTTGTCCCTCGTAATGGCTATCATGTTAGTGGCGAACACAGTGCCATAAATTCTTGCCATGTGTTTGTCGAGTGTCTGGAAATGCTATGGGTCTGACCCTGACCAATCACTGTTCACGCATGTCCTTGTGCATCATCATGGAGAAGAGTCAAAAAATGGACAATTGCGGCCACCCCATGTCCTTCTGTCACAATATGTGTCCATCTGCCACAATGTCATGCCAGTGTGTCACATGACCTACATGCTTTGTGACATCAGTAGGTGATAATGTCATAGATTTTTTTTTCACCACCTGGGACAGCAGAGCTTTACACAATGCTTCTTGTTTTTTCTCAGGATCATTCATCTAATTAAAATGGCTTCCACCAATTAGAACAATAAAACAAATATGATTAAAATAAACAAAATCTGGATAATTAACTCTAATATGATGTGTAGCCGGGTGGCACAGTGTCGTAGTGGTTAGCACGTCTGCCTCACAGCTCTGTCCGCCTCCCTGCTCGGGCGTTTCTGTGTGGAGTTTGCATGTTCTCCCTGTGCTTGTGTGGGTTTCCTCCAGGTACTCCGGTTTCTTCCCACACTCCAGAAACATGCACAGTAGGCTAATTAGCTGTTCCAAATCGACCCTATGTGTGAGTGTGACTGGTTGTGCGAGTGCTGGCTCTGCGAGCTGTCCAGAGTGTACCCCGCCCTCGCCCAGAGTCGGCTGAGATGGGCGCCAGCCTCCCCGCGACCCTCATTAGGATTAAGCGGCTTAGAAAATGAATGAATGAATGAATGAATGATGTGTAGCTTCTCGCCCATTTTTCTGCATTTACAGTTCTTCTAATTAGTGACTAAAGGTCAGAAGTCACACCATCTGCTGGTGTGGTTATTATCCTACTGCTTGTTAGCCTGCTTTTAAACAGTAAAAGTCTGTATGGATGATCATTATGGACACCATAGCTCATTATTTTGTAAATCAGGTAATGTTTATAAGCTGAGCTACAATTAATTTTGGACTCCCTTCAGTTACCCTGTGAAAGCCTGATACCGTCCGATCTTGGAAGCTAGGTTAGTACTTGGATGAGAGACTGCCTAGGAACACCAGGTGCTATGGGGGGTTAGGGAAAGACCTGGCAACTTATCCTGTAAATGGGTTTTAAGGGGCAATGTATAGTTCCCACCTGCCTCAAGACAGCCACCACTGTTCTAGTGCCTAAGAAGAGCACAGTAAGCTGCCTGAACGACTATTGTCCAGTTGCCCTAACCCCCATCATCACCAAATGTTTCAAGAGACTTGTCTCACATTAAGGCTGCCATAACTGATGATCTTGATCCTCATCAGTTTGCATACAGAGCAAACAGATCAACAGAGGATGCCACCAGTACAGCCCTCCACACAGCCCTCACACACTTGGACAGCAGCAACTCCTATGTGAGAATACTGTTCGTAGACTTCAGCCCCACTTTTTAATTCAGTCCTACCACATAAACTGGTTCAGAACTTGGACAACCTGGGCCTAGGGAGCTCACTGTGCACCTGGATACTGGACTTTCTTAGCAACAGACCTCAGAACATCAGCATAGGAGACCACACACCACTCCACTGTTATCCTGAACACCGGAACACCACACCTACAGGGGGGAGGTCCGGCATCTGTTGCGATGGTGCGACAATACTAATCTGTGACAACACATCCAAGACAAAGGAGATGATAATGGACTTCAGGAGATCTAAACAAACTGAGCACTCTGATCTCTATATTGGAGAGGAGGTAGAGAGGGTGGAGTGCTTCATGTTTCTTGGAGTCTACATCTCTGCTGACTTTACCTGGACCACAAACATCTCTCACCAGGTGGGGAAGGCACAACAAAGGATGTACTTTCTCAGAAAGCTCCGACAAGTCTGCCTACCCTGACCCCTACTGACAAACTTTTACCGCTCCTCCAACGAGAGCCTCCTGACCTACTGTTGTACAGTGTAATTCAACAGACCATCTTCCTGGACAGTGCAATATTACTCTTTAAGTGCAGTACTCATGTTTAGAGCAGGTCTCGAACATCATATAATTATGTTAAAGAAACATGCTTATGTAAAATAAGAGAATCAGCTGAGAAGTGCAAGTGCACTCAGCGCAGACGACGGCAGGTATGCATGTTTTTCTAGCCATTTTCATTTATTGGGTTGCCTGTGTAGGCACATGAACACACACAACAAAATCGAGCTCATATCTTTATGAGATTTGCATAAGTATTGATTACATGTTTTTCATGATTTTGATTTAAAAAAATTTAATTAATTTATTTTTTTGTTAGAACATTTTATAACGAGATCAGCACAAGAACCAAACTTTACATCTTCCATTCTAATGTGAAGTCGATTCTGCTTTATGGATGCGAAACATGGAGAAAGACAAAAGATTCAGACATCCTTTAACACTTGTCTGAGGCGCATCTACAACATCAGGTGGCCAGAAAAGATACGGAATGAAGATCTGTGGGAACGAGCGGGACAGGAACCAGTGGCTAAGCAAATTCTAAGGAGGAAGTGGAGCTGGATTAGACACTCCCTTAGGAAGCCAGCATATAGCACCACACGACAAGCCCTAACCTGGAACCCACAGGGGAAGAGGAAGAGAGGCCGACCTCGCAACAGTTGGAGGCGGGACACTGAGGCAGAACTGAAACAGCAAGGCACCAACTGGACTGGAGTGGCCAGGGCAGCCCAGAACAGAGTGCACTGGCGAGGGATCATCGATGGCCTAAGGGTCCCCAGATGGTAACATGGTGAGCTTATTAATAAAAATGTATCTGAAACAACCATTCTAGCGTGTTTTTGCATCCTTGGGTAAACAATAGTGCACCACATCTTTAAACTTTGACTTCTGACCCAGGCATGCACAAACATTACCACGCAAGACCGAAACCAGTGATGCACCTGTCATAGGATAGGATAAATTGATCCAAGCATGCTTTTTATTGCATATAAATTACAAAAACTAACAGGAAAACAAATATCATTTATAAACTATGTTTTAAGAGGTTTTTGCATCAACCTACAAAATACAGTTTTAAACCGTACTGATTATTAATGTGTTTAAAAGTAAACGTAAACATTTCTTTTCAAGAATTACACTAAAATAGCATTTGCATCGACAGATAAAGATATTTTCCACTTCTTACTTCATTGACCTGTCTGAGAGAAACACTCGGCCTTAAGAAACACCCCAGTTCCTTATGGTGCCCACATAACCGGGCAATTTGTTTATTAAACCACTGTATCCCTGGTGACAACAAATGGCGGTGAAAATGATGTAAATATAAAAATACATCAGAGTGATCACTGCTGTTGTTTTTTACTGGTACGCAAAACCCCACTGTTGCTGTCATACATCTTGTATTCATTAGAGTTAATTATAATTTTTTAAATATATTTTTATATTGTTATTTATTTATTTTAAAAATGATTTTAGATATTAAATCTTGTACACATTATTTAGCAACTTTGGATCCTGAAGATAAGGAAGGTATGAAGAAAAACTGCAGAGGGTGTATCTCTTCCAGACCCACGGTTTGGCGAGTTGAGAGGGGCCAGTTGAGGTGGTTCTGATTAAAATGCCCCTGACCGCCTACCTGGTGTGGTGTTTCGGGCATGTCCAACCAGGAAGAGACCCCGGGGTTGACCCAGAACATGCTGGAGGGACTACGTCTCT
>JAQMYF010000022.1:14394589-14407105 GCA_030014195.1 Neosilurus mollespiculum
TATAGATAGATAGATAGAGATAGAGACTCGTGCCATAAGTTACATAAATGTCTCATTAAAAGAGTCATAAGAAAGATTTCAAAATCCATTTATGAAGCATCTGTTGTACGTGCCCCTGTGAATGATTCATTTCTATAGACTCCATATAAAAACTTGCCCTACTATCAGTACTGCAATTAAAGAATAATAACAACACATTCTGACCAGAGTTCAACATTTTAACTGTTACAGTACACACTCACAATATATAGGTTTAACATCAGTCATAAAGTGAGGAGTATGTTTAAATAAAAACAGGTTACTCTTGCACAGCTCTGGTCAAATCAATTTTAGCCACGCAAGTGATTGGACTTGTTCTTCCTCTCAGCCCAGCCAGGTAAATCTGAGGCTTCGGTACATTACTCTGGCCGTCTCGCTTCGTCTGGCAGGCTGAGTCCTTTGGTAGGTACGTCTGGGTGGTGTTCTCTCTCCTAATGTGGCTCTGGTCGGTCTGCATCGACTTAGTGACCTTCCTGCGCAGGTTTGTCTGGGAGAGCATAAAAAAATTACTTCATCTAAGGAATATCTAATGAGAGATTATTATTATTATTATTATTCTTTGAAAAGCAGGTATAAATTTAAATTCCAGGCAGAGCTGCTGACCAGTTTCACAGCTTTTCTCCTCAGTTCCCACTCATTCCACTCGTACGATCTGTCGATGTTGCTCTCCAGCAGGTGTGTGTCCGTCTGTGTGCCGCTTTCACATTTACTGAAGCGACTCACCAACAGACTCTCGCCTGACTGCATCTGCGAACATACACTCACCATTCAGATCCAGGAGCTATCTGTTTTTAACATAAGAGACCAGAGAGGATGTGAAGGAGAAGACAAAAGTCACACGTCTATGATACCTGAGGGTACGGAGTGATGCTGGCGAACTGCCGATGAAGCCCAAGTAGATAGATCAGCTCTGGAGTCCTCTTCGCTCTTTCTTCTATCAGCTCAATGTAGTCGTCTGCTTTGGATGCGAACTCATACGCCGCCTGCTTGGAGCTGAAGCTGTAGTATTTCTCCCTGTGCTTCAGCACACCGATGTTCCGATTTCCTTTGGAAAGGAGGAGCAGACTGAGCTACAGAAATACAGATTCCGGCACTGTACTTTAAATCTCCTAAAGCACATCTTTTAAAATTACATTCAAAAGTCCTTTTAATGACGTCACTAGCCGTATTACTAGCCTGCACAACATGAGGCCGCAATTTCCGCAACAAGTAACATTTTGACGCGGTAAAACAATCCTGCACGTGGTCTGACATTTCTTTGATTCCCTGTTTAAAACTATATTTTCTACCAGTGATTAGTTCCTTTTCTGATGGAAATTTTTTTTTTTGAAAATTGCTATCGATCCTTTCTGCCATATTTTGGTGATTATATTACAATTTCTTACAAATATGTTACTATATGAGGTGCAAATCAATGACGTGGTCATTACAACTAATAAAAACAAGGCACAGAGTTGAGCGCATGCTACAACACATTATATTTCTGGTTTCCCGGAACATGGATCCAACCATGTCCTTAATGAGTCTGTCACTAGTAATAATGATAAAATAATAATAATAATAATAATAATATAAGGATATTCCAAGCAGGGCGGTCCTGCGTTCAAGATCCAGGCTCAGACGTCTCTGTGTGAAGTTTGCATGTTCTCCCCGGGTTTATGTGGGTTTCCTCTGGATACTCCAGTTTCATCCCACAGACATGCATGTTAGGCTAACTAATTGTTCCAAATTGCCCATAGGTGTGAGTGTGAGTGTGAATGGTTGTTTGTGTGTGTGTTGCCCTGCAATAGTCTGGTGAGCTGTTTGGTGTATACCCCGCCTGCACCCCATGTCGGCTGAGATAGGCTCAGCCTCTCCGTGACCCTAGTACTAGGATTAAGCAGTTTGGCAAATGATATTCCAAGCATTTGATTTACCTTTAATGAGCAGAGAATGGGGAGCTTAATGATGTGCTTCACTGTCAATAGTGAAATGCTAGGTTACACATTGTGTTCCTGATGTATATCTGAATAAAGTCATGGTCTAAATGCAGTCCATTCGGATGAGCACTCTGGAATTTTCTGTCTCTATACCCAGACGTCCTGTCTGTCAACAGTTTTATATGTAGAAATAAAATCTTGACTATGAACCTGGCAGCAGGAGGCCGTTCTTCTCAACAAGAGTGTATCCACACACACCCTTGTACTCTAGGGGGAGTTGCTCAAAGTTATCCATGGTCTCTGGCAGAATCCATTCGTATGACTTCATCTCCACTGGATCAACCCGCTCTTCTGAACGACATACCAACAAATAGAAAATAAAAATGGATATCATTCATGATGTACAAGTGTATGATTGTAACGGTGGGATCACACAAAACATATTAAAACACCTCTAATAGTCCAAAACATTGGTGATGGGGTACCTGGATGTGAGTTGTCTCATATTTAGTAAATAGCTTTTATTTGTCATTATATTATATATAAGGAGCCTGTAAAATTTCATGAAGATCAGTAACTGCAACTGGCAAATATTGACTCCTGAATATTGATTGGCTGTGTGGCAGCCATTTTGGTGAGCAAGCCTATCTGCATTCAGTCTTAATCCTTGGATCAAATGAGGCCAAGTGTATGTAAGTGTACCAAATTTTAGATTTTTAGCTCAGGTGGCTTATAAGATATTTCCCTGGGTTTACACTGGGGCACGATGTCCGCAATCGCCACGAATCAAAAAAGCTTGGAGTGCCAGTATTCATGACCATGCTTGGAGATAAAAGGAATATTGTTTTCAAGTTCATCAAGATCCCCTACGATGGTGCATCAAGGTCTGTTACCTTCTGTTAAGGTCTATTAAGGCCTGTTAAGCTCTACTACGATTTCCACGTTCGATCACAGTTTTAAATCATAATACATAGTAATACATCAGGGTGATCATCATGAATCCACCAAGTTCCCTCAAGATCATCATGATTCAATCCCATGACCCCGAACAAATAACCGATGTAGGATATTTGGGATGTTAGTGGGGCGTACCTGAGCTCTCCGCAGCTTTCTCTGCATCAGATTTCACTGTCTCATCCTGGAGCATCTGATCCAGCAGCACGTTCTCCAGCAGCTGGGACTCAGTCGAGAGGAATGGCCTCAGGCTTTGCACCATGCTCCTGATAGTGTATAGCAGCAGCAGCTCATGCTGAAGCCCCGTCCACAGTCTGGCTAATACCGTGAAATAAGGCTATGGGAAGGGATTTAAAATGACCAGAATGCCATGCCAGTCAAATATGCATATGTGCAAACTAGTCAACTAAACTTACAAACACTTGGGAGGTTGGTACAGCAATTTTAGTGTTAATGATGGCCTTCAGCATCTTCATTTTTGATATGAAGTCTGTTTGTAGGGTCTCCACTTGTTCTGAACATGTGACTACATCTGCCTGGTGGAGATAAAATTGATTTACTGACTAATAAAATGTAATGATATTAATAATTATATAACCATGTCCCCCTGCTGGACATTAGGATGTCTTTGTTACTCACCAGGAGGTTTTTGAGGAAGGCTTCATGTTGGCGTAGGTTATACAGAGCCTGTGTGAGAAGGTCTGTGTTCAGCTCAGCATCAGTGTCTGATACAGAGCTTCTCTCGAGCAGAGCAGTGTAGCACCAGGCAGAACGCTGCGTTGCTTCTAGCTCATTCTCTACACACGTGTTAATAGCAGGAAGAGTCTCGTTTAGGACGGCGGGCACTTGACCAGAGAACACCGACGATCAGAACCAGCATCGCATATCAACAGAGTAACAGGGAACACATTATAATTACTGTATGAACATGCACCTCTGTTCTGTCTGTATTTAATCTGTGCATCATGTCATTTTTTGCAATCATTAAGACTTAATGTTTAAATCCTAGGGTTATGCAAAAATAAATAAATAAATAAACAAATAAATTATTAGGTGGGATTTTCATGAAATTTATACCAGAGGCGGGGCTTTGGACAGGAAAGACTCCATCAGATTTTCAATCAAAACATGAGGTCTCGATACTCACAGTTCTCAAAGCTCTTTCCTCCTTTCCCCTGGTCCTTGTTAAAGAGGCGGATCCCGGTGACGATCATGGTGAGCTCGTTCAGCTGCTGCTCTTTATCAGGTTTGAGCAGAGACATAAACGCAGCCATGTTGGATGGGCGGAACACACTCTGCAGGGCAGCTGTAACACACACACACACACACACACACACACACGTGTATTATATTATACTGAAGATACATAGCTTAAATAACCTCTCAAGCATCTCTGCAGGTTAAAAGAGAGTGGTTGCGTTTCAAGTCTTCTTTCTCACCTGCGGCTTCCTGTATGTTGGCAACATCGGAGGTTGAGCCAAGACTGGAGCGTACAACTATGTAGGTGACAATCTTGCTGTATAGAGCATCCAGCTCGGCTCGGCTCTTGGCGCTGCTGTCCGTGATTTCTTGGCACATGGGCAAGAGATGCATCTGCCTTACCTTCTGATGATCCTTTAGAAAGTCGCCTGCCCGAAGGTGAACACATTTCCCATTATATTCAATAGTTTTACCTGTGTTTACCTGAACACCGTCCTAATTTACTCTCAGAAAGCTCAGAGAAAGATGCATGGTCAAGTAAACACAGTTGTTGGACGTGTTTTAAATGAATGTTTTAAATTTACAAGATAGAAAAAAAATTTATTAACAGCAGAGGGTCAAAAAGCAAAGTGAAGGACTTGGACTTGGAGAAGATGCTATGATGCTATGCTATGCTACACATCAGGGTACAAATAAACAGAATGAATCAGGAACTGAACACAGAACAGGTGAACACAGTAGGACAACAAACAGACAAAAAAGGACAGGGTGAGGCATTAGCATTGCTCTGCTAGCTCATAGCATGCACACACACACACACACACACACATACACACTATTCCACTATTAATAGTGGGAATAAAAACACCACTTACGTCGAGATATGTAATTTGTATCAAACTGAACCTGCATTTTAATGGTGTCCAAAGCGAGACTCTTCTCCAACAATTTGTTTACACAAAGCTGAAACCAGACAAACACACACTATATATACATTATACATTAACAATGAACATTTTACACTCAGTACCCACATATAACATCATGAACTGTGTCTACATAGCAAATAACACACACTGGGACATGCTATTAGAGGAAATTCATCAATAACAGAGTGGTGTGATGAAGCGCAGTGACTGTTCCTACACTAAAAGTCACTTCCTGTTCTCGATTATATCATAGCAACTACAAACACTTGTTCCTTTAAGATGAAAATCGTACAGCTTTGCCGCTGACTGTTACAAAGCGCTGACACTGGAGACTCCTTCTATAAACTCTACACATCGATGACAAACATTCTCTTTAATCTGTTTATCATTAGAGATGTATATGAGCTGTTACTACAGAAACCGTGCCATATTAGAATGAGGGCATTAGTACTGTAAATGCCACTGTGTGATTTGCAGTTGAGCTACTTTAAAGAAAATGATTTGTCACATTCTGACCAATCAGTAGGCGCTGATAAATACCTCGATCAGATTCTCCACATCCTGCTTGGTCAGTGACTGATCAGTGTTGAAGAGGTTTCTTGGGTCTAAAACAACAGCTTTTACCTGTAAGAGGCAGAGTGAGAGAGAGAAAGAGAGACAGACAGACAGAGGCAAAGGGAGAGACAGAAAAAGAGACAGGGTGAGACAAAATAACAGCAATTTTTTATAAATTAGTCAGTGAGTGTTTCCCTATAAGGAAAAATCAAGACGTGTGCCATTGACCTTTACCATATATGGAAGGTGGACTGACCTCTTGGGTGGGGGACGTTATATGGGACACCATCCATGTGTACTGCGTAATTTCTGTGGGAACTAGAGAACTTTGCATAGGTACGTCTCTCTGGTGTGTGCTGTGATCGACTAAGGTATGATGACTAATCGTGTTTAAAGCGTGACTAAATGCTTGTCACTGATGACTGAATGATGACTAAAGCGTGTTCGCTACGGAGGCACAAATACTAAAATTGGTATGATGACTAAGGTAGTTAGACAAAAGGTCAGAGGGGTCTGAATGGTAATTTTACTTGAGAGGGTTCTTTCGATATCTGGCAACAGTCTGAACAGTAAAGTGTGTGCAAAATGTGTAAAAATCTGGAAAAAAAGAAAGTTTGGCTGGGAGAAGAGTGTATTTAAATTAATAGGTAAAGTCTTCTTGGCCGGAGCCGGAGCTTATCCCGGTTTCCGTATCATGAAGCAGTGTAGGAGTTCAAATCCTCCTGGATAGGATGCAAGTCCATTTTTCTGGTACCCATCTACACTGCTGGGTGAACAGAGGAACACTTGTGTTTAAGACCTTACCCATGGTCTTAGCACAGTGGGGGTCTAATGGGGATTCGAACATGAGCCCAGCACCCTAACCACTACACCACCGACCCCACATTTATACTAATGGGACGTAAAACATACCAGAGATGCTATGGGGGTACGGGGAACTTATCAGGAACTGAACTTTGTGGACCTAACAGGACATACAGAGTAGCTTAAAAACACAGAGGACGCACTGAGTATGTGGTCAGAGCATGCAGTAATTGTATGAATGCAACAGAACGCAGTCATGCATCCATCCATCCAGTTGTCCATCTGCGTTCTGGGTACGGCCTTTGTATGTCCTGACTACGTCTTTTACAAACAATTAAAGGGGCTTTGCTTACTTGGAAGCTTATAATCAATTTTTAAAGCACTGGGATATTAGAATAATTTTTTTATTATTATTATTAAAAATATTTCTCAATTTAGTACAAAACCACCAAGATTCTGTGGTGTTGTTAAAGCTTACTTAATAAAGTATAAAACAAGATGAAAGTAGAGGAATTAGGACTCACCATGTAGGCGGTGAGGGTCTCAGACACAGTCTGGCCCTGTCTGGAGCACCTCTGTATGATTTCACGGATTATATTTTTAATAACATTCTCAGCGTGGAGTCGAGACATCCTGAGGATCTACTGCTAAGTCAGGAATATAGACTTCTGGATAAGATCAAAATGAATATCTCAGATATATATATATATATATAAAGGCTCTATATACAGAGACACGGCACTGTTCAACTCAAAGCGCGTCACAGCGGTCGCCATGGCGACGTCTAAACAGACGCGTTGTAGTTTTATAAGCCATCGGGAGGAAGCGGGGGCGCCTTTAACCCTCTGTTAACCAAGTCCCTTACTGATTGTGTTAAAATTATTTATTCCCCTAGGCAAAAATGTTGATAATGGTCCATTATTTGAAAAAAAAAAAAAAAAGGGTTAAAATAATTTGTTTAGTCCGTTAACCCTTTGACTTCATGCTATGCTGGTTAATAGAGGGTTAAAGACACTTTCCTGCACTGTACTAGGTCACATGACCTACATGATGTCACCGAGAGGGCGCAAACAAAAATTACAAAGAAAAAAATTCCAAAGGAATGAATGAGGAGAAATCGTGAGATCCAGAGGGTTTCCTCCCTGGACAGAGAATATTACACAAAAGTGCTTCTAGTTCCATGTGTGTCTGTGAATCTAATAACCTGATAATGATATACATACATGCTTCATCTTAAATTACCTCCTCAAAAAAACAAACAAACAAACAAACAAAAACCTGTATGAGCACTGAATTAATTTTCTATGCTATGGAAAAATATTTTAATATGTGTTTGTGGGATGTTTTATTGATAATGTAGCTGAAATAGATACGAACCTCCCTATAAAGTAGCTTAATTAACCTTCAGATGTCCCTGGTGTCCTTTCAAATACTCTATTATATATAAAAATACTCTATTTCCATTCAAATACTCTATTTCCCCTTCAAATACTCTATCATATATAAAAATACTCTATTTCCATTCAAATACTTTATTTCCCCTTAAAATACTTTATTATATATAAAAAATACTCTATTTCCCCTTCAAATACTCTATTATATATAACAAATACTCTATTTCCCCTTCAAATACTCTATTATATATAAAATACTCTATTTCCATTCAAATACTCTATTATATATAAAAATACTCTATTTCCATTCAAATACTCTATTATATATAAAAATGCTCTATTTCCATTCAAATACTCTATTTCCATTCAAATACTCTATTTCCATTCAAATACTCTATTTCCCCTTCAAATACTCTATTTCCATTCAAATACTCTATTTCCCCTTCAAATACTCTATTTCCATTTAAATACTCTATTTCCATTCAAATACTCTATTTCCATTCAAATACTCTATTTCCACTTTAAATACTCTATTTCCCCTTCAAATACTTTATTTCCACTTTAAATACTCTATTTCCCATTTAAATATTTAATTTTCCTTTCAAATACTTTATTTTCCCTTAAATTACTTTATTTTCCCTTAAATTACTTTATTTTTCCTTCAAATATTTTATTTCCCTTTCAAATACTTTATTTTCCTTTCAAATACTTTATTTCCCCTTCAGATACTATATTTTCATTTAAATTTCTTTTTTTTCCTTCAAATATTTTATTTCCCCTTCAAATACTTTATTTTCTCTTTAAAAAGATGGATAAAATGCCCATACTTTCCCTAACTTGATGTTGTACATTTGACCAATTTTACATGAAATCCATATTCTGCAAAACAAAGAAACAAAGGAAGGAAAGTAAAAAAAAAATGAAAGAAAGGATAGTTAAAAATAGAAAGAAAGAAAGAAAGAAAGAAACAAAGAAAGAAAAAAGGCAATTTTCCTCGTAATACACTGTTTAATTTTATGAAATAAATGCAAAGGGATTTTTCAGTTTGTCTCTCTGATAAAATCATTTAATAGAGTTTAAGGATTGAAGCAGAAAGATGAGGAACCCTCCACTCATAATATTTCTTTATATAATATTATAAAATTATAATTCTTATAATATTATATTATAAGAACCCCAAGCAACCTTTTCTATGGCCACAGGGTGGTGATAAACATTCAATCATTCATTCATTTAATCATTCATTCATTTGCCGAACTGCTTAATCCTATCATGATCGCGGGGAGGCTGGATTCCTATGTCAGCCTACTCTGGGTAAAGGTGGGGTACACCCTGAACACCTCAGAGCCAACACACACAACCATTGACACATATACTCACAGCTAGAGGCAATTTAGAACAGCCAATCAGCCTAATGTTCATGTTTGGACTGTGGGAGGAAACTGGAGAACACAGAGGAAACCCACACAAGTGTGAGGAGATCATTCAAACTCCAGACAGAAACGCCCGAGCCCGCATGCTAACCACTAAACCACCGATTATGACCCCATCTTGAACAACAGTAAAACAAATCAACGCCTCCTCCAAATGACAGACTTTCAACTGTATTGTGTTTATTTTATGTTCAAAATGTATATGATAAACATATATTTCATTATTTAAGATAACAATTAGAAATAAGCCAGCTTATAATTTCATTTATATCAATAAAATTGATATCAATAATACTAAATAAATCCTTCATGTGGTTAAAAAAAAATAAGTCTTCAACATTTCAGCATTTTATGAATTTTTCACATTTTAAGATGATAATTAAAAAAAGATAAATAAAAGCAAAATGCTTTCATAATAATCAGACAAATAAAACATTTCATTGATATGTTCATACCTGTGAATAAACCTGTACATATATAACAATCACACCAATTCTTCATGTAATAATGTGATATTTATACTTTGCTTTTTTTTTTTTTTTTTTAATATGGAGACACATTTTCCTTGCAGGATTAATACAGTATATCACTACACACACACACACACACACACACACACACACACACACACACACATATATAATAAATAATCTGGATTTCTGAATTCGTTTTGAACAAATAGGCTGTGGGACAGATGTCCAGCACAGTAACGCCTTTCTCTGTGACATCACCACAGTGTGTGTAGGGCATTCACAGTTTGTATAAGTAACCCTTTCTGAGGCATCATCACAGTGGGTTGTGTTGTCACCGAGTGTGTAGGTCATGTGACATACTGGCAGGACATCGTGTCAGCGTGACCCCTTCTTTCATTCTCTCTCAGGCTGTCCCTGTCTCTCTCTTTCTGTTTCTGCATCTGTCTTTCTCCCTCTGTTCCTCTCTCCCTGTCCCTGTCTCTCTCTCTGCCTTGTTCTGTTGATCTGTCTCTTTTCTTTTTTTCACTGTCAGTTTGTCTCTCTCTCTCTCTCTCTCTCTCTCTCTCTCGCTGTGTCTGTCTCTTAGTGTTTTTCTCTGACAGCCTGCCTTTCTGTCTATCTCTCTCTCTGTTTTTAATAGTAACAAACAAAAAACATGAACTTTCTTATCATTGCATTTCAATTAAGAACACGTTTTATATTTTATCCAGTGAAATAAAAGCATCTACGCATCTTAAACCAAAAACCTGATGTCCATCCGAACCCCACCGATATAGCTTTGATAAACAACGATGTGTGTTTGTTTAACTAAGTTCAGATGTTCTTGAAATCTACTCGGTGCAGATCTGGATCTGCAGGTTCCAGTCTTCCTCCATCTTCAGGAGAGGGTCGTCGTGTGTACTCTCGTTTGAAGCCTGCTTAACCAGAACACTGGTGAGGTCAGGGCGACGTGGAAGCATAGCATCCCCTTTCATTGGTGTCACTGTACTTTCTGAGATGGCCAAGTCGAACCTGCTGAGCAGAGGGAAGTTCAGCTGGAGCGGGCCGGAATTTGGGCTCCAGTTACAGAATGTCTGTGTGTCTTCTTCTTCTTCTTCCTCTTCATTCATCTCCTGTGACAATTCTGTTGTTTTAGTCTGTGCCATGTACAGGCTGACTCCGCCCCCACACTGAGGTACATCTTGGGGGTTATATGGGCAGCTGGTGACCTCGTTCACATCGTCCCGACATACCAAGCCATAATCCTCACTCAAAGAGGTGCTACAGATTTGTTGATCTGCTGCTGCTGCTGCTGCGGCTGGTGATGTGTGCTGGACGTTCTGATTTGAGTAAGGTACTTCTATAATGTTCCCCATGACAGCGAGTGGCGACGGCTCCAGAATGTCAACACCTCGCTTAAATGAACCGGGGAAATTGCATTTTGATTCCCCCAGGCTCAGGTTGGTGTTGTTAATGACAATCAGGTTAATGCTGGGCAGATGTTTCTCGGGCTGGAACATCTGGAGTCTGGCTATTCGTACGTCCTCCTGAATGTCCTTTTACAGGAAAAAAGGAATCATAATTATTATCCAGCAAAGTTAAACCTTTTATCAATGTACAGATCAATCCGGGCTAAATGGCTAATTGGATAGTTAGTTCACCAAAACTCTTTATAGTATTGTGTGAGCTGTTTTTTAAAAAAAATTTAATTGCCCCATGTGATGGTAGCCTAATTATTATCATTAGTAGGATAAAGGAGGTGTGAATGTATTGTGACTGAATTAAATGATAATTGCACATGATTGCGCTGGTGATGTAATGAATTCCACCCCGAGCTCCTGGGTGTGTCTGATAAAGGTGTAGAATGCATCCACTACCTAGCATGCCACGGAACTCGCCAATCAAGGACACTCTGAATTCCAAAGCGAGAGATGTTTGGAATTAAATTATGCAGAAGGGCAACATTTCAGAATCCGACACGTAACCGTTTATGACACAGCTCATAATGTGTTCATCAAAAAGATGAAGCATTTTCCTCGCATGCATTTCTACAACACTACACACTCTTCTCACTACTGAAAACAGTAGAGTTCTACTTAATGCATGTACCACACTGTATTATATATTTGAATTGAAGTGTGGCAGTATTTCCGATACACTAAGTACAGTGTACTACAGTTTTTCTTAAACACAGTCACTAGTATTTCTGATATGATCATTTAAGTGCAAAGGTGTGTCATTAGGTATGACTCACCACACTCTTCGGCAGTCTCGGTTTGTGACCGCAGATGTAGTAATAAGCGAAACCTCCAACTGTGGCTAAAACAAATAGACATAGAGTGGTGGGAACAATGCCTCCTAATATCAGCATCAGCATCTGAAATTTAAAGGGGTCTGGAGAAAGAAAAAATGAGAAAGAAAGAATAAAGGGGTGGTTATATAATTTTATTAAGTAAAATAACAACTTTAACAGCGAAAAATTACAGTGAACAATGCCACGAAAATAAAAACAAAATAGAATTGAGTATAAAAATGGGCTTAGGTTTATTTTTCATTACATTTTCCACCTTGAAATTGCACGGTGGATGCTGCACCAATTCGAAGATGAAGCTGGATGAATTCAAGAAGGTGGAATAAAAACAAAGTTAAAACTGACTCTATAATGAAATTTAAATTAGTCAATTCTTCATAAAAAAATTCAAATACACTAATCCACGGGGCAGTGGTGGCCTGGTGGTAAGGTGCTGGATTACTGATCCTAAGGTCGGGGGTTCAAGCCCTACTATCAACGGGTTCTCACTGCTGTCCCCCCAGTGCAGCTAACTGGGTTATCAAAT
>JAQMYF010000022.1:14407332-14417521 GCA_030014195.1 Neosilurus mollespiculum
CCAGAGTCGGCTGAGATGGGCGCCAGCCTCCCCGCGACCCTAATTAGGATTAAGCGGTTCAGAAAATGACATAACATCACTAATCCACTAATACAAAAAGAAAACTAAAATTAAGAAACTGAAAAACTAAATAAAATAAAAAATTTTAATAACCAGTTTGTATGTGGATTGTTAGAGTCTAATAAGCCTGCACCAATCACTAATTTATTTATTAATTTAATTTAAATAATGCAGGGACATTTGATTATGTGTGTGTGTGTGCGCGCGTGTGTGTGTGTGTGTGTGTCTGCAAAAAAAATCACACACAAACACACCCACCCACATGAAGAATCAGATCTTTCACAGTAATGTATTGAAGATAATTACACAGTGATTAGGCGAGGTTGATGAGGAATGTTTGCTCTCTCTCTCTCTCTCTCTCTCCTGTCCTGTCACTTTTTGTGAAGATAATGACCAAAGATTTATAATCTAAACCAACGAAATATTACTTTCCTTTGAAACTTGTACACGTGACAACACCACTACAATAGTGAGTGAGAACCTGATACAGAAGATCAGCAGGTGTATATTTTCTGGCAGCATGTGCAACACGGAGCTGCGATTTCTGTTTCAACTAAAATTGTGTGTGTGTGTGTGTGTGTGTGTGTGTGTGTGTGTGCTCACGGGAGGGAGGGATGGCATACGCTCACTTCCCTGTCACTCACAGCGATCACCAGCCAATCATGGGCGTCTGTGAGCTCATTCGTACGAGGGGGCGGATAGTGCTTTCCCTCCGTGTGTGTTAGGCAGCCCCCTAAATACCCATGTGCAGCAGTTCGAAAAGAGGCGAGCGGCAGCATCACATGTCACGGAGGGGGCGTGTGCTTGCTTAGGCTCCTTCCCGGTCAGTGACGGTCGTGTGATAGGAAAGGCAAAAAAAGTTGATGGGTGGGAATTGGATACGACTAAATTAGGGAAGAAAAATGGGGAAAATCCAAAAAATAAAATAAAATAAAAAAATTGTGTGTGTGTGTGTGTGTGTGTGTGTTTGTGTGTGTTCTTTTATGGTTAAGTGGACAGTCCAAGCAATCAACTGAGGTCTTCAGTTCATCACTTTCTGCCTTTGATTACATCTATGTTGGAAAAAGAACCTAAAGCCATGGTTTTACTTGTATACTTTTGTTTATGAAATGCCATTAAATATTTTATATATACTACAGAGGAACGGCGTGATCTGATTGGTTCACTAGCTCAGGATAATCGACATTATCCACCGAGCAAATTCGGGATGATTCTAAACAAAAACAAACAAAACCCCCCATAAATATTTAAATCTTGTTGTAATTTTCTTCTCTTATATTCCTGTGTAGTAAATACTAAAACAATTATTTATCTCGTGCTTGATGAATAGTCTACAAGACTGAGTGATATCCACCTCGACTTCAGCAAGTAATTAATACATCTATAGGATCTATCAGAATTAAAATTCAATGCCCCGCCCAGAAGACACGCCTCATCGCACTCGTTACACGCCCATGAAGAGAAACTAAAAGGGATATGTCACAAGCTAATGTCAGCGCAGAGTATTTCTTTACTCTCTGAAGTCTTCCGTTTGAGCTAGAAAGTTTTTTTTTGTGAGAGATGAAATTTATCCGAATCTCATAGATTTTACCGTCAGGGGTAGAGACACAGATCCAGTCTGACGGCGTGCTGGTTAGATGGAGGGACTGTGACAGCACCTCAGCCTTCACACAGTAATCAGTGTTGTACTCCAGTGGACCGTGCTTGCGTTCTGCGGGCTTTCTTGGTTGCAGGAAGTAATTCTGATGAAACAAAACAAATAAAGATGTGAATACGTTGACCTTTAGCCACTTTTAAGACCATGTAAAATTACCACACTGTGATGTCACTAGAAAGAAAACTAATGAACAACAGGGAGGTGAAAATGAAATGGTTTTACCTCCCCTGATGTTGACTATCACCTTATAACAGCATTTCCTGGAGTGTTTTATTCTCTGCTATAATTTCAGCCGACACGGTGTACACCCTGAACAGATCGCCAGACCATCACACGGCCAACACACACAACCATTCACACTCATACTCACACTCACACCTACAGGCAGATGGAACAGCGAATTTGCCCAATGTGCATGTCGGGCCAACACACCATCAGACCATTGCAGGACCAACACACACACAACCATTCACACTCGTACTCACGCTTACACCTACATACAGATGGAACAGCGAATTTGCCTAATGTGCATGTCTTTGGGCTGTGGGAGGAAACTGGAGTACCCCCAGGGAACCCACACAAGCAAGGGGAAACATGCAAACTTCACACAGCAATGCCCAAACCCTGGTCTCGAACCCAGGGCCTTCTTGTTGTGACGGGACATGCTAACCACTACTCCACCGTGCCACCCCACTGTTTTCATGTTACAGAAAAAAACAAAAAGAGTGTTAACTCCTCACTCCTGGAAATAATGGAAATATTAAAAATGCAGCTTTAGCTGTTAAAAATGGCGGAGAATATCCGCTATACGCACCCCTGTGTCAGTCTACAAGCTGCTGAGTGTGTTGATACTATATAAACCTGCACTACTCAGAGCTACTGTTGTCAAAAATTAATCAACACCTTCCCTTTGTTTCTGACCAATCAGATTTAGTCATCGCTAGCTAGCTGTTTAACTCTGCTAAACAAGAGGAAGGTGAACACTCTTGGTGGAGAGTCCGAACAACCCTGAGATCTTCTTTAGGGTGTTTATGGTTACACTGGAATTGAAACTCGTAATCTCCAGACAACAGGCGTCACCTGGGAGATCCTCACTGTCACTTTTCAGTAGAGTAGAGTTGCACAGAATTGTTGGTTTAATAAAAACAGCTGAATGCTCCATCGAGACCCGACCCTGCTTATTGTCGTTGAGCTCAGATCGATTTTCATACAGCCTTAAGGGCAGGAGCCTCAATGCCACTCCACAGTCTGAGAAGGGCATTAGTAAAACTGTAAATATATGAACATCCGTAAGTGGATATCCTGTGTGTCAACCGTGTTGTGATAACAAGCATACTCACATGTAACTCACACACATCTACTCCTGTTTTCCGTCTGATACCGCGTTTACCACCCAATAAAAACTCTGCATCAGTGATTGCTCACGTCTGATTGGTTTACGGACCAAATGAGTAAACATCTGATTGGTCTAAAATAAAAATTTATTTGATCTTAAACTGATCAGTTTTGCACTTCCTGTTACCACGCCCTCCTGTGATGCAACTTCTAATAACTCTTTATTCCAATATTGAATTTCTATATTGCAACATATGCATAATCATTAGGAGGTTAATAATCATCTCCGATGTTCAGTCTTTGGGATTATTTATGATATCCCCTGAGCCTGAGGTCACACTTACACACACACACACCTAGGGGCAATTTGGAACAGCCATTTGTCTAATGTACATGTCTTTGGACTATGAGAGGTAACCAAAGTTCCTGGAGGAAGCCAACTCAAGCACGGGGAGAACATGCAAACTCCATGCAGAAACGCCCGACGCCACAACTCAAAGACCTTCATGTTGATAGACAGACATGCTAACCACTACGCCACCGTGCAGCCCTAGATTTTTATGGTTAACTTACATTTTTGAAGCATGACAGTGGTCACGTGTGCTCCAATACGCCTTTTCTTTAAAAACTCTTCCCCAGATTAAATAAAGTTCAAAAGTTAAAGTTAAATACAATTTTATTGGTTTGTTGCAAGGACAACGTCTCTAGTCTTGAGAAGCGCAGCCTCAAATAAGATAGACAGGCTACACCCTACTGACAGCGCTGCAGATGGGGAAACTTTGTGCCATCATCTTGTTCGCTGCTACTTGTTCTCAGATATGGATTACAACAACATAAATAATGAGAAAAAAAACGTTTTGACTACTCAGGGCCGCAGTGCAATACTGTAAGGTGTACTAACTAACCAGGGTGGCAGACAGGCGGAGCCATCTTCCACAGGGTGTAGTCTATCTATCTTTTATGATATCAGTGAGAAGGAATATTTGCATGATTGATGGTCACACACCCTAATTATTCAATTTATCCAATCTCAGTAGGTCAGCTCATGGAAGAATATCAAGAATTAGCTGGTGGCTGTCCACCAATCAGAAACGAAAAAAATATTTGAATGAAATAAATATCCGTTATCCCAATATCATGAGTCTCAGAGCATCCATGTTGTAATCGGAGCCGTACCGTGTGTTTGCTTCTGTTGTTGTATACACTGACGTTGTAGACCATGTGGGGGAAGATGTTAAACATGGACTGATTCTTCTTTCCTGGTTTCCTCCATCGGAACGGGCCGCTCAGCTTGATTTGCAGCATGTTTTCGACCACCGATACGTTCACCTGTGGAGGTCCCAAAATGGCTGAGAAAGAAAGAAAGAAAGAAAAAAAGAAAATCGTTTTAGAGAATGAAGCCAGTCATTTAGAGAATACTGCACTGCATTTCTTTCCCACAACAATGCTGAATTCTGGATTCTGATTGGTCGGGGTGTTGATTTATTTTCCATAACACTCATCTTTCACTCATTTGCTGAACCACTTAATCCTGCTGGGGTCATGGGGAAACTGAAGTCAGTCTCACCTGACTCTGGGGTACACCCTGTACAGCTGTTAGCAGGATTACACAAAATGTTATTTGTGGATTATTGTGAAATTTCTACCAGAGGCGGGACTTTGGACTCCGTTAGACTCCGTTATATACTGTATATTTGACATCTTGGCTCAAATGGGGGATTACTGGGTTTGGCGAAGGTTTGTTTTGGAGATGTCTGATGTATTTAATGTAACTATAAGTGGATTGGCTGCTGTGGAATAAAGGGAATAAAACACTTTGAAATCCTGTTGAGGTTTTTTTCGGACATCAAACTGAATCAGGTGATTTTAATCTTGCTCCTTGAGGCCTCTATATGACCGAGCTCCTCTGTATCAGGTCAGGACGGGGTTTATTGACATTACTGCTGTAGTCCCAAGGATTAAAGTACAGCGACATTGCAGATGTGAATTACTGTAAATCTATTGTAATTATTCAGCGTCAAGGAAACAGTTTACAATATGATAAGCAGTGCGTGATTACTGCAGTCACAGCAGCATGATTTGATTCCTCTTGGTTTAACTGTGTCACGTCGTACTGACATACTCTCTTGATGATTCTCTTGATCTCTCTTGATGATTCTCTTGATGATAATTCAATAATTTATATTGAATGGATTTGTGTATAAACCAGAATTTTTTTTTGCTGTTTACAGTAATTGACTCTGCCAACTTTTCTCTCCTGCACTCACTGTTGGAGAGTCGGAGCCGCCCTTCCGTCTCGGTCCACTCCGTGCGCCCGTTCGGCCCATTAGCTCTGACTCTGACATAGTATTCCTCCTCCATATCGCTGGTCTGTTGCGTCACGTCGCATTCAGTCTGTGTGATGTCATCACACTGCTCCACCGGCCTCCATACCACCTGCTTGGTTCCGTCCACATCCACAGCATCACCGTATCTACAACAGAAAAAAATAAATAAACACACTGATCTCAAAGATTTCAACCTGTTATCTGTGCAGGGTAATATGAGATAATATAGTTTAATAATACTAAACAGGAATAAACAGTTCCATTACTGTGGTGTGTGTGTGTGTGTGTGTGTGTGTGTGTTTGTGTGAGTGTGTATGTGTTCACACAGTAAGTTAAGATGAGTGTGTAGAATGACATGTATATTGAGAAGTGTGCATGTGTGTTTGTGTGTGTGTGTGTGTGTGTGTGTGTGTGTGTGTGTGTGTGTGTGTGAATGACACTCTCAGAGCGAATGTGATGCATGCGTAAAAGCAATTGTGGGATTAACGTAAGTAGTCAACTCAGCAATTACACCCCTGCCCTCCTCACACACCTGGATCAGCTGGATATTGATATTTCGGTGTTGACTCACATTGCATACTCCACCGTGTATGAGGTGTCGTGGATGTCGGCTGTTCCTGAGCTCCAGCGCACTGTGTTTCTCAGATTCACTGAGTAGAAATGAACATCTCGGGGTGCGGCAAGCTCACGTTCTTCAGATGCTGGCACTCCCAACACTAATGGCCACAAATAAAAAGTCTCTTAGTGCTGAATATACAATTTTACATAAAATATATATTCACCAGAAATAATAATAATAATAATAATAATAATAATGTAATTACATTTTAAATTTATTACAATTTTTCAGAGTCAAGTCTATAAATATATATTTGAACATAATTAAAATAATGCAAATGTATTTAAAAATATTTTAATGTATAATGGCATTCATTTGAAAGTAAGCCAATAATATCAGTGACAATGACGTATGCATATAATTATATTATGTGATATATATATATATATATATATATATATATATATATAATTATCTATATTATCATATATTATAATTTTTTGTTTATATTATTATTATATCATATGTTATACACACGTGTTATATTTTATTATAATGTAAATAGAACATTAAATTCAAATATTTAATGCGATAATTAGAGGTTATACAATGTTGAACTATCGCACAAATAAAGAATAAATGAAAAACAAAAAAGGTTTCCTGTATGTCTGTGTGTGTGTGTGTGTGTGTGTGTGGGTGGGTGGTAGTGAATGTGGTGCCCAGATCTTACTCAGTGGGGAAAAAACTGGCACACAACCCACATGTTGACAGGAAAAAAAAGAAGCTCAGAAGTGCAGGTTTTTCAAACAATAAAAATAACATCAACGTGCATGAAAAGTTACCATAATGTACGATCAAGGTGTGTGTGTGAGAGAGAGAGGATGAGAGAGAAAGTGAGTGACTGCATACACTGAGATGAAAGAGCACGTTGAACCTACGTTGGAAAAAAACCTGTTTGTTGCCACCTGAGGACAAAAACTAAATGTCAGAGGGTTCGAGTCCTTTTGCAGAGAGGTGCGCTGAACTGTAGGCGCTATAGTGTAAAAATACTTCTGGCAAAAATGAACTTATAAAGACACATTAATAAAAGCTAAACTGTATTTTTAGGGAGCCATGGTGGTATAGTGCCTTTGCCTGGTCCAAATTGCCCATATGTGTGAGTGTGAATGGTTGTGTGTGTGTTGGCCCTGTGACGAACTGGAGAACTGTTTAGGGTGTACCCCGGCTTCACCCAGAGTCAACTGGGATAGGCTCCAGCCTCGCTGTGACCCTAATAGGATTAAGCGCTTCAGCAAATGAATGAATGAATTTTTTTTTTTTTAATTATGAACGTATATCATCATCATCATCATCATCTTCTTAGCCTTAGCAGTGACTTGTGAATGTATATACAGTATTTATTACTATTGATATTATATTATTCATTTGTGGTGGGAAAACAGTGGATTTTTGTGTAAAAAAAATTTTTTTTTAAATCCCTGCAAAAATGTGTACATTTATTCCAATTATAAATTAAATTAGTTGCTATTTTTTTTTTGTCGCATAAAACAAAAACACTCCCATCCTTGCTTCACATTCTGTGACATCACGACTTTTTCTGGCAGTTTTGTTCACAAACTTAAATATTGTGATACGTGATGCGTATCATTGAAATAACACAGAATGTACTGTGATGTGAAAAAGAAGAAGAAGAAGAAGAATAGGAAGAAGAGGATGACAAGGTATAAAAGTACACTCATCAATCAATCAATCATCATTCAGGTTCAGACCTTCTGAACAGAGACCCAATCTTTGTAATTTTGCCTCTGTACATCACCACCCTTGGTTTTGTCTTCAGTAACTAAAAAAGCTGATTAATCGGACGGAGGTCAGGTGACTGAATAACCATTTCTTTGCCTTAAGAAGCTCTTGGATTGCTTTCAAATGTATGATTTTTTTATACTGTGAAATTCCCAACACTTGACTGAATCTGAACAGAAAGTAAAGCTGTATATACTTCAGAATTCATACTGCTTCTATCAACAGCCACATCATCGATAAACACCCAGTTCCACTGGCAGCCATACATACCCATGTCCAGTATGTTTGATAAATGATGTGGTATGCTTTGGATCATGAGCCTTTCCTTGCTTTCTCTCTACTCTTCTCTTCCTTTAATTCTTTTGTCAAAAGAAATCCGGTTTCAAAACTGGGCGAGCTTTCTAACTTAGACTCTTCTAGAGTTTCTGTTCTTGAGTGTTACCAGTGGTTTGCATCCTGAGATAAACCCTTAGTATCTATTGATAATCCTACATTTCTGAACATTTTGGACTTGATTTGATGTTTTTACCTGAATGAGTTTTAATTCACCATGCAAAGAATTCTATAAACATCCCCTTTAGTTGTTTTCCATGGTCTTCCAGGTCTTTTTGGGTTGCTGAGCTCGCTTTATTTATTTATTTTTTTTGACATATGTTTATTGTTTTTTCTATTTATACATTAACAACAAATATAATAAACATCTTGAACATAGGGCAGTGATGAAAATAATATTGATAACATAACGAGTCGACCTGAAAAACCTGCTAAGTCAAGTTTATAAGAAAAATCTGATTTTTTTATAGGCATAGAAATTATCTGACAGAGATTCGCTTCTTCTGCTACAATTTATAACATGAGTTATCCAAATGTTTGGCGCTTTCAGTGGGACAGGCGCAGGTGCCTGAAAAAGAGGCTAAGGGAAATAGCTCTTTTTTATAACACTTGACTTGCAAGGTTTTGTAAGAGGCCTCATCATGTAACGATGCATATAAAGGATGAAATAAATAAATAATATAAAATAAAAAAAGGTCTCGTAAGATAAAATGAACCCCACTAGTAAGTCACTAAATTACTGTGCAGTGTATTAAATAGAAACAACAAATTAAATAAGGTAATAAATAATAAATAAAATAAAATAAAACAGAAACTGGACAGTACAGCGTACATTCCCTTAACCTCATTCTCTCAATGCTTCTTCAGTGTCAGCATACTTTATCAGTTCTAGAAATATCATTCACATGGTATAGAATTCAGAATCCTGCTTTCTAAAAATATAGGTCTGTTTCTCAAGAGCCAAACCTGTCAGTTAATTAACCAGCAGTCAAGAGTTGGGCGACCGTATTCCTTTGTTTTAAGATCGTTGATGTGGCCACTCCTAAAGTTTCTGATAGGTGTGTTAAATTTCCAGCCTCTTTCACTTTCATCCACACCTCTTTCGATGGTATACGAAGAAAAAGAGCCAAACGCAAAGTCAACACTTGGAATCAATTCCAGAAATGTCATCAAAAGCATCTTGTTGACAATGAATTCTGAGCCTGTGGAAATGAAGGGACTGTGGGTAAAAAAAGATAAATCGATAATAATGATAAGAAGAAGAAAAGAGGGCTGTAAATCCTAACAGTTTTGAACCCTGAAAGTTCCCACATCAATCACATCTCGACTGCTTCAGTTTAGATCCATTGCAGTGGCGCAGAGTCAAAATAACCAAAGATCCCTTTACTGAACAAACATAATCTAACAACAAAGGTGCTCAGAACTGATTGATTGATCTTTAATTGTTTGGTTTTGTTTTGTAATAATGAGTCTCATCAGATTCTCATGACTGGCCAGTTGTACATAAGGATGCAAGCCTGCTGTCTGAGAGCAGTGCATACAGTATGCCTGTGTATTGCACTCCAGTGTGGTTTGGGTCGCAGCCCATAGTGTTTCCGGATCTTACCTGCCAGCAGCAAACCGACAGCCGCTGTTAGAAGTTTAAACATGGCTGTAAGTGAACAGAGCACATCTGTACAGTCGCATGCTGCAGCTGTAATCCACGCGCGCGTCTTTCCCCCTTTCTTCCTTTAACAGATGAACAAATATAATCATATCATAAAACTCTATGTTAACTCCATGATCTCTCTCTCTCTCTCTCTCTCTCTCTCAGCGCGAGCCTCATACAAGCCGCGCTCCCTTTAAAGTTATGATTCAGGCGCACAGCCGCGCGCGCACTTTTTTCCCCTCTGAGACGAAGCGTCGAGTGGGCGGAGCTTTAGGTTGCCACAGCAACACAAGTGCGTCAAAGGTAGCACCAACACCATTTGAAAACAATGAATTATGAAATAGTTAGTGGGTAAGGATTCACACAGGGACTGGTGGTGCTGGAGGAAATTAATCAACCACTCTTTGTTTATATAGATATTTAAAACAAACAAACAAACAAACAAACAAAAAAACTATAAACTATTTTAA
>JAQMYF010000022.1:14423663-14441168 GCA_030014195.1 Neosilurus mollespiculum
TCTATCTATCTATCTATCTATCTATCTATCTATCTATCTATCTATCTGTCTGTCTGTCTGTCTATCTATCTGTCTGTTTGTCTGTCTGTCTATCTCTCAATCTATCTGTCTATGTCTATCTATCTATCTATCTATCTGTCTATCTATCTATCTATCTATCTATCTATCTATCTATCTATAAATGTATATATCTACCTGTCTGTCTGTCTGTCTGTCTGTCTATCTATTTATTTATCAAAATATTTATTTATTTACCTAAATATTGTTTTATTTTTTTATTTCTGGTATCAAAAGATTATTTTCACTGCTAGATTTAGTCTTAGTCCATATATTATACTTTATTTTTAATCATGTGTTTGTGTAGAGAGACAACCAGCTGTGCTGTGAAAGTAACTGCACACATACTTTCCTTTGAGATTTGAAAGCCCATCCTCAGAGCCACTTCTACTCCACCTTTTACTGTGTGTAACTGTGTGAGGAAGGTTTTCGTCATTGGGTTTTTTCTTTGTTTTTTCACTATTGTGTTTACCTCGTTCATTACATACATTTTTGAACAGCGTCTTGCCTCAACACCATTTGTTTTAAATTTGATTGAAAATAAATTTGGCTTGACATGAATTGACTTGTTCCATGGGTCTTACTGGAGGATTCCACAAGACAGCGGACTTTTCTTCAACACTCATTTATCTGCCGAACAACTTTATCCGTCTAGGATTGCTGGACCATCTCAGCCACCTCTGAACTATGGAGGGATACATCCTGAACAGCTCACCAGTCCATCACAGGGCCAATATGCAACCATTCATTTTCACACCCACACTTAGGGGCGATTTAAAAGCCAATTAGCCTAATGTGCATGTCTTTGGATTGTGGGAGGAAACTGGAGGACCTAGTGGAAACCCATGCAAGCACATATAACATCACACAACAACTCCTTTGCTGAACCCAGGACTCGAACAGTGGACCTTCTTGCTGTAAGCAACTTCAAAACTTTGTAATATATATTTTGTTAGCGCTGCCATAAAGATCTACTACTAAAATTATTTTGGGATGTCTATGGCTGCTGCATGTGCCTACTGACATTGAATTTTAAAAACAATTGTTAAACATTGACATTAAAACAGTGGAAAGACGTTCTGTGATTTTCTGCTCCTGTGTATGGTTTAAAATAATCTTGATGCTGTTATATCATTTATCAAGTGCATATTAGAACCAGTTCTAATCTTAATATCAAATGTAAAAAAAATTTGTAACAGTAAGATGTCGAAATTAAAGGATGGAATTCTGCAGGTACACTATACTCTCTAAAATAGAAACTGATAACATTGTATCTTAATCAGTCACCTTATCTCCTAGGTTTAAGGTTCTGACCTTCAGGAATTTACGATTGTTTCAGGATTGTTGCAGGTGCTGCCGCTGAATTAACACACAAACGCAGTCCTGTGAAGGTTCCTTTATTTCCTCTTGCAACATTTTCCAATTCAAACCTTTTCAAATATTTAATCAGGAGTGCTCCACATTATTTCCTCTAACTGAGAGTGTTCAGATAAACCACTCTGACATGAGCACAAATAGAATTTTTTTTGCCCATAAACGGTTATTTCAGAAAGGAACTGCTTCAGAGTGGCTGATGTCTGTGGTGTTGACTTCATAGATATGTGCAGAAGTGAACGCTGGTAAGAAAGTTCAGCTAAATAAATCTTCCTTCTGGAAATCTCATTCTTCTGAAATTAACGAATAGAGGAATTGGTGTATTATTTCTGTTGCTTTGAATAAATCCGGTAAATAAGTCAAAATGAATCAGGAGTCAGAATGAGTGAGAATGAATCAAAGGTCAGGATGACTAAGGAGTCAGAATGAGTCAAAATGGGTCAGGAGTCTAAATCAGTCAGAATGAATCAGGAATCAGAATGAGTCAGGAGTCAGAATGAGTCAGAATGAATCAGGAGTCAGAATGAGTCAGGAATCAAAATCAGTAGGAATGAATCAGGAATCAGAATGAGTCAGGAGTCAGAATGAGTCAGAATGAATCAGGAGTCAGAATGAGTCAGGAATCAAAATCAGTGAGAATGAATCAGGAATCAGAATGAGTCAGGAGTCAGAATGAGTCAGAATGAATCAGGAGTCAGAATGAGTCAGGAGTCAGAATTAGTCAGAATAAGTCAAGTGTCAGCATCAATCGAGAATTAGACTGAGTCAGAATGGGTCATGAGTTTGAATGAGTCAAGAATCAGAATAAGTAAAAAATTAATCACTTCAGAAGGAATCGTAACTTAGTTGGGTATTAGAGAAAGTCAGGAGATGAAAAAAAAAATCTGAGCTGACACTGGGAGAATACAGGGTACACATTTTGAACATCGCAGGTCAGGAGATCAGAAGTGGGACAGGAGTCAGGATAATTAGGGAGTCAGAAATAAGCCAGAAATGATCGGTTGTTAGAAAAGTCAGAATGAAAAAGGAATCTAGTCACTAAAATCACTGAGTCCGTTAATCCCCTGTTGAACTGATTTGATCCAAGCTGAAGATTTGGGCAGTGGTGTCTTAGTGTTTAAGGTGATGGGTTACTAATCCGAATGTCGGTGGTTCAATCCCCACTATTACTACTGTTGGGCCCTTGAGCAAGGCCCTTAATGCTCAGTTGTTTAAAAAAAGATAATTGTAAGTCACTCTGGATAAGAGAGTCTGCCAAATGCTGTAAATGTAAGATTTTTAATGACCAATCCGTAAATCAATTAATTAATTATTAAACTGTTAATGATTCCACTTTATATATGAACCATACAGCCACCAACGTATAACATGGTCTATGATCACCTCACCTCACATAAGGTGATTCATTTTACAAAAATAATGCAATAATATATATAATTATAATTATGCAATAATGCAATAATATATGTAATTAATAAATCTAATTATATAATTAATAATAAGAAAAGTAATGCAAAATATTACTTAAAGTTCCAGAACCAAAATTTAAACCTATATGCTATTCCGGTCTATTTTCATGAATGCACTCACTTCCGGTCTTGTTTTTAGTCACTCCCTACCCGTATTAGAGAAAATCCCGCCTCCCCTGATTTAACTGGCTGGTGCTCTCTAAAACATCGTGCTGTGATTGGTTTTCATTACAGATTTACCTTAAAGACAACAAAACTAGCTAATAGTAGCAAAGGAGGTGGGATGTGTCAGTTTGCGGGTGTGTTAAATGCATTACCTGCTCAGCTAACGTTACTGCAGGTTATTTGCTAACGAAATGGAAACTGGGAATATAAACATTTAAAAATATTGCACAGTTTTCTGGACTTTCAAGCAGTAAGTCATGGCGGGTCCAATGGAAACTCAGCTTCAGAGCATTTTCGAGGATGTGGTGGTAGGAGCTCGCTTTTGTGTTTTAGCCGTGTGCTTTAGCCGTGTGCTAGCAAAACTAAGAACAGAAAATTTATTACATTTAGAGGTATTATTCTCAGGAATGTTTTTTAAAAAGATGATGTAAAAATACTGGAATGTGAGTGCAGGAATTAACTAAAGCTCAATAAACAGGATTGTTGCAGTAATATAACATTTATATTTGTGTATAAGTAGCTACATATTTGTGTATATATTTACTAATTTAAAAATCCTAAACATTTTCATTCTTGGCTTTTGTATTTTGAGAACATAAGTCTTCCTTAACACAATGTTTTTACTTGAAAATTGTGCTGGAATGAGAATTATGAAGGAAATTCCGTTTGTTGTTTATAAAATTGTTAATTCAATATGAGTCTTCATGGTCACGTGACTTGATGCAATTGCTTTATATATTTATTTGTTTGTTTTGTTTATAAAGAAAACAGAGGCTATTGAGGAGGCGTTTCCAGGGTAAGTTAATAAGTATTAATGCGCACATGTACATGAACTTCTTACAGAAATGAGTGGAAACCTAATGGTCCATGTGGTTGATGTCTTTCCCTAAACTCCAGGATGTTCATGGACACACCGGAAGATGAACAGACCAAACTGGTCAGCTGTTTAGGAGCTTTCAGCCAGTACTGGGGCTCGCTTCCTCAGGTCAGGAAGTTCAGAAAAGTCTCTTAAATCATTGAGTCCCTGATAACAGCTCATTTCTCATTCTGGCTTGTATGGATTTGTTGTGAATCATATGGACTCTCTCTCTGTCCTCATACTCATCTGGTGCATTCTGACTAACACTGGCATGTACTGACTCCTTTCGACTTGTACTGACTCATCTTGGCTCTTGAATCATTCTGACTTCTGACTCCTTCCAACTGATATTGAACCGTACTCTCATTTGAACTTGTTTAACAAAGTAAAGATTCACATACAATGCATACTCTCTATTTCATGAACGTTAATAATAAATGTATGCTAAAATACTTGTTCGTTCTCTCTCTCTCTTTCTCTCTCTCTCTCTCTCTCGGTGCAGGAGTCTCATGAGCAGTGTGTGCAATGGATTGTACGCTTCATCCACAGCCAGCATAGCCCCAAACGCATCTCTTTCCTCTATGACTGCTTAGCTATGGCTGTGGGGACCAGTCTGCTGCCACCCAAGTACACACACACACACACACACACATACCTTACACCACTTTTACATTTATGTTGTTAAGGTAACATAAAGGAGGTATTTATTAGTTTTCTATAACAGCAGCTCTGGCAGTAGTGCAGGTTTGTGTTAATATAGTTTCCATAGTAACAGCTCATTCACAGGGATGTGCACAGTGGAGATATTTAGTATTTATAGAAGGAGTCTCCAGTTTCAGGACTTTGTAATAGTTGGTGGTGTGTGAGTCTGAAATAGTTAATAGGGTCAGTGTGATTTTTATTTATTTATTTTTTCTTTTCATTGATTTGGTATTAGCCGAATGAATTTTGTGTGATTCAGTAGGGTCTCAGAATGAGCCGATATGAGTTGGTACGAGATCAGTTTGGATAAGTCAGTATGAATCACTATGGGATGAGTCAAAATGATTCACTATGAAATGTGTTTGGATGAGTCAAAATGAATCACTATGGGATTAATTGGAATTAACTGGTTTGAGTCAAAATGAGTCAGTATAGGTTTAGTCAGTGTGAGTCAGTATGGAATCAATTTGTATTAATCAAAATGAGTCAGTATGGGATGAGTTGAATTGTAAATATTAAATGAGTCATAATAGAAATGAATCAAAATGAGTTTTTGAGTCAGTCTGAACTGTAAGAATTAATGATTTGGGATAAATCTTTGTTGAACAGTATGAGGCGGAATGAGTTGGTTTGAGCTGAACTGATTCTGTATGAGTCACATTAGGTAAGTCTGTTGTTGGCTTTTTTCACCCGAGCCTACTGGCTTATTCCCGTAGCGTGAAGCAACTAGGAGTTCCTCCTGAATGGGACACTAGTCAATCACAAGTTTCCTACCAGTATTTTTCACTGGTACCCATTTGTACTGCTGGGTGAACAGAGGCATACTTGTGGTTAAGACCTTGTCCGGGAGTCTTAGCATGGTGGGAGTCTAACGGGGATTCGAACCACTACACCACCAGCCCCTCATGAGTCACATTAAGGTAGTATAACTTGGATTGAGCTGGTATGAATTTATGAGCAGCATTGTACAAACTGATATATTTATTTTGCATCTTGTGTGTGTATAGAATGGTGTGTCAGGCGCTGATCGGTTCTGAAACTCTGGAGTGGGAGCGCACTCAGCTCTGGTCTCTGACCTTCAAACTCATCCGGAAGATAATCGGCGGAGTGGATTATAAGGTGCAGCATGGTTTGTCTCTCTTTTATTGTTAATTACATGTTTAAGAAGTTTTTAAGTGGGTGTGGATGTGTGCAGGGTGTGAGGGACCTGCTGAAGGCTGTGCTGGATAAAATACAGACCATCCCGAACCTGGTCAGTTCTGCGGTGGTGCAGCAGCTCCTCTCAGCACGAGAGGTACAGATCACTACACCTGATCTGCACAGATAAATCTGAGAGTGCATTGGACTGGAATTAGACCAGACTATATTTTACTGATCTTTGAGACTTATTTTACTGGACCTGGGCCAGATGATATCTTGCTGTATGTATCCTGTGATTGTATATAAATGAATGGCGGAAAGTAATGTGTGGGTGTTTGATCATGCTGAAGGTGGTGGAGTATATCCTGGACAGGAATGCATGTCTCCTGCCTGCTTATTTTGCCGTGACTGAGATCCGAAAGCTTTATCCAGAGGGACAGCTCTCACACTGGGTATGGAACAAGACACTGTTGAACATATTTACTGTAACCTGACTGATGTATCGAGATTTAGGTCTGATACCAATTTTCCCTCTAGTATATGTTTATTTTTTTAATAATTATTTGAGTGCTCACCTAGATAACATGACAAAATTTAAAAGTAAGCTTATATTATTATATAACATAATACTTATGAACAAAAATACAAATAAGGGTAGGATTTTTTTTTATTTATTATTTAGTAGCAGATTGTCTTTAAAGTGAGAATTATCAACTCCGATGCCATGCCGACAAGGGAACCCCAGGCATCCCTGCCCCCATCACAGCACCCCAATCCCGCATAAAACACCCATCATCACGCCCAGACCACGCTTAGCCTATGTTTGAATTTTTTTATTGTCTTTATGTCTGGACGGACTATGCTGCAACAACACCCGTAAAATGAATCAAGGATCCAAGCTTAGGTGGCACGGTGGTGTAGTGGTCAGCATGTCCACCTAACAGTGAGAAGGTCCAGAGTTCTATTTCCAGGCCTGGGGCGTTTCAGCGTGGAGAGTGCGTGGTCTCCCCGTGCTTGAGTGTGGCTTATTCTGGTTTCCTCCCACAGTCCAAAGACATGCACACTATGCTAACTGGCTGTTCCAAATTGCCCCTAGGTGTGAGTGTGAATGGTTGTGTGTGTGTGTGTTTAGCCCTGCGATGGTCTGTCGAGCTGTTCAGGCTGTACCCCTCCTTCGCCCATGGTCGACTGAGATAGGCTCTAGCTTCCCCTGTGACCCTAGTAGGATTAAGCATTGAGCATTAAGGAGTGAGAATCCAAGCTCTGATATTTATTACATAAAAACTTGAAGTGAAAACGTAAAGTCAATACAGGGAAACCGTAGCCCGAGGTCTTCTGTACAGATTGAGCCGAAGGTTAAGTGCTGAGAGTTCGCTGTACAGACCAATCAAACAAGATTAAGAAGTAATTGGTCATGTGACGTTTTAAAATGGCGGCTTTTTAAAATTCACTTCAGGCGCTGTTACTTTTTCATTCTGGCTGAAGTGCCATCTTCAAATTGGCTGCTTCTAAACAGGTCATCTTCATTCGTGTCTGTGAGACGGACAAGAGCTTTCCGAAGAGCTGCGAGTTCTTCAGGGACTTTGTAAACGTACTTTCGCTTAGGATATTTTTGCTGTATGTAAGAAAAGGGTGAATACTGCTCTGGAAGCTGTAAAAGATCCTAGCACATAGTGCAGCTACCCAACCACTAATTAGCTGGTCAGATTCACCCCGGTCCTGATACACGATTTATTGCTCATGCGTTGACCAATCAGATTGCGTGTGCTGTTGTTGCCATGAATGAAAAAAGTATTTTCCTTATTTCCTTCAGCTTTTAGGAAGCCTGATATCCGACTTTGTGGACAGTTTCCGTCCCACTGCGAGGATCAACTCCATTTGTGGTGAGTTACAAATAACGGTTATGATACACCCAGCACTGGTGTCTGACTGATACACACATACCACTATCTCAGTGTCAGAAGCGTGTGTTCTTTTTCTCGTGTGTCTGCGTGTGTGTCAGGTCGCTGTAGTCTTCTGCCCGTGGTGAATAACTCTGGAGCGATCTGTAACTCCTGGAAGCTCGACCCTGCCACACTGCGCTTTCCTCTGAGGGGCATGCTGCCCTACGATAAGGTACGCACACACACCGTGCACTGTTATTTTCCTCAGAGGTCTGTGTTTGAGAGCAGTGTATATATTAATTGGATGTACTTCACTGGAACTGACCCCTTTTTAATCCCAGGGTATATTTAATTATCACAATGTCATTCATATGTAACATGTCTAAGAGGTGTACATTTTTTGGATACACCATTCTTTTTTTTTTTTTTTTTTTTTTTTTAAGTCTAACTTTTAAATCCGTGGTGGAAAAGTCACACAAGGTCACATGACATTTACATGCCTTCATGAAGCCTATAAGATCGCAGTAGCGGTGGTGTACAGGGTGTATGAAACACTGCTTTTTATTCCCTTGGCATATCATGCAGGGTTCAGTAGTCGTCACTACATTTGTCTGAAATCATTTCTATTCTGGACCAGAACTCAGAAACTGTTTGAGATTTCTTCATCAATCTGAGCGGTTACTTCTTCTAGGCAGTGCAGTTGTGCTTTTTGATATTTTGGGATTTCTGCACTTCATATTTTCTATCATCTGGAGGCCGGGGGTGGGTATGTCGTCTCCTGATGGGGTTATGTTTTCTGATTATGTTATGATGCAGTTGGCTTTATGTAAAATAGGTTTTGAATAATGTAGTAAAATTTGAGAACTTGATTTAGAAAATCCTAAAGTTTGGGGTGTGGCACGGTGGCGCAGTGGTTAGCACGTCCGTCTCGCAGCAAGAAGGTCCCGGGTTTGATTCCCGGCCTCGGGGCCTTTCTGGGTGGAGTTTGCATGTTCTCCCCGTGCTTGCGTGGATTTCCTCTGGGTACTTCGGTTTCCTCCAACAGTTCAACGACATGCACATTGGCTGTTCCAAATCACCCCTAGGTGTGAGTGTGAATGGTTGTATGTGTGTTGGCCCAGCAGTGGTCTTGCAAACTGTTCAGGGTGTACCCTGCCTTCGCCCAGTAAGCTGAGATGGGCGCCAGCCTCCCCGCGACCCTAATTAGGATTAAGCAGCTTAGAAAATGAATGAATGAAATCCTAAAGGTAATATAATGAAATACTTGTAGTGTTTTGTTAACTGTAGAAAATGACACATAGCTAAGAAGCATGAGATTGTAGCTGGACTTCTGTCCCACTTTGAGGTTTGTGTCCTCGGTTCCAGGACCTGTTCGAGCCTCAGACGGGTTTGCTGAGGTACGTGTTGGAGCAGCCGTACTCCAGAGACATGGTGTGCAACATGCTCGGCCTCAACAAACAGGTATGTCTCTCTCTCTCTCTCTCTCTCTCTCTCTCTCTCTCTCTCACTCTCACACCGTTCTTTCTGCCTCTATTTCCTGATATATTTTTAGTTTTTATTATATAAAGGTATAGTTCAGCCAGATGGAGAAAATAAGATTAAAATAATCGAGAGAGCATCTGTGCTTTATAGTCAGTGGTAGTTACGCTCATAGGCGATTCCAAACGGAATGAATTTGCTGACGCTTTTTTCGAATTTTATTTTATTTGCAAAAAAACTAGGGCCCGCCTCTAGTAAGCACCATGTGCAATGCCTGTGCTTCGCTGCCAAAACCCCTGTGTGAGTCGGGTTGGGCGGATCCTCTCTATTTTTCTATTCTCCACTTCTCTTTTCTCCTCTCTGTCCATCCAGCATGCCCTATAGCCCCGCCTGTCTCTCTGATACATGTCTGCTTTAGGGGAAGGGGGCAGGACGGTAGGTAGGGGGTGTTTTCTATCTATTGTATTTATTTTGTTTATTTATTTTGGTTTGTTTAGTGTTGACTTGACGGGGGGTTACTTGGAGCTGGGCTCCTAGTCACTGTATTTGTCTTCTTTTTTTTTTCTTCCTTTATTTTTGTTCTGTCCTGTCTTACCCTGCCCACCTTGCGCCAATGCTCTAGACCCTGAACATTGCTCAGGTATGTTCATAATCTTACTGTTGTATTGTGACTAACCTGACTCTGGAAGCTTGTCCACACCCCAGCAGATTTTTTTTTAAGTCATCTAACTATCTCTCACACACACACACACACACACACACACAGAGAAGAGGAAAGGCTAAAACTATAAACATGTGGCTTGAAATTACCTCTGCTCCAGATTTTTAGCATCCCCCTCAACTCACTTCTGAAGAACTTTAATCTCAAGAACGACTCACTTCTAACATCCCTCATCAGAATCATATTTGCTTGTTCAAAATTCTTATTCTGTCCAAACAATGACAAACTCATAAAACCTTAAGCGGAGAGGTTTATTCCAATTATTCTGGTGGATGAAAGTGGTCAAGGCATCAAAGGTTCGCTCCCAATCATGATATTTGGAGTTCCTCCAATGCAGTGGTCACCAACCCTCTTCCCGCAGATCTACCTCCTTGAAGACTTTGACTTTAACCCTTATCGTGCCCACCTGACCATCTAAACGTTGATTTTAATGAGAAGTTAAAACCAAACTTAAAGCTTGCATCGTGTATGTCTTTGCATATCTACATGTCCTATTGTTATTACAAGCTTTTTCATGGAAGAAAAAAAAAAGTAATAAATCCACACAATGGGGGGCAAAAACACTGTACATTGTACTGCAAAAAAGTCACATGGGATTCAAGTGTATCCAACAGTAAATACGGAAGTAATTAGCCTATGAATAATGAATAAATGCCATCCGTTGATGTAATTGAGCTGATGTTTGTCTGATGGATGAGAATGTTAGCTCGTATTATGTGTAGAGGTGCCTACTTTTATTATATTCAGATGTTCACCAGTTTATATCTGATTTGTTAGTTTAATATCTGTATAATGTTATTATTGCCATTAACTTGATTGATATGAACTGGCAGATTGAGGCTGTATTCACAATCGTGAGAGTGAAACCGCAGTCTTTTTAACTGGCTAATGCAAACTATAAACTGTATTTTAGCAGATTGCAACTTGTAAAAACCACCTGATAATGAAAATATACATATGTTCATATGTAAGAGGAGAGTTTGGAAGGCTTGCATTTTTTTTAACTTTAAGAAGTTTTTATCTGTATGAAGGAAGCTCTCCAGGAGCAGGGTTGGTGACCAACACTTTAAAGGCTTATGCATAAGTATTCACCCCCTTTTGAAATTTTCAACCATATATTATCACAATTATACTGTGTGTCCTGAATCTGCACATAACTGACCAGTGGCTATTAAAATTCCTACGTAATTTCTGGTTCGGCGAGTCCCTATCAGAAGTCACGTAATAAGTTCAGTGGAAGACGTGTGCGCAGTTAAAGTGTCACATGGTTTCATCATAAATATGCTTCTTCCTGGAAAATCCCAGAGGAGCATACTTAAAACAGATAGCATCACAGGAAATATCAACATCAGAAACAAGTCCAGGACAAAGTTCCTGAGCAGTCAATAAGGGTTTGGTAATAAAAAAACAATTTCAAACTTTTGGACGTTATAAAAAATGGAAACATTATGACACAAAATCGACTCCGCTTTGTATAAGATAAGAGATTGATCAAAGATGCAAACAAGATGCCATGGATCAATTTTGAGTTTTCTGAAGAGATCCTTCCGGCAGGTGGAAGATAATGTTTCGGACACTCCACAAAGCTGCCTCACAACAGTTTATGGAATCACATCGAAAATTAACCCATACGAGGACACACTGAAAACACCATTCCTATTGTGAACCATGGTGGTGGGGCCATCATGTTGTGGGGAGAATCTTAACCAGCTTGGGTTGGGAATTTGGTCAGGGTTGAGGGTGGGATGGATGTCAGGATGTCATGGATGTCTAGACTGAAACAGATTTTGATCCTGAGGTGGAGCTTGACTAGACCAGACAGTTTTTGTAAAGCTAAGGTCACACATAGCTGGTTATTTTACACAAACTGTGGCTGGGACTACCACGGCCATACTGGCTGACTTCTGAGGCGGCTTTTCGCAAAAGAGGGCAGCTGGTGGAAAGAGACAGTGTGGTTAAATTGGTTCAGTGCTTGACCCACGGCAAGTTTCAGCATGTTTACCTCTGTAGGCAAAAAAAATTAAAAATCATCTACCATGAAGTAATTCTGGCTGTGTGAGTTTGAGGTGTAAACTTGCTAACTAAACTTCAACAGCAGACTGAATTTGTGCAAGTTTGCCAAGAACAAAGAGGAAAAAATCAGGATCTAAATAATGGGAACCTTTAAAACGTGAAAAGGTGATTATTGACCCCAGGGGGTTGAATACTTATGCAGCCAACAAAGGTTAGTGAGACCCCAAAGGGGGGTTTGAAAGAGAAGCTCAGCTTTAACATTCATGAAATGGTTCCTCCAAACGGGAACGTAGAAGAAACGAGAACATGGCAACAAATAAGACTCATGGTGATTTAGAATTAATGGGTGGGGATATAGTTTTCCCCACCCATGCTTAAGAATTCCCATCCCATTCCCAGGAAGATCAGCAATCAATCAAAACAAGTCTGTATGGAAGATCTGGAAACGTATCTGAAGTAATTCGCCTCATTCGAGTTTGGGAATTCCCATTCCTAAACCCATTTCCCATCCTGGATTAAAAGAAGAAACCTTTGATCCAAAAACATTCCTCTTTTATTAATGAGGTGCCAGATAATGAAATGATAATAAAGACATGTTAATTTCAAGCCCTGGTTGGCGCATGTGTGTATTTGTGGTTCTATTTCTGCACTTTTTTTTTCTTTTTTCCTCTCGCCGTAGAACGATTTTTCTGTTTTTTTAGCCGTGTGCTCTGTCATCTGCTTAGATTCTGCTCAGAGTCATCGTTTCCTTCACACATGGTCCAGCCGAACCTTCATGTGACTTCATCAACAAGGCATAGATTGGAAAAATCTCTGCAATTCCGAGACCAGAATTGAAATAGCAACAACTGTTTAGCTCAATAGATTCAGGTTTCGATCAGTTTCATTGACCTGGTCTCCATACTGGAGAGCAGTTCTTCCTGCTGGTTCGGGAATCAAACCAGTGACCTTTTGGTCCCAAAGCCACATTGATTCCCGAGCCAGCAGGAAAAATGTGTGGTGGTGGGCGAATGAGCTGCACCTTTCCTTCCTCAACATACATGGCTGTAGTGCCCTTGAGCAAGACACCTAACCCCCAACTGCTCTCCGGGCGCCTCAATCTGTGTGGCACTTTGGATGGGTAAAATGCAGAGGCAATAATTTCCTTGCAGGATTTAAACAGTATAGCAAAAAATACAGGAAGTTTAGGATCACGTTAGTAAAGCTTTTTGGATGTAAACTTAGAAGGGAAACATTCTTCAGTAAATTAATTTTCGTTGATTAAAATTTGCTTGTATAAGTTTACTTGTAAAGTTAGCTTGTTTCATTTCAATGTTGGATATCATTAGCTGAAAATCATAGATTGGGTATGTCCCCTACTGCACCCGTAGAACGAGAGCACTCGGAGAGCCCAAACCTCCAAGCTAAAAAAAAAAAAAAAAAACAGTACACAGCACCCCCTGCTGGACCTGCTGTAATATCATACTTAACTATAAAAAAAATTGTCCTATCTGACAGTGTTAAAGAATCCTTTAAAAAATTCCTGAATCCAGAATTTGAACCGGATCGTCTCCAAAATCTAATGGAGCCTTCCTTGTTCAAATCCCCACCTTTACTAGATTCTACTAGAAGCCCTTTTGTCAGAGTTTAAAATGCAGTTGATACAAATTTATGTCTAAGTTTTAAACAGCTGCTGAAATAATTACTAGGCCAGTTCTTTTAAAAGTATCCCAACGCACAGACATGAAAATTTCCCTGCCACTGCAGCCAATGGCATGCCCCATTATGTGCGACCAATCCTTGCATGCCACCTCAGCAGGGAAGCTGCAGTATATCCTGGCGGTGGCCATGAGGTTAGCTATTGTAGCTGGGTCTCAGGATCGACGATGTTAACAGTGTCTTTAGTCAACAGACCTATTTGGACGGTTTTTGTATAAAAAAAAAAAAAGATTTCCTTTCAGATGGTTGTCACATTTTTTTGAGCTCTTCTTCAATACTTTTGTGGTATGGATGTCTGCTGTAGGGCGGCACGCTGACGTAGTGGTTAGCACGTCCACCTCAGAGTAAGAAGGTCCTAGGTTCGAGTTCCAGACTCGGATGTGTTCTCCCTGTGTTTGTGTGCGGTACCTCCAGGTGTTCCAGTTTCCTTCCATAGTCCAATGAAATGCATATTAGGCAAATTGCCCCTAGGTGTGAATGGTTGTATACGTGTTGGCCATATGATGGACTGGCGAGCTGTTCAAGGTGTACATTGCCGTTGCCCAGTGTCAGCTGAGATCCCCGTGAGCCTAGTAGGATTAAGCGTTTTGGTGAATGAATGAATGTTTGCAGTACCTGGCAGTACTTTGTTGTCACCTCAGGGTAAGTTTGCGGAACCTTGCAGTACTTTTGTAGGAGCTCACAGAACTTTTTTCCGAAATCTCAGCTTATATTTGTGGTACTTTGGGGTACTTTTGCGGTACCTCGTGGTAATGTTGTGTGACCATGCAGTAACTTTGCAGTACCTCATAATAACAGTTAAGGTTAACAGTAGAGTAGCGAGAGAGGTAGCTTCAAAAAAACTCGACTTTGACCCTGAGGTGCCTCCGTAGATATCTGTACAGACAGGATTATAAAATTATCAACCGCTCCAATTCTTTGACCTTCCTGACGTTGGTCCTTCAACAGCACGTCCTCCAGATGTTTTGGTTCTCTCCACAGCAGTAACTCGAACCCATTATTTCCTGCTCACTAAACATGTTAGTTCCTCTTCTCATTTATCTTATAGCAGCTATAAATGTTTGTTTTTTCACCTTTTCATTTCAAAGACAGAAACTGAGAAGTTTGTCATGTGAAACTGAGAAACTGCTAAGATGTGTAAACTCGTTACGTCAGAAATGATGTTACAAAGCTCAGAAAAACTAAAGCCGTCTAAATAGGACTATAGTAAAAAAAGTTTTCTGAGGTTTGTGTCTCAAATCCTCTTCCTTCTGTTCAAAAGAACACTGCGTGCAGAAGCGTGGACAGAGCGTCGAGTTGTGATATGTTGCAGCTTTCCCTGTGATCAGGGCTTCTGTGTGCAGCCGTCATGCCATGCTTGTGTGCAGTTTTACGCTCATGCGTGTCTTGTGTTGTGGCTGTGGGTTTGGTTTTCTTTTCCTTTTTTTTCTCTCCTGTTGTTTTTAGTTTTGTTTGTTTTTTGCTGCTCTTGTTGCTTTTGGATGTCTCAGAAAGCGTGAACTAGATCCAAACACATGACTGAAGTTTGTATAAGGGACCATGTATTTTGTATTTTCCGACCGTTAGTGTGTGAGGTGCTGGCTCTGCTGTGGGGGGGGGGGGACTGCTCAAACTTTACTCAATCATTTTTATAGAATGTTACATGTTTGCAGATGTGGTCACCTGTGCATAAGCGGATCTGTCCTGTGGCTCTCTCTCTGTGTGTGTGTGTGTGTGTGTGTGTGTGTGTGTGTGTGTGTAGCACAAGCAGCGGTGCCCCGTGCTGGAGGAGCAGCTCGTCGATCTCGTGGTATACGCCATGGAGCGCTCAGAAACGGAGGAACAGTTTGATGACGGCGGCACCAGCCAGCTGCTTTGGCAACATCTGTCCAGTCAGCTTATCTTCTTCGTTCTGTTCCAGTTTGCCAGCTTCCCTCATATGGTGCTCTCGCTGCATCAGAAGGTACACACACACTTTCACATTTCTGTATCACTCGTTCATTTGCCGAAGCGCTAAATACTACTAGGGTCTAGGGAAGGATGGTGCCCATCTAAGCCGACAGTGGGCAAAGGCGGGGCGCACCCTGAACAGTTCACCAGACCACTGTGCCACCCCACTTTTTTATAACTCATTTCATAATAAACTAGAAAAGCACTTGGAGAGCGCAGACCCCAGGGTAGTTCAGTACCCCATATGGTGTTGTAAGACATGCAGCATTTTTATAAATTCAACATTTGTTTATTATTTGAACCCTACAATGCAAACGCGCAGCCATTTATATGGTTGCATTGTGTATAGGACCTGCCTTGAATACGAGGCCTTGCACTTGGATGAGGAAATATTAATAATTGGATTATTTTTGTGGAAATTGGCATAAAAGTTGTACAGAAAGGTAAAGGAATGAGATTACACCATGGAACCCAGGCCTGGAGGTCACGCTTCGGAGGTTTGCGCTAAAAAATCTTTAAAAACTACCTGCGTGCAGACAATAATCTGGATCACTGCCAAAATTTTATTAATTGTTCCTCGTATCATTTCTGACTCATCCTGAAAATTTCATCAAAATCATAGGTGTGATTTGAGTAATGTTGCTAACAGTCAGACAAACAAACAAACCAACACCTGTGAAAACATAACCTCCTTGGCGGAGGTAACCGGCAAGACTTGATCAAAAGTACTGGCGCCCTGGTTTTACTGGAAGACTTAATGGCACACCACTGTTTCCCCACGTACTTGCCATTTTGTGTTTTCGGCTGTTTGTGACCTTTTTTTTTTTTTATTTAATTGAGATTTATGGGTGTGGCAGAGCATATCTGTTATAGACATGCATGGAACAGTCACATTTCTAGTCTTACGTTTTTTATTCCGTTTGACTAATAAAAGGTTGTGGACGAATTGTAATTGGCTCTACTGCTCTAACTGAAGGTTTACCTCTGGTGTGTGGGTGTTTGTGTGGGGTAGCTGGCTGGGCGTGGTCTAATTAAAGGCAGAGATCACCTGATGTGGGTGCTGCTGCAGTTCATATCCGGAAGCATCCAGAAGAATGCACTGGCCGACTTCCTCCCTGTCATGAAGCTGTTTGATCTGCTTTACCCTGAGAAAGAGGTACAGAAATACACCCCTTACTAATAATTCTTATGTACACATTTATGTTAGGTTTTACAAAAACAGTTTACACCGTACTTTTATTTTATACATATTCACAGATTTACAAAAAGAAATTAAAATTGTGCGCACATTACATAAGGTTTGGTCGCACAGGTTGGTTGGTTGTTTGTTTCTGTCAGTGTTCTGAGTTTGATTAGGAAGTGATGCTCATGTTATTTCAGTGTCAGTGATTCTGGTTCAGGGTGAAGGATATGGTGTGTGTGTGTGTGTGTGTGTGTGTGTGTGTGTGTGTGTTGCAGTGTATTCCTGTACCAGACATCAACAAGCCGCAGTCAACACATGCCTTCGCCATGACTTGCATCTGGATCCATCTGAACCGCAAAGCCCAGAACGACAACTCCAAACTGCAAATCCCCATTCCCCACTCTCTCAAACTACATCACGAGTAATGCGCACGCGCGCACACACACACACACACACACACACACACACACACACACGCCTACACTTCCTAAAATATCTTTTTAAACTTTTTCTTATTGAAGTAATTATAAACTGTCTGGAAGTAGGTGATATACTGAATCATACATTATTACTTTTTAATAGGTGTAATTTTCCCCCTCTTTTTCAGTACCAAATATAAAAAAAATATATATTGAAAAAGAATTTTTCAATGGTCTTTTTGCGGATATTAAAGTTTGAAAAAGAGATTAAAACTTGAAATGTGCAGTACTTTTTCTGTCCAGCGTATGGTGCTGTAGCTGCACTCCAGCAGCTCTGATGTATATGTGACCCAGTCTGGCAAAATGAGTCACAGTGACCAAAAATTCAAAATTGAGTTAGCCATACCATTTTAA
>JAQMYF010000022.1:14460045-14472800 GCA_030014195.1 Neosilurus mollespiculum
ACCTTTACCATCTCTCTATATATTTCCCAGTGACCTTTACCTTCCCTCTATATATCCCCGAGTGACCCCCCCCCAGTGACCTTTACCATCTCTCTATATATCCCCCAGTGGCCTTTACCTTCCCTCTATCTGTTCCCCAATAATCTTGTGCCATCCTTTCCATTATGTTTTTCAAACGGCTACGTCATGTTTCTTAGTTTGGTCTATGGTGACTTTGTACCAAGCATTTCTGTTCTCCATGAGCCAGAACACATCCTCAGTGATACCTTCATCCATCTCTCCATTTTGAACATTGCTTCTAAATATCACAGTAAAATAATCCCAGTAAATCACTCAGTCTCCCCACCCCACCGCCATTAAGCTTTTTTAAAGGTTTTTTATATTCCCACCCTTTTTCCAGGTGGAGAAGATCATCTGCACATTGAGGCCAGCCATGAAGCTTCGTCTCCGTTTCATCACGCACATCAGCAAGATGGAGCCTGCAGCAGCCGTTGTCATGGCAACATCTGCCTCCCAGCCAACCACGGTTTCCTCTCCTGCCCCTCAAACTGGACCCGGACCTTCTAGTATCCCTCTCTCGGTTCCCCAGTGATATTCTACCATCCTGTAATGTTCTTCCAGGACAGTCTACCATCCATTTAATACCACTGACCTTCAATCCTCATTCTCATTCTTTCCTCAGACCTGCCAGCATTTCGTATTTTAATATCAGAGTACGAGTTATGGCTCAAAAATGGAAGAAAAACTTTCCTCATAACTTATTACATGTGTATACAGAAATCATGAAGAAAAATAAAACTTGGAAAGAAGTAGCAGAGATCGTTCATGCTTCTGAAGCATTTATGTTAGCTAGTGGCTAGCTTGCTAGCTAGCTAGTTAGAGCTAGCTAGTACACCAAACATCAGTGTGTTTTAAACAAAAGTGGTGTATATTGATTGTATATTGTATTGCAGGCTGTATATTTGTGTTGGTGGCAGTAAAGGTCTATATAAGATTACATCAAACAATATACAATTGACCTTTGACTTCACATTCGCTTAGCTCTTCAAGGTTGGCAGCCACGTTTCCATAAACAATGCAACATTATAAAGATTTCAACATTCTTATCCCTCATTAACCTTGCAATCTTTTCCTGTTTTGACCTTCTACCATTTCTCTATCCAATAACTCCACATCTTCACTTTCCTCTGCCCCATGACCCCTCTGCTAGTCACTTAGCCCTGTCAGTGCTGGTCAGCAGATAAATGATTGATCAATCAAAGCAAGGACTCGACAATTTTAAGCACTCAGTGAAAGATTTCTGAGAGCTGTATAGAGTGACCTGTAGAATGGGGACACACAGAGCTGTAATCTGTCTGCAAAACTGGAGTTGACTTCACAAGCATTCAGCTCTGTTTAAAAGCCAGGGGAGTGGAATTCATGCCACAATCACCAAATTGAGTGAAAGCTGCTGGCAGAATATGGGTCTCAGCTCCGCAAATCAAACCGGATCATTACTTCAACTAAAGCCTGGCAGGAAATCATGGACGAACGACTCTTGTAAACCTCGCCAGCTTGTTTAGTGATGTGGGATCATCTGTTAGTAATTTAGCTGTGATTATGAGTGTACTGCCTCCAAAATGGTTATGAATAAAGATGCTCAGAAAGGGCACCTTATATAGCATAATGCTAACATGTGAGGTGATTTGGCTACATAAGCATTTTCAGGTTGAAGTATTCATCTGTTGGTATGGACTTGTAACAGGAAGTAAAACTGTGCATGGACTAAAACATAATGTGATTTGATTGACGTTTTTATAGACAATGCTGATATTTTTGTATTGTGTTTTTGGTCATTTTTTAAAAATATATATATAAAACATTTGAAATTTGTAAGCTGGATGACTGTAGAATATATTTTTTTTTTTTCATCCGAAAATAAAAAGTGTTTTTCAGGAATAATTGAATGCTGTAGAATAACTCGCTTCATTCCTACGCTTACACGCTCAATCACATTTTAATAGGTTTTTCCTGTAAAGACATAAAGGTTGTAGGATTTTGTACATGTGTAGGATGTGATGTTCTATCCACATATTTGTAAATTCTCCTAGTAGAGGACAAACAACCATGTCTTGTTAGTTATGCAGCATTTGATTCTTCAAACAGAAAAAAATATTAAAAAAAAAAAAATTATAAAAATACTCTGACCCTGAGAGAAACTCGCTCCCGATAAAACTGCCTTAAATTTGTTTCAAACGTGTTCAAGTTGAAATGTTCACTTAAAACGTTTACATCAAAATGTTGTCCAGTCCATGACACACTTATTTTATAATCTCTTCCCGCAAGTATAATTCATATAAGCAGCATAAAATTAGGTTTGCAAACCTACAGGTAAATATTAACTTGATGATGAGTAAAACCCAGGTACTAAATGTATTTACAGTGCTACAGGGAATTTAGTTCTCAAAAATGTCCTGTCTGTGACAAAAAAATTAATAAAAATACAATGGAATGTCCCTGCCAGTCTTATTAGCGATTCCATCAAAGAAATGAAAGGGGTTTGTTTGATCATTTGAGTGCTGCAAGTCTGCGTCAGGGTCGATATTGGCCTGAACTCTTGGATCAATGCTTGTCTGACCCTGTCAAGTTTTTGTGATTCGATCCACATGACAGATTTTATTCCGATGTGACCTAGGATACAAGTCAGAAGAGGCGTGGTGTCGTCGCGCTTGTAACGCGTCCTGTAGAGTTGGCTTGAGTGCTAAGCAAATGCTTGTACTTGCTAGAATAGCAGGAATTCTCCACTGGGGAGTCTAAGAATCTCAGTCCAACTTCCTCCAGTCTATTCCAAAGAGGAAACTATCCCAACTCTCCTGATGTACTTTGTTAACCCACGTTCAAATATATTTGAAGAATTTGTTGGTAATTTCGTGCCAAGTGCAGCTCTTGAGCACCAGGTATACATCTTAACAATACGGCTACTTATAGCAGTGGTTCTGCAGATGCACCTCCCCATGACTGTCTGCTTTTTAAGCAACACCACACCACTCATAAGTCCTTCAAACCTTTCTCGGCGGTCCTGCAGCACTCACAAGGTCTGAAGTTGGCACACACATTTTGTATAAACACTGTAGCCAACGTTTCTGGGGCTTTTTTTACCCCCTGATTTTATTCTTTAGTCATATCCAATTATATTAGTCATTCTTCCTGTTAAATAACAACCAGGGAGGGCAAAGAGCATCAGGTGCATCCTGTAAGACACGTGATGCCATCTGTCTACATTTATTTATTTATTTATTTATTTATTTTGAACTGCTGCTCATTTACTGTTGTAAGTGATGTAAGACATTCACTCAGTCATTTGCTTGATCCCATTAGAGTCGCAGGAAGGCTGGAGCTGAACGAAGGTGACAGTGGGTGAAGGCGGGATATACACTGAACAGCTTGCCCGACCATCACAGGGCAACACACAACCATTCACACGCACTTCCACACCTAGGGCCAATTTGGAACAGCCAATTGGCCCTAATGTACATGTTTTGGACTGAGGGAGGAAACCGCAGTACCTGGAGAAAACCCACATAAGCACGGGGAGAGCATGCAAACTGAAATACAGAAATGTCCGAGCCCAGGTCTCAATCCCAGGACTTTCCTACTTTGAGATGGACATGCTAACCACGACGCCACCGTGCCCCCCACAATGTAAGACATTTGAATGGAAAACGCTATCCTTCCCTTTGCATGCATGAGCTCATAGATGCCCATTATTGTTTGGTATCATATTGCTTGTAAGAGCAGATATACTTCACATCACTTTATGTAAAACTGGAGGATTCCACCAGGTGGCAGTATGAGAAATCATTACAGTGAGAAAATGAGGTACAGTTTCGCTGTGTTGTGAATTAACGCTAACCTGTACCCTACCCCTTCAGCTACGTTGATAACGTCAGCGTGGAAAACAACAATGCTTCTTTTTCTTCATCATCATCTTCCAACTCACTGCCACCCTTATTTTCTGGCGAAGGTCTTAGAGAACACGTTGAAAGAACACTTTGAACGCGTGGCAGCCATGATGTGCGGGCATGACGTCTGAGTGTCAAGTATCTTCTGGCCCCCGGTGAAAGGGAAGAGAGCGTACACCATCCCTCCTTCCCTGAGAGCTCAGCAGATTGACACTCTTGGGCACCAGGTAGCCTAGTGTTCAAGTAAAATTCACAAGTTTAGTATTTGATTGATGTCTGATGGAAAAAACCCACAAACATGACTTTCAGTTCTCTAAAGAAGAAGAAAAGAGAATGTTGTTGTTCATCTATTTCTCTGTAACACAGACACAGATTGCAGTCAGGCCTTAAACCCAAACCCTGTCTCTGATAATGGCTCTTGAAAATATCAACATGGTGAGCGCAGCAAAGGCTCGGCTGCTGGAGAAAATGTGCCCAGTCCGATGGTGAACGCTGTAACAACACGGCAGTCTGCGAATCTTCCGATGGACTGCAGTTATACCATGTAATTCTGCCCATCAATAAAAGTGAAGGGGTTGATTGATTAACGCTCAGCTGCATCATCTCCACTGTCTGATAATGTCCAGTGTGCACTAATCAGTCGGGGTCGGCCATTTTTGGCCTCTTTTCTGTTCTGGACAGTGCAAGGATCTGCACTGCTTTAATTCCCTGGATGGGAAAATTATTTCAGGAGTTTCAGTTTCATCCCTGACTGTCATGTATAATGTTTACAGTCTGTCCACATGTTAAAACTGATTTTACAGGATAGTGTGATGATCCAGACATGGCTCTTGATTTAAAATTTCACATTTTTTAAAAGTGGAATTTTAAAGGACGTCTGGACCTCACTGCTTAAGCTGCTGCCCCCGCGACCCGTCCCCGGATCAAGCGGAAGAAAATGACTGATGACTGAATTTTAAAGTTCTTCTCTACATCATCATCATCATCATCATCATCACTAAAGAATGAAAGAAGTTGCATCAGCGACCAAATTTACATTTGTGGAATTTGGCACAGGAAAGAGAAAAAAGAGGTAGAATGAATTATTGGAAAAAAGAAATGAAGAGACAGGAAAGAAGGAAAAATGCACCTCAGGTGTGAATCTGAAGGAAGGAAGAAAATGAAGGATGTATAGTAAACCTGTCCTGTTTTAGGCCACGCCCACATCAGCTGAAGTGACTGAGACAGTGGTGTTATGTTAATAGACCCTACGTCTCCCATGAACACTCCGATGCCGGAAGATTGATTTTCATGGATTGTTTGTTGATTATAGTTCACTCGGTCTGCATTAAGACTCATTCAGAACAGCGTGCACCGAGTGCAGACGTCCTGTCAATCAAACTCTCTCTCTCTCTCTGTCTGAGGACCAACTGTGTGTCCCCAATCACGTCAAAACTTCACCCTCTCATGCTTTAATCCTCGCTTCAGACGTCGCTGACTCTTTCCAGGCGTCGCAGTTCTCATGGTTAAGAGAGAGGAGCATTCTGTACGATGCGTGCCTTTATTCAGTTCAACACGAGGCAGGAAATGATTGAAGTTGAAACCCTGCACTGCTATTAACACGCCCGCTTTTATGCTCACTGCTTCCTTGTGGTCCGGTTTAATTTTTGTCCTTTTAGTGTTGCTACGTCAGATCTGTAAAAATAGGGTTGCGGGGAGGCTAGTGCCTATCTCAGCCAACACTGGGCAAAGGTGGGGTACACCCTGAAAAGCTCGCCAGACCATTACAGGGCAACACACACATTCATACTTACACTTACACCAAGGGGCAATTTGGAACAGCCAGTTAGCCTATTGTGCATGTATGAAGCAAATGTAGGACTGTAATGTCTAGAAAAGCACACCTACCGTAAATATGCTAATAAGTGGGCATAAATCCTTTTGCTGCACCTGCAGTCCAGAAAATACCGTGTGCATGATGTGTATGAGTATCTGAGAATGAGGAATTTTAAAATGAGTGTTTGGATGACTGGCAGAGTAATTAATGTTACAAAAAAGAAAGCCATTCAAGTGGAATTCCCCTGTGCACTGAAATCTCCAGCACTCACCTGCACAGAGGTATTATTATCCTCCCACCCACTGTGTTCACATGGTGTGTATGTGTATGTGTGGGGAGATTGATGTTCCTTATCAGAAAATAACTTCAGCTATTCCCGCCTCAAAAAAGTCCAAAACGTTACCATGGATACTCGACTGACCACCAGACCGATGGCGTAAGAAATGGATTTTTCTGTGTGTATATGGACATGTTTTTGTAACTTAGTGAGACCAAATATCCTCAACAGGACTAGAATGTCTGACAATGATGTGCTTGAGAAGACCCGCCTTCATAAGGAAAACCTTATTTATTTATTTTTACAAAACCATAGAGATAAGAGAAACACTTCCTTCCTCCTTCTTCAGATAGCCGCAGGTAATCTTGACTTTAATCCATCCGGGCAATAATCTGAAAGTTTACAGATGTTTACAGACATATCCAGTCGCAGATGAAGTGAGGCAAAGCCACGCCCACTGGAATCCAGGCTTTATGTTGTGTATATAGTAACAGCCAGGCAGCACTGTGGCGTAGTGTTTAGCATGCCCGCCTGACAGCAAGAAGGTTCTGGGTTTGAGGACCGGGTTTGGGTGTTTCGGTGTGGAGTTTGCATGCTCACCTCGGGCTTGCGTGTGATTCCTATGGGTACCCTGGTTTCCTCTTTTGGTCCAAAGATATGCACATTAGGCTAATTGGCTGTTCCAAATTGCCCCTAAGTGTGAGTGTGTGTGTGTGTGTGTGTGTGTGTGTGTGCGTGCTGGCTCCGCATTGGTGTGGCAAGCTGTTCAGGGTGTACTCCGCCTTTGCTCAGTGTTGGATAAGATGGGCTCCAGTCTTCCCACAACCCTTAAAATAGGATTAAGCAGTTTGGCAAACGAGTGAGTGAGTGAGTGTAGTAACAGCACTCATAACTATTAATAAAACATGTGAAAATATTTTATGCAGTGCTCCCGAGTGGCACATCGACAAGGTGCACGAGTATCTGCCTGGAGACCACAGGTTTGAATCCAGATTGATGCCGCAGCCATCTGCGACGGAGAGTCCATGGGCGCTAATTGGCCGAGCTCTCACGGGATAGAGGGATGGCATATGCTTGCCTTCCTGCCGCTTACAGCGATCACCAACCCATTCGTACAAACGGACGGTTAGCGCTTTCACTCTGAGTGTGTTAGGCCGTTCTTGCGTGCGCATGCGCACCAGTTCGTTAAGATGCAGCTGTCAACACTGCGTATCACTGAGGGGGAATGTAGCGACAACAGGACAGTCAGGTTCAAGTCATTCATTAACTGGATTACTTTATTACAGATGGGTGAAGATGAGACACACACTCACTCACAAACACTCAGCGTCTGTCCACTCCGTGTGTACACCGTGGCTCATTACACTGATGAGTACGATGAACAAGATGTTAATCTGAGTCACGGATTGCTCACTGAGATGCTGCAGGATTAGAGACGTAGAGAACTTGAGACGTAAAGGTGTTCTATATACCCTGGGAAAATGACTTGAACTCTTGTTTTAATTCCAGCAACAAGGGTCCGCCCACCTCTGATTGGAGGGCGTTAACATTAAAAAACAACAACAACAAAAAAGATATATATAAGGCTCTGGGCTGATGAAGGCTGGCGTTTCAAGCCCCAGTACAACCAGGTTGCCACTGTTGGGCCCTTGAGTAAGGCCCATCACCTTCAATGGCTCAGTTGTATGAATTACATAACAATAAGTTGCTCTGAATAAGGGCATCTGAAAAGTCCCGTAAATGTGCATGTCTCATGGTGTACTGATGCACAAGAGTTACAGCTCACTCCTGCTGCATGCACATGACTGTGCTGTGCTCCTTTCTCTCACTACATGAACAGAACTGGAACTTTTTGGTGGTACCTTGTAACTTTGAAAAATTAAAATATTTTGGGCTAGCTGTTAGCGAACCATTACTTTATAGCATGTCATTAACAAACGGAGGCCTTGTATTCAAGATTAGCATGGTCTTGTGCTATTTATTAGCCATTACAGATTCGCTGCACTTGGTATTTTGATGTGTTTTAATGTCAGGCTTCAGGAGGTTCCATCAAAACACCAAGAAATATTGCCTGGGTCCCAGAGCTGCGTCTCTGTAAACATCATCTGCGCTGGGCTCATCATGTTAAGTTCAGTTTGCTTTCTTTTCATGTTTTGAGTCACAGTAAGAGTGTATACTGATATGTTATGTTGTGAAGTATTTTTTCCCTCCATGCATCATGATCTGGCTGTGGTTGAGGAGGACGGCGGTCCTTGTGATATTTCGGTTTAGATTTACAATCAGTGTCAACATTTCTCATTTTCTGTTTGCCTTCTTTTGAATCCCCCCCCCCCCCGCCTCCCCATCTCACTGTCTGTCATCCTTCTTCTTCTTCCTGTCTTTCTCAATCTCTTTTTTTTTTATCTCTGTCAGTGTCTTTCCCTTTCTCTCTCCTCCTCCATCATTTTCAGTCTGAATGAAAAAAAAGCCCCACTTTCTTTTGCTGCTCCAGTTTTTTCTATCCTTACTGTGTCTCCATGGCAACAGGGAGCATCAAAGAGACTGAGTGTGTGTGAGGTATCTCTTGCCGTGCTGTACGTCTGTATTAAACACTCTCTCTCTCTCTCTCTCTCTCTCTCTCTCTCAATTGAGTGCATTATCCTGCATTGCCTCTTCTGCAATCCCCGGGTGATTGACGTCTGTTTCACGATGCGTCCTGATGACAATAATTTCTGTCATTTTAATAATGTGTGTGTGTGTGTGTGTGTGTGTGAGTGGAGTGTTTGAATTAATCTAAGCCAGGGATCTGCTGTGAGGTGCTTGTCAATCCACAGAAATCCCAGGATTAGCACTTTAGCCAGTGCAGCAGCCACTTTAAGCTCCAATCATCACTCAGGAAGCACTCCAGCTCCTTCAGGACGGGTACTTTTAAACACCAACACATTTCCAAGCAGTCCATATCAACCAGGGATAAAATTCCATTTCTAACAAATGTAGCTGATTAATCAGGTATTGTGAATTCTGATTGGTCAGAAGGTGTTAATAGTCTTCCGTAGCTGGTTATTAATGAACTCGTTCTAAGCTATATGCTATCGTTACTATAGTAACACTGATCTAAAAATAACTGGATTAAGCACCACCTATCAGCTGAAGCCAGCCGGCCGCCATATTACTGGTCCCAAAACAATAAGCTGTGTGTATACAATATTGCTTACAACCATGTCTGTATACTAAGAAAAGTGGTCAAGATGGATCTTTTTATAAATACTTGATAATTGAATGATGTAATATTTTACTGCCTTGCTTCTTATAAGAAATTTTAAGCTGTAAGAAGTAATTAACTAGCGTCTTGAATTTGAATTTCGCAAAAGAAAGTACAAAGAATGGTTAATATATACATATTGACCAAATAACTACTTTATTTCATTTTTTGGATAATATAAAATATTCACAAATATAATAGAATTCCTCTCTATAAAGTAGGCCTACAAAGAAATATGGAATATAAATTTACAAACACATGTATATACCAAATTTCTCTATATAATAGATCTACAGATAATTTACTAATGTGATTTTGTAAGAATGTACATAATTACTGTTTGTATGCATAAACTTACAGTATCTGATGTAGAATTTATGTGGTATTTTTACACATACTGTATATGATACCTGTACATTTGTTTCAATATCCAGATAGTAGTTATAGCTACTATTGTTACATAAAAAGATTATATGCCAATATTTAGACCTGTAACTGTTAGATCTGTGGGTCTAACTATTGTATTTGTTCTAATTTGTTTAAAAGTAAACAAGAGATGCTTCCATTGGAATCAGGCTTTTAGGAACACAGCAGGGAACCAGACCCCAGTGAGCCACTGTTCAACTGGTACCCATTTATACTGCTGGGTGAACAGAGGCACACTTATGGTTAAGCCCCAGTGGTCTTAGCATTTTTCATCAAGAAAACTTTTGTATTCAGCCAAAATGACCTGATAATGAAAGAAGCGGCTTTCCAGCATGAGTGACGTAATGTTTGTGTTTATAGCTAACAGGCGACTTTTTTCCCTACATGAAAAAGACGGGAGTGTTAGCCTCGTAGCTTTGATCATCGTTTTTTTGTTTTGTTTGTTTGTTTGTTTTTTCTTTACTGCTCTTAGACATGACCCTGAGAGCTCATCTTTTATTGGGAGACTTCTGATGATTTGATGATTCCTCTCTGCCTTTTTGTATCAGGACTGTTAATTATTCCTCTGAGTGAACTCAGTTTCTTCTTATAAGCAGTGCAGCGTTCCTGCTCGCCTGTGATGATTGGCAACACATGATAATCAGTCATGAAGAGCACTTGAATACACTTATGTGTGTGTGTGTGTGTGTGTGTGTGCACGCACAAGCATCACTACAGTGCAGGTGTGCTAGACTCCTATCCCCCTTATACACGTGCTAATATTTTGGAATGAGGAATAACACACCCTGGTGTGTGCTGCTGCAGGACAATCATCAGTGACGTAGTGTGATCTTATGACCTCGCTGTTTCCACTCCAACGTTGATTCTTTTTCTATAACCGCACAATTATGATTCTCACCAGACAGAATTCAGAAGAGTGTGTGTGTGTGTGTGTTTGTGTGTGTGTGTGTTCATTACTTGTGTGTTGTTTCTGACTTGAGTTTGTTCTGGGGATGTTCTGTTTCTAATCAGAATTAGATAAAGAGCTTAACCTGCTCTTAGTATGCAGGGAATTGCATTATGGGATTCTGTTTAGCACACACACACACACACACACACACACACGCACACTGAGGAAGCTCATCCTAGATCTGTGTATGCAGCTCTGTTTCTGTTCTGCCGGCCTAAGATTAGAAGGATGATGTGATTTCCATCCCTCTTCTCTCCATCACTTCTTTCTCCATCTTGTCTCTCTCCATCTCACCATCACTTCTCTCTTCATTTCATCATCACTCCTCTCTCTCTCTCCATCACTTCTTTCTCCATCTCTCCATTGTTTCTTTCCACATCACCTCTCTCTCCATCACTTCTCTCTTTATCCCTCCATCTCTCTGTAACTTCTCTCTAAATCTCTCCATCACTTCTTTCTCCATCTCTTTATCGCTTATCTCACCATCACTTCTCTTATCACCTCTCTCCATTATTCCATCACTTCTCTTATTGCCTCTCTCCATTTTTCGGTCAGTTCTCTCTCCATCACTTATCTCTCCAACACTTCTTGCTCAGTCTCTCCATTCTTTCTCCATCATTCCGTCATCATCTTCTCATCACTTCTTTCCCCATAACATCTCTCTCCATCTCTCCATCACTTCCTTCTCCGTCATTTATTTCACCCTTTTTTCTCCTTTGTTTCTCTCTTCATAACTCCTGTCCATCACTCCTTTTCACTGCACTTGTTCCTCATACTCGTCTGTCACTTTGCCGTGAATAAATTTCATTCACAAAAGGCCCTCTGTTGTAACTGCCTGGTTGGAGGTTGTCATGGAGATGGGACAGGTAGAGCTGTACCAACTTGATTGAAATGAATGCGAACACACACACAAACACACACATGTAATGGGGTCCATGTCTGTGTTCCCTAGTACCTATGTTCCCTAACCCTGACCCTGACCCTGACCCTGTTAAGACTGAAAATGTGAAATCACGAATATTCCATAAATTGTTACTTTGAACATTAATTATTTTAATGAGGAGTGGAGAACATAGGTACTGGGGAACATAGGGAGTGGGGAACATAGGGAGTGGGGAACATAGGGAGAGTTGGGAACATAGGGAGAGTTGGGAACATAGGGAGAGTTGGGAACATAGGGAGAGTTGGGAACATAGGGAAAGGGGAACATAGGGAGAGTTGGGAACATAGGGAGAGTTGGGAACATTGGGAAAGGGGAACATAGGGAGAGTTGGGAACATTGGGAAAGGGGAACATAGGGAGAGTTGGGAACATAGGGAGTGAGGAACATAGGGAGAGTTGGGAACATAGTGAGAGTTGGGAACATAGGAAGTGAGGAACATAGGGAGAGTTGGGAACATAGGGAGTGAGGAACATAGTGAGAGTTGGGAACATAGTGAGAGTTGGGAACATAGGGAGTGGGGAACATAGGGAGTGAGGAACATAGGGAGAGTTGGGAACATAGGGAGAGAGGAACATAGGGAGTGGGGAACATAGGGAGTGAGGAACATAGGGAGTGAGGAACATAGGGAGTGAGGAACACAGGGAGAGTTGGGAACATTGGGAGAGTTGGGAACATTGGGAGAGTTGGGAACATTGGGAGAGTTGGGAATATAGAGAGTGAGAAACATAGGGAGTGGGGAACATAGGGAGTGAGGAACATAGGGAGTGAGGAGTATAGGGAGTGAGGAACATAGGGAGAGTTGGGAACATAGGGAGAGTTGGGAACATAGGGAGTGGGGAACATAGGAACTGGGGAACATAGGGAGTGGGGAACATAGGGAGTGAGGAACATAGGGAGTGAGGAACATAGGGAGAGTTGGGAACATAGGGAGCGTTGGGAACATAGGGAGCGTTGGGAACATAGGGAGTGGGGAACATAGGGAGTGGGGAACATAGGGAGTGAGGAACATAGGGAGTGAGGAACATAGGGAGAGTTGGGAACATAGGGAGCGTTGGGAACATAGGGAGCGTTGGGAACATAGGGAGTGGGGAACATAGGGAGTGGGGAACATAGGGAGTGAGGAACATAGGGAGTGAGGAACATAGGGAGAGTTGGGAACATA
>JAQMYF010000022.1:14472900-14486293 GCA_030014195.1 Neosilurus mollespiculum
AAACAGACAGAGAGAGAGAGAGAGAGAGAGAGAGAGAGAGAGAGAGAGAGAGAGAGAGAGAACAAAGACTGTGGGTGGGTCCTATAACGGGGCTCCCTGTTGAAACATCTGGTTTATAACAGTGTTAACCTCTCTCTCTCTCTCTCTGTGTATGTGTCTTTCTCCCTCTCTCTCTCTCTCTCTCTCTCTCTCCCTCTCACTCCCCCTTCCTATCTCTCTCTCTCTCTCTCTCTCTCTCTCTCTCTCCCTTCCTATCTTTCTGTCTCTCTCTCTCTCTCTCGACCCCCGGGTGGGTGGGGGGTTGTACCGGCTGTATCCCTATTGGATATCCAGTGCACTATGTAGTGTGTGTGGAAGCGCGGTGGAAGCCTGTCCTCTCTGTCCCTCACAGTGCGCACGTGCAGGGTCCAGTGCTCGGTTAGGGACCCGGGGGGGGGCTTTCACTCTGCCCACCTTTCCTCTTCCTTCCCCGCGTGCGCGCACTTATTTCACTCCTTCACGGTCCGCGCGCTCGGCGGCGCCTCGCGCTCTCTGCTATGAGGGGACCGCTCGTCTCCTTCGGGCTGTTCTTCTTCTGCATTTCCTCCGGTAAGCGCGCACACACACACACTCACACACACCGGGCTTCCCTGTCGTTTATTTCTCACTTTAAAGGTCCGCAGGCGCTTAAAACTCTTCATTATTATTTATAAACAGTGATATTGAAGTTTATTATATCATTTATTGTGTTTATATAGAATACAATCACATTTACAGCATTTGGAACACACCCTTATCCAGAGTGACTTACATTTACTTTTTTTATTTTTTTTATTTTTTATTTTTTTGAGGTTAAGGGACCTCAGAGTGGCAGGTTGGTGGGACTGGGGCTTGAACCACCAACCTTCAGATTAGTAACCCAGAGCCTTAACCCCTGATCCACCACCACCCTTATAGCAAAGAACGGGATAAACACAAGTTACAAAGTTCTCTTAGAGAACTCTGAGCGCCGTACCCAGAGGAATCCCGCACACCAAGAATTACAGCCCATCCGTCTTGGATGAAACCGGTTTATTTTACGATCCGGTTTTTATTGTGTTTACACCTTAAAGAGTCACTACGTTTGACTATTCCTCACGTCTGCCTCATACCAAGAAGGTCCTGGGTTCAAGTCCTGGGCTCGGCGAGGCCCGAGGGCATTTCTGTGTACAGTATGTGTGTTCTCCTCCTGTGCTTGAATGGGTTTCCTCCGGGTACTCTGGTTTCCTCCGGCAGACCAATGACATGCACGTTAGTCTAATCGTCTGTACCAAGTTACCCCTAGGTGTGGATGTGAGTGTGAATAGTGTGTGTTGGGCCTGCGATGGTCTGGCGAACTGTTCAGGGTGTACCCCAGCCCAGTGTTGGCTGAGATAGGCTCCAGTCCTCACACAACCCTAATAGGATTATGTGCTTCGGCAAGTGAGTGAGTATATGTGTATTCATTATTATATTTGCAATGTAGGCAATTTATCCATTCTTTATCCACAAATAAATAAATAAATAGATAGATAGATAGATACTGCCTTAGTGTATGAAGTTGCTGAAAAAAAAGTTTGGCTTTAAACATCAATTCTTTCGGTGTTTCAGGTGCCGGTGCTTAAAAATAGAACTCCTGGTACATATATATATATATATATATATTTATATCTAGTTTCCCACAGGGGAGTGGCTCTAGGTTCCGACAGCCATATTCATATAAGATGGGCACCTTGCTTAAATCAGTTGGGTACCCCACTCAGTTCAGCTGGGTTAGGGTTAGGGTTAGGGCTGTCAAACGAATGAGCTGCAATTATTGGACCAGTGGGCTGTCGGAGGTGAATGATTTTAATCTAAACCTTTTGACACCTCCAACAGAAATCTTTCAATAAATGGCATGAATGTATCAAAAGCCCTCTACTTGTACATGCTAACTTGGGCCTTGATGACATCATCATTCATAGAATCAGTTTTTAAATAATCGCCCAGAGAACCGTACAAGCCGAAGTTATCGGCCTAAAGTTTTACACACTGAAAGAAATGAACGCAGAGACTTCGCTTTTCACTGCAATTTTTCCTGTTAAACAGAAATCAGAGTAACCTAGTCTAAGTTTACTCCCTGCTTACACTGAAAGTCTCGTTAACACGAACATAACGACGTGTTTGAGTGGAAAAACACACGTCATGGAGTTCCAGGAATGAGTCCGAAGAAGAAGAAGTTATTCAATGCCAGGTTCTCGTGTCACTTACTTTAAAGAAGCAGGATTTCCTCAGTTCCCCATTTATTCCAGCTGGACCCAGTTAGCCAAGACATGATTTTTGGTGTCTGTAGTTGCTAGTTTTGGGATTAGCGCCAGAGCTATGAGGCTAATCTTGCTAATAACAAAAAAAAACAAAAAAGGGCTTACAGCAACTTATTAGCCATGATGATAGCGGGGAGCCTTCTGCCTAGAACCTTCTAACATCACTACTTCCTTCATACTGTAGATATGTTTCTTTCTGAGTTCTCCATCGCACATAAAGAATTTCGAGTCCATGTCTGTGTTCCACAGTACCTATGTTCCCTAACCCGAACCTTATTAACATTGGAAATGTGAAATCACGAATATTCCATAAATTTTTACTTTGAAGATCCATCAATTTAATAAGGACCGTGGAACATAGGGACTGGGGAGCATAGGGACTGGGGAGCATAGGGACTGGGGAGCATAGGGACTGGGGAACGTAGGGTCTGGGGAACATAGGGTCTGGGGAACATATGGTCTAGGGAACGTAGGGACCGGGGAACATAGGGACCGGGGAACATAGGGACCGGGGAACATAGGGACTGATCTTAAAATATTTTGCTGATATTAAAAATTTACAGTGTATATAATAAAACCTCACTTTTGTAAGAATGACTCCGACTTCTGACCAATCAGATTTGAGAATTCAGCATAATTGTGTAATGAAGACATATCGTCCCTACTTTCTTGTTTCGCTGTTACTCGCAGCTGGAAGTACACGCCGTGTTGCTAAGTGTTAGTGTTCATTACCTGGTGGTTTCTTGCAGAGGAATAGATATTTATTTAGCTTCTTAATGATAATATATCTGATTTGATATCAAAATGAAAAATAAAAAGTCTCATCATTAGAAGTGAGATATCAAATTTTAGTTCACAGGTGAATTTGTATACATTCTGGAGCTAGCTGTGTAGAATTTATGGCTGTATTGTATTAGTATATAACATCGAAATGGCACAATCTGATTGGTTTACTATACTGAGGTAACACATATACATTGATGTTCTGTCCTCGTGGACTATTCACCAGTATCCACTTCTCCTTTATTGAATAAGTTTTATCTAGTCAAGTGCTCACCAATGTAATTAAAAAAAACTAATTTTTGGATAAAATTGTACCAAGCGCAGTATTTGAACCAATAATGAATTTCCAAAGTTGGAGTCTGTTTTCCCAACTGCGATGTCTGGCATTTTCATGAACGAAAAAGGACATTTACGGAAATCTGTAGCTTCTCAAAACTCCAAGGAGCTTGGTTAGTCTTTTATCAGTGCTTAACCATGGACGTAGCATGTAGGTGCCACCACGATGAAATGATATTGTGGAATGTCAGCTGTAGAGGTACGTTTTCTGAGCGACGGTCATGAATTTTAGACAGGTTGAATAGACTCTTCTCGTTCGGACTCGAATGCCATTGTTGACGGTTGAAGCTACATTTGGGGTAAGGGTGAAAATGGGGTAAACTGAAACTGTTTGTTAAAGCTGTGGTAGCTTACCTTTAAAGGAAATGGGTTGCGAAATTGTGAACAATTCTATTGATTCACTTTATAAATTAAGGGAAAAGGATCTTCACAGTTTCTCTAAGATTTGGGAGCCCTCCCTCATCCACACTGACACTATTTATTTATTTATTTTTATTTCCCCCCCATTTTTCTTCCCTAATTTTAGTCATATACAATTCCCACCCATCAACTTTTGGCCTTCCCTATCACACGACGACCACCGACCAGGGAGGGCGTAAGCAAGCACACGCTCCCTTCGTGACATGCGATGCTACCGCCTGCCTCTTTTCGAACTGTTGCGCATTCGTATTTGGGGGCGGCCTAACACACTCGGAGGGAAAGTGATACGAATGAGCTCACGTACGAATGAGCTCACAGACGCCCATGATTGGCTGGTGATCTCTGTGAGTGACAGGGAAGTGAGCGTATGCCATCCCTCCCTCCCGTGAGAGCTCGGCCAATTAGCTCCAATGGACTCCCAGTCACAGATGGCTGTGGCATCAGTCCGGATTCCTGGTCGATGCGCCACTCGGGAGCCTCACTGATACTATTTTTAATTAACTAAATGAGTGTTTCCAAAGCCCAAATCGAAAAATGTGCACCACAGTCCTTTACCATATATGGAAGGTGGCATGATCTTGGGTTTGTAACATGGATTCATGTGGGACCTAGGAAAATCCATATAGGTTCTTTGCTCTGGTAAGTCCATGCTGTGATCGACTAAGGTATGGTTTGATGTGTTCAGCACTCAGGAAAGGCTTAGGTGACCATTTAACCTTTGACCTGAACTTGCCATCCTGGTTTAAATGTTTGCTCTTAAACTCATGTCATCTTTTCTTTTCAAGGCATCAGCATTGAAGGGGAACCAACACGTAAGTTTTCACTGTTGAGAGCTAAACAGCACTGTGTTCTACTCTTTCTACACTTTTGTGCATGTTGTTGTGTACAGTTATCTTGTGAAATAATTGTCATGAATTGTTTTGTCTCCTTTGTGTGGGAATGAAGCAAGCGAATGTGAAATATACTACTCCTTATGTGAAGGACATTCAAGGATTCAGTGCTACTCCCTGTTTCTTGAAGCATGCAGGTTGAATTTTCAGACTGACATGGACAATGTCAGCGCCTCTGACTGGTGCATGTGGGACAAAGTCAAAGGGTTAGTAGTGTTCCTCTGCTTTATTGTATCGTACTTTCAAATATGTTCAAATGAGAGCTGAAGTCAGATGGGATACAATTGGTAAATAAAAATGTCAGTCGGAAAAACTCATTATCATATGATACTACAGAGACCAGACATAAGTAGACACCCAAAATTTCAGAATGAATATTTGCTGGTCGAAGAAGAGGCTTGCGTCTTGCTGCTGGGTCATAGTAGCCCATATGATGAAGATGGTGTGTAGCAGTTTTTGGGCTGGTTTGGACGTCTTCTGTAACCTTTTATACAGCAGTCTGACTCGTGTTCATTAAATTTAAGTCATTAAATTGTCAGATTTTAAAAGAAGTCGAATTGCGGGTCATTCAAGTGTCAGACAAATAGACGACAATTTGAATATTCCTCTGTCAACAATATTCATTCTGAAATTTTGGGTGTCTGTTTACTAATGTCCGGACTCTGTATATATCTGGCGGAAAGTGTACGCACTCATGCTTCATTTCTCTTGCAGTCACTATAACAAGTTCACTGTGTGCTCGGAGAACGCTGCGGAGTGCATGATACTACCATGGCCCAACAGGCTGGTGGAGGACACTTTCGTTGAAATCCACTCCTTCTATTTCCAAGAGTGTCCCACCGAGACGCTCAGGGATCCACCACCTAATGTCATCTTCGCCCTCGTCATGACCCCTATATGTCTTATCCCAGCCATGGTGGTGCTTGTCGTGCTGAAGACCAAAAACGGAGACAGGACGTCATAAAACTTGGCTCCATTTCCCTTTCCCATCTGCTCTTTTCCTGGAAAACAACTGGCACTCACATCTTCTGTGGATAGACATGAAGACCTTTCCGTACAGTAACTGGACCAAAAACCCAACGGTGGTCCTGTTTCCATCTACCTGCTACATAAATTCTGAAAAAAATTGAATGGAAAAGCTAAGCAATGGCTAGGAATCCAAGAGAGCATAACAGTTGGGTGTGTTCTCTGGATCCACAGGAAGGACTTGTTTTTATTTTCATGTGTGGAGCATTGGCCAATCACAAGCATTGGGAATGTAAACAGATGTCATGCTGCCAAGATTACCAAAGTCATGGATACTTTTAGTATTAACCTTCAGCCAACTGATCCCCACCATTGGAACATAGGGACCGGGGAACATAGGGACCGGGGAACATATGGACCGGGGAACATAGGGACCGGGGAACATGGGAACGGGGAACATAGGGACCATGGAACATAGGGACCATGGAACATAGGGACCATGGAACATAGGGACTGGGTAACATAGGGACTGGGTAATATAGGGACTGGGTAACATAGTGACTGGGTAACATAGGAACAGGGGAACATAGGGACTGGGGAACATAGAGTCTGGGGAACATAGGGACCGGGTGACGTAGGGAATGGAGAACATAGTTACTGGGTAACATAGGGACTGGGGAACATAGTTACTGGGTAACATAGGGACTGGGTAACATAGGGACTGGGTAACATAGTTACTGGGGAACATAGGGACTGGTGAACATAGGGACCGGGGAACATAGTTACTGGGTAACATAGGGACTGGAGAACATAGGGACTGGGGAACATAGTTAGTGGGGAACATAGGGACTGGGGAACATAGGGACTGGAGAACATAGTTACTGGGTAACATAGTTACTGGGTAACATAGTTACTGGGTAACATAGGGACTGGGGAACATAGAGTCTGGGGAACATAGGGACCGGGGAACATAGGGACTGGGTGACATCGGGAATGGAGAACATAGTTACTGGGTAACATAGGGACCGGGGAACATAGGGACTGGATAACATAGGGACTGGGTAACATAGTGACTGGAGAACATAGTTACTGGGTAACATAGGAACAGGGGAACATAGGGACTGGGGAACATAGAGTCTGGGGAACATAGGGACCGGGTGACATAGGGAATGGAGAACATAGTTACTGGGTAACATAGGGACTGGGGAACATAGTTACTGGGGAACATAGGGACTGGTGAACATAGGGACTGGTGAACATAGGGACCGGGGAACATAGGGACTGGAGAACATAGTTACTGGGTAACATAGGGACTGGGGAACATAGGGACTGGGGAACATAGGGACTGGGGAACATAGTTACTGGGTAACATAGTTACTGGGTAACATAGGGACCGGGAAACATAGGGACCGGGGAACATAGGGACCGGGTGACATAGGGACCGGGGAACATCGGGTCTGGGTAACATAGGGACTGGATAACATAGTTACTGGGTAACATAGGGACTGGGGAACATGGGGACTGGGGAACATGGGGACTGGGGAACATAGGTACTGGGGAACATAGGGAGTGAGGAACATAGGTACTGGGGAACATAGGTACTGAGGAACATAGGTACTGAGGAACATAGGGAGTGAGGAACATAGGTACTGGGGAACATAGGTACTGGGGAACATAGGTACTGAGGAACATAGGTACTGAGGAACATAGGTACTGGGGAACATAGGTACTGAGGAACATAGGGACTGGGGAACATAGGGACTGGGGAACATAGGAAGTGAGGAACATAGGGAGAGTTGGGAACATTGGGAGAGTTGGGAACATGGGGAGTGAGGAACATGTAATGCTAGCTCTTGTCCCCCGCATACCTCAGTCTAGATTAGCTAGCAAGTTTTCTTTCATACTTTATTTAATGGAACTCTTTTGACTATTTCTGTTTTCTTATTTTTTCTTCGAAAGATTCCTTCATGGAGTTTTAAATCAGCATGTTGCTAATCTAGCAATGAAACTAGCATGAAACTCCAGAATATATACTCCCTGTTGTGAGCTACTGTTGCTAGCTAACACTTCCGTACACTTCTTTTTCAGCTGTAAGTTTTATTTTAACAGTAGATAGATTCCTCGAATACTTTATTTTAAGGCATGTGAGTTAGTTTTAATTAGTTTAGCTTAGCAATAACCTACTATATAGCATATATATCCACTCCTGTGTGCATTAGTATTAGCTAATATTTATTTATTTATCTATTTACTAAAATTTATTTATTTATTTATTTGTTGTGAGAGAGAGAGAGAGAGAGAGAGAGAGAGAGAGAGAGAGAGAGATGGAACTATTTGCTAGTTACAATTTAGTAAATTGTGTAAAATGAGCTAGCTAGCTTTAAAAAAAATACTTTTATTGATCTATTTGCTGGTTAAGTTTAAGTCTGTCCTTCCAAGCAAGCTAGAAAGCCAGTAGATGATTAAGGAGCAGATTTCACCTAGCACAGAGCATAACGGCCAGACGGGACCCAGTGTAGATGATAACTGGGATCATGTGAATTTTATATACAGCCATGGATCTTAAAAATCAGGCAGGTTGTTATGGGATAGTAAATGAATTGGCTAGCAAAAACCTAATCAGGACCAAAGTACAAAAAAAAAAAAAGAAGTCACTTTGCTGCCCGTGGTGCTACTGATGAGGGTGTGTGTGTGTGTGTGTGTGTGTGTTTGAACCTCATCATTAGCAGCCTACTCACACAGCCCAGCAAACGCAAAACACTTGGCTGTCTGCCTTAAAGGGACAAGATGAGCGATGAGACCGTGTTCTCTCTCTCTCTCTCTCTCTCTCTCTCTCTCTCTCTGTGTGTCTGTGTGAAAGACAGAGATCAGACATGACACTGAGATGGAAACACTGCCGCTCCTTCACACACAAAGTTAATGGTCAATGACTGAACGTTCCTGAGATACGACGTTGTTTGTCGCAGCAGAGTATAAACAGCTTTATTTCAGAGAATGATAACTTTAAAGCTCAGATACATTTAAAACTCAATACATTTAAATTCAAGGTAAAGATGTCGTGATGATGACAAGCCTCTTTTCAGCTTGTCAGCATCACGACGTCTTTACCTTGAATTTAGTGTTGTAACGTCACAGTGCTCACAACAGCTGCATTATCAGGGGTGCCAATATTTATGGTTCATGTGATGTGTCTTGTGAGTAAAAATACTATTTTCTTGATTTGTGGTTAGTATTATTCTGTAATGATCCCAAGAAGAGCGGAGCACCTTTCGGTAGTCACAAGCTTTACTCCTGAACTTTGGTCCAATAAGCCAATAGAAAACAAATTGGTGTGGATAGGGTTACAGCTATTATTTTAATAAATAAATGGCAAAATTAATTTGCATAATCTTGCATATTTAATACAAATTGTAGGTAGCATTGGTAACTGTAGGAAAGCCACTGAGCTAAGAATCTAGCTAGTTTTAACTTTTAAAAAACTATTAGATTTTGTTTAGATTTATATTTAGTGATATCACCCAGCAACAGTTTTGTTTCGTAACACTTGCTATCTTGGTGAAAAGCAAGTCAGCTATGTTCAGCATACAAATTTAGCAGGGAGTGTGGGGTGCCAATAATAATAACAATTCGTTCGGCAGAAAGTAATTGAAGAATAAAAGAAACGGGACAACTTTGAACTAGAAGCTAGTTCAAAACTAGTTGAATTTATGAACCTTGTTTTAATGTGCCAAAAGAAAACAAGTGGGTGTGGCCAGGGTTACAGTTATTTTTATTTAAAAAATGGCAGAAAGGGGCGGTAAAAAAACAGGGTTGATTTGTATTTCCATGCATATTCATTTCAAGTTATCCAGCGTAGGTATCTTTAGAAGAGCTAGTTGTATGTCATAGATGTATGAACATCATTGTATTAAAATATAAAGAAAGGTTATATATTATTTATTTTAAAGGGAAAAAGCTGTTTTAATGATTTGATAGATTTGATTTTTCTCAAGATTAAAATTCTTCTGGTTTCTTTGGGATTTCGAGATTTTAGTTATCTCTTCGTCTGACCTCTGAGTTTTTGTGAAAGTGGAACCTCAGAAAATCATTCACACTCGAGCTGGAGACGCCATCATCCATCAGCTGTTTCTCGCTCTCTCTCTCTCTCTCTCTCTCTCTCTGTACTTCAGACTGCAATCTTTCTTCAATCGTCTGCCTTCAAAAATCCATCAGCAGCAGCATGATTACCTCTGATAGGAGCAGAGGAAAAATAAACAGATTGATCTCTCTCTCTCTCTCTCTCTCTCTCTCTCTCTCTCTCTCTCATAGACTCAATTTCTCCCTCTTCCTCTAATACTCATTGTTCTTCTCTTTCTATCTTTATTTCTCTCTTTGTGTGTTCCTCTCTCGTTCTGATACTGTTTCAGACTCTCTTTCTCTTTCAGTCTGTTACTTTCTCTCGTTTTCGAACTCTGTTTATGCTTTTTCTAATAAGTTCTCTCACGCTTTCCTTCAATCTATCACTCTGTCTCACATTCTTACAGTGTCTCTCTTTCACTCAATTACTTTCTCTATCTTTATTTAAGGATCCATCTCTTTCTCCAGTCTTCTCTTTTATTTTCTCTCTCTCCCTCTTTCTCTCTGTAGCTTTTGCTCCTTCTCCATTTCTTACACTGACATTGTTTTTTTTTTTTTGTCTCTCTCCTTCTCTCTCTCCTCCATCATTTCTCTCTTTCACTTCGCATTGGCTCTGCGATGGCCTGGCGAGCATTTCAGGGTGTACCCTGCCTTCACCCCATGACCCTAATAGGATTAAGCGGTTCGGCAAATATGCGAGAGTGAGTGAGTAAATAGATGGTCAGGATTTCTCTCCGAATGATCCAAATACTATTAAGTTCTTACTAAATGTACGATTAGTTCTGTAACTCACAGGAACGTCCAGCGCAGATGTTCCACTAATAACATATATATGAAATAATTTCTACTGAGGGACAATTTTATATATTTATATGACAATTTTTATTGCTACTATGTTACACAAACAATATGGCATGTGACGGTATCTAGCGATGATTTTGCAATCTTGTTTATTTTAATGTTGTACCACTGCAAGCTACACTAAAGTTCCCACGAGAACTGTAGAGAATTGAACCAAACAGACGTCTTTTGTTCTCATGAGCTCGGGGACATGACACGTCGGGATCATGAGACAGCATAGAGAGACATACGCTAGGCTTTATATAAATTCTGCTGCACTCACTCTTTACAATTGATTTGTGTAAACAAAGGGATTAGCATTGTCCTTCTGGACTTTTGTAACCTGCAACGGTTTAGCAGATGACCCCAGTAGGACTTGAGTCATCTGGAGAGTGTCAGGGCCGCGCGAACGCAAATGTCAGTGTGATGAAATGTGGAATCGGTAGCTATGTTGATATAGCGGTGGTGGTGAGTGGGTGGGGGGGAGGGGGAGGGGGTGGCGATGTGTCTTTCAGGGTAATTAGGGGGTAATTATGGCGTACAGCAGCTGTTTGATGCAGTGGGAATCTGGTTACTGGATTCGCTTCAGGACTTCATAGGAACAGCACCCTCTCTGTGTGTGTGTGTGTCATGTACTTACTGTTATTCCGCAGTTCCTCGAACACACGTCCTGAGATGTTTTATTCCTCTTATGTCCCAAACATTATTTATTTAGTTATTTTGGAACGACCAGTCCTATGTTTTTCTGCTTGTAGCTTCATTTATTGTCACCGAAAGTCTGTGAAACAAGTGCGTTCCTGATTTTACTTGCATTTGTTCAGTGTTTTCATCACTCAGAAGTAGCTACTAAGTTTTTTACCTATTTTGATTAATATTTTGTTGGTATTAACCATTAACTAACTGCTTTACAGTGGCACTTAGATATGCTAATTATGCTAATCAGAGAAAAGGCTACATGTATGTAGTTTAGTGTAATATCACCATTTAACAGTAAGATTTTGTCTACATCCTAGTCACATTGCTAATATTTTGAAATGAATAATGTTTCAGATTAGCAAAAAAAGTGGGAAATGTGGTGGGAACATCAACAAGCCAGAATTAAAACTTTAAGCTAAGCTAGCATGTAGCATTTCGCATGCAGATCTACCAGGGTTCTACATGTTTATGGGTCGTTTAGATCGTCATGTCGTTCTGAGGGACTCGGCTGCATTCCTCAGCAGGTTTAATTGTACAGGTCGCTCCGCGGCCATTACATGCGACAACTTTACAAGATTGTTCAGGAAACACTGCAACGTTCCAGTAAGTCAGTTTCTCGTGAGGTGAGTTTCAGACACAGTCTTACATCGTGTTCTGGTTATAAAACAGGTGTGTCCTCTTCAGGGTCAGGTGCTTCACTCCTTCAACCCTGAACTACTGACTCAGCCCTAAACTATAGAACGGACTTTGACCTCTGGGGGAATTTTGTGTACATGCTGTGATGTATAGACACTGTTCCACTGATACGGTGTCTCTATCCTGCAATCCTCTAGCGCAGGAGATAAGATAGGACAGAGGCTGTTCCTTTTATTGATTTACTGCCACAGAGGAGTGTGTGAACGTGACTTTGAACCTTCTGCTTTAGCTCTCACGTCACATGATTAGGGTTAAGGACACGTCCGTCCTTCTTCCTGTGTGCTGCTGCCATTGTTGTCTTTGGCTTTGAAGGCGTCCAGGATCAGGGAGTGTGAGTGTACTGAATATGACAAACGTTAACCCTTTAAGGCTTGTACAGACATCTTAACGTTCCTGTTGATGTTAATGTTAATCTGTAATGTGTTGGACAAGCCTATGGTGTACATGCTGGAGTATCAGGCCTCCCATAAATACTAATAAAATAGTTAAATAAATGTGAAACTGCTGAATTATTAACAAAACAATAGAAAAATTACAGTAACTGGTGTGGAGTAAGAGCTACAGAAACAAATGTAATAAAAAGACACAACAAAAAGTAGCACACCCAAATACACAAGTAACCGTAAATACTGGAATAGCAGGGCTACTCACTTACATAAAGTACAGCAACTACCATGAATTATCATGCTTAATTTAAACTCACTGACAAACTACCATAACTACCATAATAGTAGCACACCTACTGCACGCACTGACAGACAAAATATTGTAAATGACTGAGTAGGTGACGTACTGTAAATACATTCATAATAAATCTACTGTTATTGCTGGAGTAGCACACCTATGACAATCATGCTAACAAGTAATCAAACTACCGTAATTGCTTGAGTAGCACACCTACAACAAATATGGCAACAATCAAACTACTACCTATAACCTACTAACTACTAACAATGTAACTGCTCAAACAGCACGTGTATAACAATTAAACACCATAATCACTCAAGGAGTACGTTTACATATTTGATAATCAAACTAGCAGAAGTAGCACATTTACCATAAACACACGAACTAAAGGACAAACTACCTTAGTGTCTGAACACAAATGCATAGATTAGCTACCGTAATTACTGGAGTACTAGAGAAAACGCAGACAAACTATGGCTGGTACGATGTTCCAATAGTTCACCTGGTATTGTATTTGTGGTTGACGTGCTACTTTAGTCACAAATAGACAAACTGCCTTAATTACTGGAGTAGCAGGACATCAGTAAAATATACAGTACAGACCAAAAGTTTGGACACACCTTCTCATTCAATGAGTTTCCTTTCTTTTCATGACTATGAAAA
>JAQMYF010000022.1:14507884-14520229 GCA_030014195.1 Neosilurus mollespiculum
GAAAAATTACAGCTGCTATCACTCACTCACTAACGTACTCACTCACACACACACACACACACACACACACACTTGATCCAGCTGGAAGTTTTGGCCTGTTTCCCATCTGTGGGAGTTGAAAAGTCAATTGGAAATGAATGGGCACACGAACACATGGTAGACTAAGACACACACACACACACACACACACACACACACACACATACACACACATACACACACTCACACACACTAAAATGGCTTTTACACATCCCGTAAAAAATTCTTTCGTTTTTGGTTGTGTTTGCTCAGCAATTTTTTCCCCAGTGTTTTCTTTATAAACTCTGCAGTATTTTGAGCGAGTACGAGCTTTCCACAGCAGAAGCTAAACCATTCTAGCATTACCATAATCTGTACTGCACCAGTGCAACTTGAACAATCTCAACACTTACTGTCACTGTTATGACTGTGGTTCTGTATTTCCAAACCAACGTCTTGTTAAATGTGTTCAGTACAGCCAGAGTTTCAAAATCGACCTGCACTCTGCCCTGGATCTCAGCAGGGTCTGAATGGCTGAACATCCACACCACCGTACACTCAGATCCCTGCTGGTTTAACGACTGCGCCGCTAAACAGCACACAGATCACTGAGGTTTGTGAAACATTCGCTCTCACAGTGACACTTCTGCGGTCTCGGAGCGCAGATAGCTTTTCTTGATAACCTTTTCATCACCTCTCATTAGGAACAGAGATTCGAGGTACTAAGAAAAAACAGGGGTAGGGTATGAGGTTTTCTGGAGCAGTGCATTATGGGAAAGGGTTTTACAGACTTTTTTTAAATCTTCTATTATTTCTAAGGTAAGACATACACAATAGTATCTGGACCAAAGTAATAAGTAAGTGTGAAACTTCTAGAGCATTAGTTCAAAACAGGCTGTAAGGCAACAAAATAGAAAAAAAATGCCTAGAGAAGTGAATACTTAGCAAGCCGGTGTAACAGAGACATTTGTTTTTCATTCATTAATTAATTCGTTCATTTTCTAAGCCGCTTAATCCTATTTAGGGTCACGGGGGAGGCTGGTGCCCATCTCAGCCAACTCTGGGTGAGGGCGGGGTACACCCTGAACAGTTCACCAGGCCAATGCAGGGACAACACACATACAAACATTCACACTCACTATCACATCTGGGGGCGATTCGGAACAGCCAATCAGGCTACCGTGCATGTTTTTGGACTGTGCGAGGAAACCGGAGTACTTGGTGGAAACTCCACAAACACCCCTAGTCCAGGAATTGAACCCAGGACCTTATTGCTGTGAGGTGAACGTGTTAACCACCGCGCCACCGTGCAGCCCAGATAGGATTATAATTTAGATCACGTCATATTTTACCGTCTACCCAAATGAAACACCTGCTTCTCATCGTCTAATCAGTATCCCTAATTAATGAGGTCTTTACTGGTAAATTATGATTCAAATCTACTACGTGAGCTTCTAATGAGGAAAATGAGGGGATTTACACACTGAAGTACTGCACGGAGCCTCAATAACACATCAATGGATATGGATTTACTGAGTCAACAAACACAAAGGGTTACCAAGCCAACCGACAAGCACCTATCTGTTCATTTTTACTCTCCCTTCCTCTCTTCTTTTCAGCTCACTTTTTAGTGTTTAGCCTAGCAACTGTTATGTTGTACTTAAAGTATGTTCATAAAAATATTTAACATTCACGCTTGAAAAGATCTGGTCCTATCTGTAACGTCCTTCAGTTTTCTGGACTGTATTCAGTATATTGACAGAAACATGATGTAGTGTGAGTGTGTGTGTGTGTGTGTGTGTGTGTGTGTGTGTGTGTGTTACTCTCAGGGCTGCAGCACCACCTACTGGACATCCAGTTTACTTTTAATTAAAATACTAATGATACAAGTGAGAGACACGAGTCGGAAAGTTAGTAACAGAATTACAGACACACGCAATGTTCCTTGTTTCTCCGATTAGTTAGTAAAAAAAAAAAAAAAGAAGTGGACAAACAGAACCCAAAAACGTGACCCTCTAGATTCCTATCAAACACACATGCATATTTTTATGTTAGGTGCCTTGCTCAAGGGCACTTCAGCTATGAATGTGGAGGAAGGGAAGGTGCAGCTCACTCCCCCACCGCCACACATTTTTCCTGCTGGTTCAGGAATCGAACCAGCGACCTTTCGGTCCCAAACCCACTTCCATAACCATCCGGCCACGGCTACCCCCAAAGAATCTGTATTTAGGCTGCATGCCTCATGTGAGGATCGAACTCATGACCTTCAAATTAAGAGGCCGACACGCTACCTATTGCGCTAATGTGGCAGGTAAATATGTCGATAAATTTACATTTATGGCATCTGTGACTTACTTTTTACACAGATGAGCAATTGAGAGTTAGGGGCCTTGCTCAAGGGACCAACAGTGGCAGCTTGGTGGTACTGGGGCTTGAACCTCCACACCTTCAGATTAGTAACCCAGAGCTTTAACCACTAAGCCACCACTGCCCATATAAACGCTAAACGACATGAGAAACACTGACTGCATTTTTTTTAATACCCACCCACAAAGCTCCATAAAAAAACTTCACAGAACCACAGGACCAGGACATAGTAATGACTAACCTGTAAAAAAGCGCATCCACTTTGCTACGTGCAACATCTTCCACTAATGTAACTCAGAGTTAGTAAAGTTCTTACATTTATATTACTTTCTATTTTGATTAATATTTACAGTGTGTGAGTTGAGTTTCAGTCAGTTTTACAAGCACATAAGTCATTTTATTTTCGTATTTTGGTGACTCAATTAGGAGCGGCACGGTGGCATAGTGGTTAGCATGTCCGGCTCACAGCAAGAAGGTCCTGGGTTCGAGTCCCAGTCTCGGTGAGGGCGTTTCTGTGTGGAGTTTGCATGTTTGCGTGGATTTCCTCCCACAGACCAAACACATGACCATGGCTTGGTGGCTGTTCTAAATTGACCCTAAGTGTGAGTATGAGTGTGAATGGTCGCGTGTGTGTTGGTCCTGTGATGGTCTAGTGAGCTGTTTAGGTGTACCCTGCCTTCGCCCAGTGTTGGCTGAGATGGGCGCCTGCCTCCCCACAACCCTAGTAGGATTAAACAGTTTGGATAATGAGTGAAGGACTTGATTATTTTTAATTTAGTTTATATTTAGTTTTCGTTTTTATTTTTACTACACATTACTGCCACCTTCTGGAGCTTGTTTGTTACTGACTCGTCTTCATCTTAAAGTAGTGTAGAAACTACAGTGCAAATTGCAGCAGAACATTTTGTTTTGCATTAATTTTAAAATAACATTTTTTAAACAGTGTTGTTTATGATTTATTATGAAAATAAATGATTTTATTGGTACCACTAATTACACACTCCATAGCAAAGAAATAACAGACCTCTGAATACTGTACTTAACCAATCAGGATCCAGTATTCAAATGAGCACGTAATCACTCCTTTTAGAGTGTGCTGTTACTTGTGCCCTAATTGAATTGAGTAACGTCTGCTTTCTCGTAATTTCTGGATACGCACTCCTTTGCTCGACTGCTTAATCCTAATAAGGTTGCAGGGAGGCTGGAGCCCATCTCAGCCGACACACCCTGAACGGCTTGTCAGACCGTTGCAGGGTCAATACACACACACACACACACACACACACACAAACCACTCAACACTCACACTTAGGGGCTATTTGTAACAGCCAGTTAGCTTAATGTACACGTCTTTGGACTGTGGGAGGAAACCGGAGTACCTGGAGGAAACCCATAGAAACGCAGGGAGTTTGCAATGTCTTGAAAATATTTGTTTCAAGTTATTAATACAAAACAATCCAGTTCCACCGGATGTGTGTAATTGGGCTGGATTGAAATGATTAACTAGTTTGAAGTCAGCGATGTACCTCATCAACAACGTGAATCCGGGTTTCAGTCACATTACTGTATACATGTAATGTGACCCGAACTCTGGCTTAAAGCATGAAATACAAACCTTTTCTTTATACCAGTTTTCACGACCACCTGTACTTTTCTTGCTTAAACAGTCCTAGGTACCTTAGAAGATGCAGCCTTCCTGGTATTCATCGTCTTCAAAAACTAAAGCAAGAAGGGCTTAAAATTCTAGAAAGATCCGTCAGATAAAACCGATCCTTCATTCTCTCGCCAGTCAGTTCTGCCTCCTACATGAATTACAGCAGCTCTATAACGGCTTTCCCTGCTTTCTTCTTCTCTCCTGTGGTATAACATCTCCACAGGAATACGCCGTCCAAGCTTAGAAACAGCATGAATAAGTTACTGGAATTAGAACGAACGCCTCCAGAGTGGTCTGCGTGGGAGACATGCACACATCACGAGGAGGAAATCGAACCCAGCTCCTCTAATTGAAGATAAACGAAAAGTCAGTATTTTAAATCGAAAACACACACACACACACACACACACCTCCATCCCATCAAAAAAAATGGGTCACTGCTGTCTATGAATTTATTTTATTATAATTTAACGATTTTCTGACGGCGCAGTGGTTGGCACGACCATGTCACAGCAAGAAGGCCTGGGTTCTGTTCCCGGGCTCGGGGCGTATCTATGTGGAGTTTGCATGTTCCCACCATGCTTGAGTGGGTTTCCTCTGGGTGCTCCAGTCTCCTCCCACAGTCCATAAACATGCACAGTAGGTTTACTGGCTGTTCCGAATCACCCCTAGGTGTGAGAGTGAGAGTGAATGGTTGTATATGAGTTGGCCCTGCAATGGCACGGCGAGCTGTTCAGGGTGTATCAACCCTAATTAGGATTAAGTGGCCTAGAATACGAATGAATGAATATTAATTTTTTTTCATCATTCATTCATTTTCTAAGCTGCTTATTCCTAATTAGGGTCGCGGGGAGGCTGGCGCCCATCTCAGCCGACTCTGGGCAAGGCCGGGGTACACCCTGGATAGCTCGCCAGGCCATCGCAGGGCCAACTCATATACAACCATTCACACTCACACTCACACCTAGGGTGATTTGGAACAGCCAGTTAGCCTACTGTGCATGTTTTTGGATTGTGGGAGGAAACTGGAGTACCCGGAGGAAACCCATACAAGCATGGGGAGAACATGCAAACTCCACACAGAAACGCCCGAGCTGGGAATCGAACCCAGGCCTTCTTGCTGTGAGGCGGACCTGCATTTGGGAATATTTCTGCAGAAACTAATTAATTGTACTTGTGTGAGCTTCCATTTCTTTAATATCTGAAACCAAAGTGAGACGTCTAGTGGCAAACAGGCAACACAACAAGCTGCAGGAATGAGTTGTCTGAAGGGGTACCTTAGTGTGGATGTGTGAACATTTTGTACTATAAATAGCATCAGCGTCGGCTGGCATTCATAGAAGCTCGAAGGACAGTGTATATCCTGTATAATAACTCCAGAGCCCGATATTAAACTCCAGATATCAGTGAATCAGTATTCGGTTTATTGTTTTTGTTTTTCATTGTTGTGGTGGTGCGCTTTTGTAGAGAAATGTTGACACGTGAGATCTCCCTGCCTTATCTATCCACTTGTGATTGGATCACCCAAGACAGAGATTAAGAACCTACGCTCAACAAGGCCGAGACCGTTCACCTGAACTGGACCACTTTGATAACGAACTGCAAAACCGGACCATAGCACTGAACCACCGCTTTAAAAACATCCACTGTTGCAAGGAGTCTCCAGTGTCAGTCAAAATTAAAGCTGTGCCTCAATTCCTCGATGTTCTAGGATTGGTCTGGATGAGAGCCTCTGATCACTCTGAAGCTCTAGAATGGCTTGAGTCCAGTAAGAATCAGAAGGAAACTCCATGATAGTGCTGAGGGCTTTCAGAACATTTGTCCTCTAGAAGGTTCTAGGATGTTCCAGTATACAGTAGAAGCCCATGAACAGATGGAGATGTTTAACGTTTCCAGTGTCTTAGAACATCTCAGTATGGAAGCCTGGGTTTATCCTGGGGGGAACTAGGGCATTCGCATTCCAAAATGTTGACATTTTTAAGGTGCCAGAACTTCTCAGTATAAAAAACAGCAACCAGACCATCCATCCATCCATCCATCCATCCATCCATCCATCCATCCTCTTCCACTTACCCGATGTTGGGTCACAGAGGCACCATGTCTAGGAGAGAAACCCAGGCATCCCTCTCCCCAGAGATGCTCCAAAGTTCCCAGACCAGACAGCATATATCCCTCCAGCGATTTATGTGTCTGCCCCGGGGGCAACCAGACTAGAATATTGATGTTCCACCTGTTATAGAGGAGTTTATATGGTTTCTTGGTGTCTGACAGGCTTTCATTCGGAGAACCTGTACAGCCCTGCATCTACAACAATCCACAAACCTCTAGAAAGCCTTCAAGAACTTAAAACATCAGTTCCCAACACTGGATTCAACATTGTGAGAAGTTCCCACACCACTGCATCTTCAGGGCTCTGGAAGTGGAATGTTATAGAATGTCATCAGGAAAGTTTCTCGAACATGGGGAGCTTCAATTGTTCTTCAAATAGAATTTCTCAGGCTGATTCTGGGCTTTAATTCCGGGACATTCTAGAACAGTCAATGCTTCGATGTTCTGAGAAGTTTTGGAAGCCCTTGCAGAACACCTGGTTCCTTGAATGCTTTGTTTGAATGTTCTAGAAATTCTGGCTTTGACGATGGGCTTCCATCCTGAGAAGTTCCCTAACACTGGGAGCGCTGACATTCTGGAAATGTCATCCCGAAAGGTTCTAGAGCACTGTAACCCCCAACAGAACCTCTCTGTCAGACCATATGCTTTCATCCTGAGAGGTTCAAGAACCCTGGGAGCTTCAGTGTTCTGACGCATTCTAGAAAACTGAATCGTCAACCTTCTGATAAGTTTTGCAACAACTCAAGGACTGCAGAACTTCTCCGTCTGATGGGGTGCTTCTAGAACACCGGAGCCCTTAACATTTTAGAAGCTCGGTGTCCTACAACATCCCTGACTGTACGCTTTCATCCTGAGAGGTTTGATGTTCTGGACCCTCAGCTTTCAAGAACTTCTCAGTCTGATTGTTAGCTTTCCTCCTGAGAAACAGCTAGAATTCTGGGAGCTTCAGTGTACTAAGAGGTTCTAAGGTGCCGGCAACCATGTGGAACTTGACGGCTCTAGAACTTCTTAATCTGACAGTAGGCTCTCATCCTGGTTTTAGAGGGTGTCACACCTCAACAGGCACTCACACACACACACACACACACTACACCCATGTTCTGACTCACCGAAAGTGACGGTCTTCTCACGGTGGTAGTAACCATCCGCATCCTTCTTCTTCAACATGGAGCACAGATCCATGGTGTGGACGTTCTCCTCACCAAACACCCGCTGTTCAAATGCAGAGTACAGGCTCAGGTCCAGCTTCTTCACTCCCTACAACACATGTACACGGGATGAGCTCTGGCTGATACACACTCACACAAAGCTAAAGACAGGAACATGATGTACAGCAGTCTGTTGAGGCCGATAACCTCCAAAGGAAGTGTCTGGCGAAGATTAAAGAGGCGACTCCTATCTATCGCTGACATCCTGAGAGTGAAGTCTCGAACATCCACACGTGCAAAACAGGACTACCGATCAACACATGAAAGGATGTGTGACATCGACAAATGGAAAAAGAAAGAAAACAAAATAGCTCGGTGCTAAAACCGCCTCGTGACTCCATGAAGCCGGATGCTGATGTCAGCTGATGACAGAGCGAGACGATGAAACAATTGGAACTTTCTCAACACAAACATTCAACTATTGTTTCTACTGCAAGTTCGAGCGGGGGCGTAGACAGTACAGTGATACGTCCCGCAAGCAATAAAGGGGACCTGTGGTGAATTAGTGTTACTAGCTATTTAAAACGATCATGTTTGATATGGGTATGCTCAGAGACATGTCGCCTTCCTCATTGGCTGTTCCAGGCAGGTAGCGACGTGAACTCGTCGGATTGGCTGGGCTGCGTCACTGACCCCGTGCATCATAACACATTATCGGCCAGTGCTGAGCTGCACAAACAAGAAGCACGGAAATCGCACACAACATTTCTTTTGTGTTCCTAAACCAACTGATGACAGGAAAGCCGAGTTCACTGCATAAACCATTTTGGATTTACCGTCACGCTCATCTCTGGCAGCATTCTCACCCTCGGAGTCACTAAAATGTGGCGTCTCACTGTCTCCACGAGGCTCCTCCCTCCCTGGTTCAAATAGATAACCATTAACACCCACAAGTTTTTTTTTTTAATTCACCTAAACTGTTGCTCGTTGAGTAGATCTGCTTGTTTACATGCTCTGGACAACCCCGCCCAACCAGTTCACATCACTTCCTGGGAAAAAAACGACTGCTAACCATTGGTTTTGCCCCCGCTAGTAATCCACGGGATAAAATTACCCAGTTTTGTGCTTTTCATGGCCATTTATGTTAAAATAAGCTTGGTATCGATTAAACGTAAACACTATCTGCATTAAACAAGGTGATGGAAGAAGGTGCAGAGATCCAGATTCAAATCTAGTTACAAGGCAGTCAGTCACGATGATTCGAAGATGTGAATAATGCACGTGAAAGATCACACAAAGATGTGATTAAAACAAATTGTTCCGGATGGACTCTCCGTCAGTGCTATAGCGGAACATTTCTACACCTTACATTCCTTATGAATTAAAAATCTCTAACATAAATTATCCCTCCATCCCTCTGCCGAATCGTTTAATCCTATTAGGAAGGCTGCCGCCTATCTCGGCCAACACTGGGCAAAGGTGGGGTACACCCTGAGCAGCTCGCCGGTCCATTACAGCATTACAACCACTGACTTGTACTTACGCTTAGGGGCAATTTCATTCATTCATTCATTCATTTTCTGAACCGCTTAATCCTAATTAGGGTCGCGGGGAGGCTGGCGCCCATCTCAGCCGACTCTGGGCGTGGGCAGAGTACACCCTGGACAGCTCGCCAGTCCATTACAGCATTACAACCACTGACTTGTACTTACGCTTAGGGGCAATTTATAACAGCCAATTTGCCTAATGTGCATGTCTTTGGTCTGTGGGAGGAAACCCACACAAGCAGAGGGAGAACATGGAAACTCCACCCAGAAACACCACCATTCTTCAAACAGGACTGCACCCACTACACACTTTGGGTTCTAGATTGTGGGCTTTCATCCAGGAAACTTTCTGCCAAGTAATGCAGAACTTAATTGTGCGGGAAATTCCCGATCCCAAGACGGCTTCCATCCTGGGACATCGTAGAACCCTAAGACCTTCCAGGTTCTAGATCGCTGAGAACTGCACTGCTCTAGAACTACAATAATTCGAGAACTTCTCGTTCAAATCAAGGGATTCTGTCCTGGGACATTCTAGAACACTGGAAGCAATATTCTAGAACTCATTCCAAGTGTTCAAGAACTTCTTCCATCAAAACATTTTTCAGTGTGAACTTCCTGAAAGGTTCTACAACATTCTAGTACTCAAATGCTCTTGAAGTTCCCTGCATAGCTGTGGGATTTCACTATCACTGTTACTATAGAACCCTGCTTTGAGCATGCTTATAGAACCTCTCGGTATGAGCATGAGAGAAATTCTAGAACAATGGGGAATTTCACCTCTTGTGACCCCACTATCTGCATATTTTTAATTATTATTTTTTTGGAAATTAATTTTTAGTCATATCCAATTCCCACCCATCAACTTTTGCCTTCCCTATCACACGACCACCACCAACCAGGGAGGGGCGTAAGCATGCACATGCCCCCTCCGTGACATGTAATGCTACCACCCGCCTCTTTTCGAACTGCTGCGCATGTGTATTTGGGAGCCGCCTAACACACTCGGACGAATGAGCTCACAGACGCCCATGACTGGCTGGTGATCGCTGTGAGTGACAGGGAAGTGAGCGTATGCCATCCCTCCCTCCCGTGAGAGCTCAGCCAATTAGCTCCCATGGACTCCCGGTCACGGATGGCTGTGGCATCAATCTTGATTCGAACTTGCGATCTCCGGGTTGATAGTCGTGCACCTTGTCAATGCGCCACTCGGGAGCCCTGCTGTCCACATATGAGGACATGATATTTTCTTCCAACTACATTGTGTGTATGGCCTTGCACGGTTCTCACATGAGGGCTATTGGGTGCTACACCTTTGTCGAACTTCTTCCTGTTTAAAAATGTTGATCAAGTTCCATAATTATCAGGTGGTAAGGAAGAGAGGCGGTGCGGAGAAATGACAAGACACACAACATTAGTGTTTGGGTCTTAGGAGGTTAGGTTTGCAGCATTACTCCTTCCATTAATGTTGAAGAAACATTTTCTTAGAGAAAACTTCACCATATCAATAATTTAAAAAAATATATGTTTATTATGCGGCGCATCCCTGGTGTAAATAAGCGGTTACTATGGAAGCGTTAAAATATTAGGGAGAGTGCATTAATACAAGCTTGAGCTACATTCAGAGCTGTTGTTATGGAACATTTATCAACACCTTCTGACCAATCAGATTCCAGAAATCAACGGTTGCTCAGTATAAAATAAAACTACAATATTTTCACTGTACCATGGAAAATCATCATGTAGTAAAAAAGTCCCAGTGCAAAGCGTCCGAACGAGATTAGACGCCATGACCAAATTCCATCACAGAACCATCGATCCAGAACTAAATTAAGAAACGCTGTAAAGGATAGCAAACACATCTTCAAAAAGCAAAAACCAAAAATAACACCATTTTATTAGTTACGAAAACAGGTAGCATGTAAAATCACGCAGTCCGATTCCCAAATCCCACCACTTCCCTCAATCCGAGTCCCTGATTATCCCACTTTACGGTTACGCAGGTTTGTCCGGTTCCTGCTTTCCTGGAGGAATGAAAGCATTCTGAGAAGCGGTTCTCACCTGCCGCCGGAGCCTGGGTGCCCGTGAGAGTTTGATGAAGGTCAGGTGAGGTTTGAAATCCTTCTGGTCTCCGGTTGGGATCCCCTTCTCCTCAAACGCCCTCCTGACTGAGTCTGGAACAACAGCGGAGACAGAGATAGAGAGAGACTCAGCTAACAGGAGGGGCGAGGCTATATACAGATCAGAGAGGATGGCTTTAAGACTGAAACCCTTCCATTGCTTAATGTAAGACAAGGAGGGAATCAATACTTAGAGAGAGAGAGAGAGAGAGAGAGAGAGAGAGAGAGAGAGAGAAGGAACAAGAATGCGGTGAGATATTGACCTGGGATAAAAACAGAGTGATGACGTTGGGTGGCAGATTCACTCCCCACACCCCCAGCTATACATGATATGATTACGTGCACATAGAGGACATTAGGAGATACATGGATTCTGATTGGCCAGAAGGTGTAGATTAACGTCCTCTAACAGCAGCTCCTACAGTAGTGCAGCTGCAAATCACAGGTTCATCCTGTTAACCTTATTGGAGACTAACAGCTCACCGGGAACATTCCACATAAAAGTGATTCTAAAAATGGTTGATATGGAAAATATTTATTGCCAATTTGGGAGAAAACACCAAAGAAACTAAAATGGAGTTAAAACTAGTCTCGTCCGGAAGATAGGCCATATTCGCGATCGGGTCCAGTTGAAAAAAAGTGAAATGAATAGGCTGTAAAGAGCATGACGAAGTGATGTAGGACCAAAAGCAGAGGGGATGATGGTCCATGTCGGTATCTCTGTGAGCACCCTGGAGAACCAGGGATACCTGATACGTTCATGATGATGGCCTGGGGCTACCAGCATCATAAGGTCCTTCCCCGCCTCTTGTCTATCAGATGTACCTTTCTAAACAAGCAGCACTGGACAGGAAATTCAACCGCTTCTTGCAGAGATAGATGTCAGTCCCAGAAGGTTTGATGAAGTCGGCCTTTCCGTCATCTTTCAAGCTGCACCTTAGTGGAGGAAGAGTGCAAGGTGGTTCATGGATATCAGGTCATAATGAGGCGACGTAGCAGGAAGGATTTCCAGATCCTACGTACAAGGGATCAAGCAGCAGGGCATTAAGCAGTTACATCATTCTGACATTGTTGGCTAGACGAACCCGGGTAGGCTTGAACCACCCCAGGCTACATCACTAGACCAAGCTAGTAGACAGCATATCCAAGGAATAGTGCAAAGAGTGAAGTTGGACTCAAAAATTGGCTGCTTGACCACTTGTCGAGATGTTGATATATCCGCATGATGATTGCGGAAGTCGTTGCTGTCATGTCGCATCATAACCCGATGTCCTTTGAGCAACTTGAGTACTCTTCCACCACCAGTGTTCTTCAGAGGTGCTGGAAGGGCTGATCTTCTGAGGAAGCTGTTAAATCTCTGGATGGTGCAGCAAAACTAATAAGCA
>JAQMYF010000022.1:14571562-14595413 GCA_030014195.1 Neosilurus mollespiculum
TTATCCTCCAGATCCCACACTGCTCACCGAGGACATCACCAGGTATGCACAAACACAGAGACACACTCTGATTTGGGTATGAACATGACATACATGCCATGTAAAAACTTAGTATCTAGTCAGGTCATGTGTGTGTGGACAGGTATCTGGTGTGTCTGCAGTTGAGGCAGGACATTGTGTCGGGTCGGTTGCCATGTTCTTTCGTCACACTCGCTGTGCTCACCGCCCTCACGTTGCAGTCCGAACTCGGAGATCATGACTCGGCTGAGCAGCCGCTCCACTCCATCTCCGACTTCCATCTTGCTAAAGATCACACCAAAGAGCTTGAGGATAAAGTCCTTGAGCTGCACAAGTCCCACAGGTCTCTTTCTCCATCACTCTCTCTTGCTCTTTCTCTGTCTGTCTGTCTCTGACTGTCTCTCTCGCACACGCACGCACACACAGATATGATTTTCTGGAAAAAAAAAAAAATTTACATTCTGTAGCTGTCAGGCAGTGGTGGTTCAGTGGTTAAGGCTCTGGCTTGGTGGTTCAAGCCCCAGTACCACAAAGGTACCCCTGCTGGGCCCTTGAGCAAGGCCCTTAACCCTCAATTGCTCAGTTATATAAACAAGATAAAAATATAAGTTGCTGTGGCTAAGGGTGTCTGCCAAAGGCCACAAGTGTCTGTGTAGTGTTGCTGTCGCTCTGTCTGTCTGACCGTGTGTGTGTGTGTGTCTGTGTAGGGGAATGACTCCAGCTATGGCCGATATTAATTTCTTGGAAAATGCCAAAAAGCTCTCCATGTATGGTGTCGACCTTCATCAGGCAAAGGTAAGCTCTGCCTACACATACAGGTAAACCCCATCTGCTCCAAAGTAGAACACGAATGTAAGCCCCACCCATCACAAGGTATAATAACCATCCTCCATAACATAACATGAATGTAAGCCCTACCCACTATAACATTTATAGCACGGATGTTAACCCCACCCACAAATTATGTATAACGCAAACCATAGGCCCCATACTGTTAGGAGAGAGAGTGATTTTTTTTTTTCTTTTTTATGGGGAGAAGGATGGAGGGATGTGGGGAGTGTGTATGTGTGTTAAAAGCTTCCCTCAGCATCCCTACATTTGTTAATCTGTTCCATCCATTAGAGATATTGATTTCCAGCTGTTCCCTTATCACACATGCGCGCGCACACACACACACGTGCGCTCATTTCCTCTGCGTGATGGAATAATGGGTTTATGAGATTGATATTTCTGTTAATTCGGAAAAAGGAAATGAACCGAAGCTGGAACACTGAAGCAGGGCTGCATCCCAAACCACACATTAGTTCCCCATCCAGCGCGTCCTGCTGTGTGGTTTGGAACACAGCCGTCTGGTCTTTGTGGTTTAATCCACAAATCTCTGTAGCAGAACCACAGTTATGACCTCTTTGTAAACATACATCACTTTTTAAGGGTGTGTGTGTATGTGTGTGTGTTAGGACTCTGACGGTGTGGACATCATGTTGGGAGTGTGTGCTAATGGTCTGCTGATCTACAAAGACCGTCTGAGGATCAATCGCTTCGCCTGGCCCAAAATACTTAAGATTTCTTACAAACGCAGCAACTTTTACATCAAGATCAGACCAGGAGAGGTGTGTGTACACACACACACACACACACACACACACACATGCATGCACGCACGCACACGTATGTATACTCATATAAGCATATATATATACAGGCATATGTACAGACATATACATAAAGTGTGTGTGTGTATACACACAAGAATATATACAGACTAAGTAACAGTGAGTGTGTGTGCGCGTGTGTGTGTGCCAGGCGGAGCAGTTTGAGAGCACAGTGGGCTTTAAGTTGCCCAACTATCGTGCTGCCAAGAGGGTTTGGAAAGTTTGTGTGGAGCATCACACCTTCTTCAGGTAAAGCACACACTCAGGCCACGCCTCTTTGTCTGAGACTGACACACACTCAGGCCACGCCTCTTTGTCTGAGACTGACACACACTCAGGCCACGCCTCTTTGAAACTGACACACACTCAGGCCATGCCTCTTTGTCTGAGACTGACACACTCAGGCCACGCCTCTCATTGAGACTGGCAGACTTTCAGGCCACGCCTCTTTCAATGATATTGATACACAATCTCAGCCGACACCTCCTTTTCTAAGACTGACACACTCTCACTCTCCATTACTTAGACTAACTTGTGCGTTTGTGTGTGTGTGTGTGTAGGTTGACTAATCCAGAGCAGCCGGTGAAGTCGAAGTTCCTGACTCTTGGTTCTAGGTTCCGTTACAGCGGAAGAACCCAGGCTCAGACGCGACAGGCCAGCAGTCTGATCGACCGACCCGCTCCACAGTTCGTCCGTACAGCCAGCAAACGCAGCTCGCGCAGCCTCGACACCGGTAACCCTCACACACACGTACACGCGCACACAGAGTGTGTGTGTGAAGACCGTAAATTCAGACACAGGAAATAAGAAGCAGTGTGTTTCCTGATTGCAGGATGATGGATAAAGTGAGACAGAATGAGTGTATTCTGTCTCTCCATAACGGCACACGTTTCCGACTTTTCCTCTTAAACTGTGGAACAGAATTGTGTGGAATTTTTATCCATCTGTTTTTCTCACATCAGATCATTCAGCCTTCACGCTACACAAGTCGGAGTGTGGGCCAAGTGTTAGGGAATGACACTGACACATATGGTCTCAGCTGGGTGTGACAGCGAGTACACACACATGCATGGATTGCTGAATTTGGCCGTGGCTGTGTCACATGACTGCTCATCTGTGTCACAGCTCAGATTCTGAGCGCTGACCTCATTATTTTTTCAGCATCTGTACAGCAGCAGTACGCATTACTGAGAAACAACACCACCTGGCGATCTGTCACAGTAGCACACCACACATCTCAATAAACACAGAGCACACCGTCTATACCACACATCTGGATAGACATTGTGTACACTGTTTACACAGCACATCTGGAAAGACCCCATGTACACGGTCTACACAGCACACCGGGATACACACTATATAAACTGTCTCTACCACACATGCATACACACATGCACTGTCTGCACAAAACATCTGGATACCCATGCACACTGTCTACACAACACCTGGATACACACCATGTTCACTGAGTACACCCCATGTACACTGTCTACACAACACATCTGGATACACACCATGTACACTGTTTACACAGCACCTCTGGATGCACACCCTACACATCTGGATGTATACTGTCTATACAACACATCTGGAAACTCACTGTACAGTCTGGATAAACAGTGTACACAACACATCTGGATACATACTGTGTACACTGTCTATACAACACATCTGGATAAACCGCAAGCACACAAACTCTACTACACATGTGGATATGTGCTGTACACATCACAAATCTGCTTAACCACCATGTTCACAGCAGATCTGGATAAGCACACCATGCACAACATATCTGTATACACACAACACACACTGTTGACACCACACATTTGGATGCACCTCATGTACCGCATGCATGAATGATTAACGTGGTTTTGCGTATCACGTTTGTGAAGGCGGTGTTAAGTTGAATCGCCATGTGCATCTCAATGTTTGTTCGTTGTGACGTTTTTCCTTCTTCCACTTTGCAGCTCCAGTGAGCAATCGTGGCCACGCCCCTGATAAGAATGGTCGTGACCCTGCCCTGGATCTCTCCTCCGATTCTAAGGTGAGAAAGTTAATCCATTGGTTTACAAATTGCACTTTTGTCTTTACAGATTAAGGAAGGAGTCATGACAGATATGATGATGATGATGATGATAGTATTTCCTTTTTTATTTTTTTAATGCTGTATATTTTATAAAATGTGACACTGACGATGATGCAACCCACTTCCTTACCCTGTCATTCCACTCAGAGTTTCCCATCATGCTCTCTGTTTGCCGCTTCCATCTCGGATGTCATATTTAGGTCCTCGCGTCTCCAAATGAAAGAAGTGTGTCAGTGTGTTCTGATGTGCGCTCACACACTCAGGAGATGTGGCTGATCCGAGTGTGTAGGGAGCGTTACAAGCTCACGCCTGACTTCCCTTCCTGCTGTTCACTCCTTTTCACTTCTTTATTTTTCTCTTTCTCTCCTCCTCCTTCTTTCTTCTCTCTTTCACCTCTATCCACCATAAGGCTGTGTTTATTATATCAGACCTGTATTTTCACGGGAGGGGGGGGGAGGGAAAGAAAGAGAAAGGAAGGAAATGATGAGCAAAAAAATAAGAGAAGGAATAAGGGAAAAGAAGTTGATAAAGGGATGAGAAAGGAAGGAAGAAATTAAAGAATGAGAAAGGAAGAAGGGGGAAAAGCAGGAAAGGAAGTGATGAGAGGGAAAGAAAGAAGGCAACAGGAATGTAGGATTTAAGAAGAATTGGGGAAGGAAGAAGGGAAAAATTAAGAAAGAAGGGAATAGACTTCCTGGTGAGGTGTTTCTGGCATGTCCAACTGGGAGAAGACCCCGGCGTCGACCCAGAACACGCTGGAGGGACTATGTCTCTCGGCTGGTCTGTGAAGGCCCCCCTCGGAACCTGCTTAGGCTGCTGCCCCCGCGACCCGACGCGGATTAAGCCCTAGAAGATGAAGGGAATAGAAATTGAGGAAGAATGGAAGAGTATGAAGATGGGCAAAAAAACAAAGGATGGGGGAAGAAGTGAGAGAAAGTGAGGAAACAAAAAAGGATAAGAGGAAAAGCGAGTGTAAGTCATGAACATGCACTTGTTCCCCCTTCATTTATTCCTGTCCCACCTCACCAGTCCCTTTACAATCCCCTTCTACACTGTGACCTTTGACCTTTAGCCGTCTGTCTGACTAATACTGTGTTTCTCTCCTCTCCTTCCTGTACCGCTGTTTCCACTTTTCTTTTCATCATACACCTTTTTTCTTTTCATTTTTCTGTCGCTCTTCCTCACTCTTCGTTTACCTAGTCGCTCGTCATGTTCCCATTCTTCCCTTCCTCCTCATCCCTGTCGTCCCGCCCTCCCACCCTGGATACCATCTCCGAGCTCGATGTCCTGTCCGATGTCTCGGAGGATGAACCCGAGTTCGATCGTGACCCTGACCCCTACCTTGAACCCGACCTCCCTGCTGAACCTGAATCCGACCCTGATGACCCGAACCCCACCTCCTGTGCTGAAGAGAGCGTGTATGCTTTTGCTCCCCCTCCTTCCAGTGTTCCCACCGAGCACCACCCACATCCAGGCTCCTCTCTCCTGGCCTTGTTTAAGGGTGCGCACTTGGTGGACGAGGACGGCTCCATCACCCTGCCATGTCCTTCCTTCTTTCTCATTTTTGCGGTCTTTTTCTCAGCCTGCCACTCTGTGGCGCTCTCCCTGGCACTCGCACTACCTCTCGCAGTGTCGCTGTGCTATCTTGACCCCAAAGCCCATATCCGCTTCTGGGCTGCCGAGGTCATCGCCGATGCACCGCCTCAAGAGGAGACGTGTGACCCGGCCGCCTAAACCGACCCTCGACCTTTTTATTTTTTTCCCCCCTCCATAATCCACAACCTCATTGCTTCTTCGTATGGTAGTTTTGTAAAAATAGCACGCATCCCTCCTCCTCTTCCTGCTTGCAAATCGATTTTCCCAGCATTCCTGAGGGCAGCTATTTATAGCTCCTGCCCCATGAGCCTCGGTGAACCCATTAGCAATCATATAACTGAATCTGCTCTCACTGTAGACGTAGAAATTATTTTAAGAGGCTCGTCCTCTGATGCGATGTTTTATGAAGCTTGTAGCTCGCACAGAGAACAGTAACCTGTAGTTCAGCCACAGGTCTCCTTTACACCAAGTGATGTTAGTTGGTGTCATCAGGATTTGTTTATTGTCTGAACTCGGGTTTGAATTGTTATACCCCCCAAATCGATTTTAATAACGTCTCAAAATTTTGATACACATTTGCGGATAGAAGCAGCAGCATGCTACATCACTTCAAACTTCGAAAGGTGGAGGCTGGGGGGGTGGAGTTATAGCAAACATCCTAGCGCTTAGCTACACAGCTTACGTCGTAGCACTTGGCTACAAGATAAAGTTGTTTGTAGTTTTATAACTGTTTTAAATCCTAATACGATTTTCTGTAGGCATTGATTACTTGATACGTTAACCCTGTCAGAAATCAAACACCTTAGACTGCGTACGCTTCATTTTTGCTCAAACCTTTCTTTCTGTAGCTCCGTGTAACTGCTTAACATTTTGAGCTCCTGTACTTGGTCTGTAGGTTGAATCGATGTTGTTTATTTCTGTGCTGTGAGACCCAGTAAATAATCCTATGCCCAGGAAAGTGCGGAAAATAACTACCACTGTTGGATCCCTTGCCCCGCCCCTAATCACTGATTAGTGACTCCCTGAGCTCGATGCCTTTTTTTTTTTCCTCCTCATGATGTCACGCACCTCATTTTTATGGAAATGTCAGGCCTTCCCATCCATTTCACTTTTTTTTTTTTCTTCTGATTGAATCGTACATCATTTCCACCAATCAGATTCCACAGGTGGAAGAAGGGGCGGAGCCTAAGGAGGGCACAGTCGCAGAAGTCAGCGCCGAACCTGTAGCTGAGGTCTGCAGCTCATGTTCCCAGCATGCATCACTCTTTCTGTGTCTATACATATTTATATGTTTGTGTATATATAATATGCAGTTCTGAGGTGGAATGAATGACTGACTCTTAACGTTTTCTTCCTCCAATCGTGCTCCCAGACTGAACCACATGGCGCTGATTCCTCTGAAACCAAGGTTCATTTATCCCTGTGCTGAACGCTTTAAAACGCTTGTTTCATTCCGTTTTCTCTCTTTTCATCCATGTGGGGTTCGGTTCTTGGTTTTAAAATCATGATGTGATTGTGATTTATTATTTTTTTTCCAACTTGTTTATGGACGATGTTGATGTTTTGCTGGTGTTTTGTTCGCCGTTTTATTGTGAAATCAAACAGAAACCCGTCCAAACCGTTACTTAGCAGACAAGATGTCACTTAGGAAAGAAGATTTTACGGTGTTATCTATTATATGATCATCTCCAAATGTAATGGAGTCTTCCTTTTCCAAATCTCTACCCCTGGTAAAAAAAAAAAACAAAAACAAAAAAAAACCGTCAAAAATCCACACAAAGATTTTGTGCTGTCCTGGTAACAATCACGCAAACAAACCCAAGGTAAAACCTATCCTTCTTGGTGTAAATTATAATTGTGTGCATTAAAGCCACTGACGTTAATAAAATTAATGTAATTAATAAATTACACAACAAATCACAATTAAAAAAAAAACATGATTCACACACTGGTAAAATCAAACCTTTCTTGCTTTTGCATTTTTTATATCATTCATCACTTGAAGTTTAAAGGCACGAAGAAGTGATTAACAAAATCTAATTAATTTTTTTTTGTTGTTTCATGTATTTTTTTTTAAATTATTATTCAAATTTATTAATTTATTTATTGGCAAAGATTGTTAGTTGTTATTATTATTATTATTATTATTGTTGGGTTTTTTTATTTTGATATACTGTATAAATCCTACAACGGAAGTTTGGCTTCTGCATTTAACCCATCTAAAGTGAGAACACACACACACTCAGCAGTGGGCTGCCACACATCGAGAGCAGTTGGGGTTTAGGTGCCTTGCTCAAGGCCACTTCAGCCCTGACGGCGGAGGAAGGGAAGGTGCTGCTCACTCCCCCTGCCGTCACACATTTTTCCTGCTGGTTTGGTAAGCGAACCAGCGACCTTTTGGTCCTAAACCTGCTTTTCTAAGCCACAGCTGCCCCAATATACTATTTTATTATAGTTTCCAAAGCTATAAGCCACTGAAATGTTTCAGTATCATGTAATATTCGGTAGGAAATATATTTGATTATTGTTTCACTGAAACTGCTGAAGAAATTTGTGTTTGTTTCAAGGTAAATAGATGTCATGGCCTTTAAATTTGAAAGTGTAGTTAAGTAGTACACACACGCAGACGATTTTGGCGGGTTTTTGAATGGTATTTGGGTTTGGATTGTTCACTCACACACTTACTTTATTCCTTTTTCTTTGTTCTCATTCATGCCGACCTTTTATTTTATTTTTTATTTTGTCTGCTTTTTGTTTTTGACTTTGCAGAGCAAGCTGAGAGTGCAGGGAGAGAATATTTATGTCAGACATAGCAATCTAATGCTGGAGGTTCGTATCACTGTGAGAGAAGGGGGGTAATATTTACATTAAAATTAATTTAAACTCTGAAGAAAATCAGAATCTAGAGTTTGTGCTCTGTGTGCTCTTGCTCGTCTGAGCTGCCCTTCACTCTCATTCTGTGTGTGTGTGTGGGTGTGTGTGTGTGTGTGTGTGGGTGTGCACTCTTGTGCATGGCGTAATTGATGTATGTGTGTGAAATGTATAAAATGAAATGTTTTTTTTTTTTCTAATTACACTAATCCTTTTTCTTCTTTGAATTGAGTGTGTGTGTGAGAAACATTGATGATTGAGTCGATCCTGAGTGAAACACACACAGAAAATAATTATTTATGCTAAAAAAAAAAAAGCTACAGTATATGATTCTGTTGATTGTAAAATTCCAGTAAAATCAGCTTGACTTCATTTCATTTATATAAATAAAATAAACTTTTAAATGTAAAATCATATTCTTTCTGAGGAGAAGAAAGGTGGAAAAGTTTTCCAAGTTAAATGGGACACGGGGAAATATAGATCAAAAATTTTAATTAAAAATTGATGGAAAGAAAATAAAAAAAAAAAGAAAAAATTATGAAGAAAATGAAAAAATGATCAAAAGAAATGTAAAAATTAAAGGAAAATTTTAGATAAAAGAATTTAAGAAAGGAAGCTGAATAAAGAATGCACTAATTTATGCGATATTTATATGATAAATAAAATAAAAGGGAAACAAGCAGATTTAATGTGAGATGATGCGTGCACTGTGCTTCTGAGGGATGGTTGAATGTAGAAATAGATTGAAACACAGCCTTTACCTGCGTAGCCTCTGTGTGTGTTTCACTGTCGAGTGTTTCAACAACAACCCAGAGAAAAATAAAACCTGTAAAGCCTCGGCTCACTGCTGCACAATACACACTCATGGACACCCCAAAAAGGGGTGGGGCTTATGTTCAATTTATAAATTGTCCAATCGTGAAATATTTGTCTTCACCACGACATTTATGCTTCAATTCTTGATAAAGTTTGTAAAGTTAGTACGCTAGCTAAAGGTATGTAAACTGTTATTGTGTAACTGAAAGCAGTAACCGAGTTCAACTATTTAGCAACTTAGCTAGTGTTAAAGAAGAAATGGAAACGAGGAGGAGGAAATGAGTAAAGGAGTCAAGAAATCAAAAATAATCAAAGAAATTAAGATGTGAAAAAAAAAAACTCAGACAGAATGAATATTTCAGAATAAAAGTATAAAGAGAATATCAACAAAGTAATGAGAAAAAAAAGACAAGAGTACGAAGCCTAGATTCCGGTAAATATGAATAAAGAGGGATAAAGAAAAAGACTTTATTCACATCTGTAAAATTACGACTTTATCTCATTTGTCATTTTTGTGGGTTAGACCACTGTGGCTCTCAGCCCTTCATTTGTTAGAGTCTGTCGGCTCCTGATGTTCCAGCAGTGAGGCTTGGCACACACTCTGCTCCATGACTGTATTCTTACACTAATGACATGGATGTTGATTCCCCTTCCTTGTCCACCGATCGCTGTGGCAATAGGATCTGGATAAGACACAGGAAGATGTTTTGAGGCATCAGGCTAGCATTAGCGAGCTAAAGCGAAGTTTTATGGAGGCGGCTCCAGAGCCTCGACCCAGTCAGTGGGAAAAGCGTCTGACGGGCAGCCCCGCCGCCACCAGCCTACGTCCGCCCGTCCCAGGGGTATGTGTGCTTCTGCGCCAGGATTCATGCCAAAGACCCTGCAAGCCGGCACGCCTGCATGCAGCACTTACTCTGGCATCTTTCTCTCTCTCCTTTTTTTTGTTTGTTTTTTTTAATGTGGCAGTTGGACTTGTTTATCTCATTTCTCTAGTGCCTGAGATTTTATATTTTTATTGGCTTTAAAATCATAAAAACCTTGTAAGACTGTAATGCTCACTTGTCTATAACTCCGTCACCATAAGACCTTTCTTAAATAATCCCGACTGCCTCATGACCCAAAGCCAGTCCTCCGTGTTTAATCAACGATGGACGGCTTGGTGACTCTGACATTACGGACTTTCAGCATGGAGGACTGCAGCAACCAGCCTCTTCTTGACATTGTACCCAGTTGGTGTTCTGCGTTATAAATGCTTTGATACAGTAGGCAGAATTTATGACTCTCAGTCCTGCAAGGAGTGTAAACACAGACTTGTATCCAAATATCAAATCCATCCCTCAACAGTCAACTTACTCCACCACATTCCATTCCTTTAGTCACCAACAGTAGTCACCCATACCAAAAGCCGTGTCCCTGCTAATAATCTTTCCAACGGTCATTCTGCTAAGAAACGGCTAGTAGTCTTCCCTCCAACAGTCACCATCCCACCAACTGCTGTTCTACCTACTGTCTCTGTTCCTCAGTAGTTATTGTTTCTTCAGCAGTTGTTCGCCATCATTTCATCGTCCCCTCGACAGTCACCGTCCTCTCCACTGTCCCTGAGACAGTCACCGTCCCCGTGACCGTCCCAACAGTTATACTCCTGTACAGATACATCACCCTCACAGTCATTGTCCTCTCCAAAAGACACTGTTCTCTGTTGTCATTCTGCCAGCATTCACTGTCCCCCATCCCCCAGTTGTATCCCCTTAGTGGTCGTCTCCCCGACAGTTCTCAACCTCAAACTCCCTTTAGTCTCTTTACCAATTACAGTCCAACTGTGGTCCATGCTTGAAGTCTCTAGTTGCCTTCCATGTGGATGTTCTTTAACGTTCACTATGATCTGGGCTTAGCAAAAAGGGTAGCTTTCTCCAAAACTGTGTTCTGCAGCTGATGATCTGCTTCCTATTTGTCCCTGCTGGGCAAGTCATGCAATCTGATTGGTGCTTGGTGTTGGGTGTAAATTTCCCACTGTTTTCTATGCATGATTTTATAATGGATTTGTTTTAAAATATTGTTTCATTCTGCTTTATTTTCTTGATCTTTTCACTGTAACTGTTTAGAATGTTTTTGTATTTACTGCTTTCGTGTTGCTTTGTGGTGATTTTCGGTGCCTGTGTTTGTAGTGTCGTACATATGTAAGACTGTTTCATGCGACAGTGACATCACCCTCTCTATCTTCACTCCACAGCTTGGTGTTCTCTGTGCTCTTTTTTTCACATGGTTGTTCTGCACCTTCCTTCTCCTGACTCTCAAATGGTTCTCTGGGTTTACGATCAGGTCTCTAGTCGTTTTTCCGGGTTCTATTTTTGGCTCTTTTTAATGGGTTTAAAGGCTGCTTCATGAAAGCGATTTCCTTTCACAGTCATGACATCCCAGGGAACTATAATCCCCTCCAAATGTTTCCTGATGCGCTTGTGCACAATCTGCAAATTCTGACTAACCGGTGACATTTCTCGGGTTTCTATGCAAAATGGGTGGGGCTAATCTTGCATAAGCTAAGGTAGGCTACAGCAGATGGGATTAGTGCATAACTTGTATAACATGAAGGATCAGCAGTCCTGACTCATATCTGTGTTTTTGGTTGCTTGCAAGCTGAAAATCAGAGGGCTGTTATCAAGCTAGTCGTTGAATTTGAATATTAGGCCACGCCCACAACTGGTACAGTTTACAGGCATTTTGTCATGATTTACTTTGTTTATGGCGGCGTTTTAATGTGTCACACTTTGTTCCCTGGGATTTTAATGGCTATGTTGTTGTGGTTCTCTGTAAACTCTCATGTATTTTAGTTATTTTGTCCACTGTAGTCATGTATCTGTGAAATGAAACAACAGATTCAGAGTACTCTTGTGTATAGAGCATCACTTTAAAACCTGGCTTCGATGCAGTATCAGGACAGCATTGGGTTCTCTCAAACAGTATGGGCCCAACTGGTTTAATTCTGGAGCTCGAGGCCAATCTGGACTGAAGTTTATTCTGAGACGACAGTGTTTATTTTACGAACGTGCTGAAGTCACATCAGCTCACTACTGCAAGACAATTTATTGACCCAAATAACTGCGTCTTTCTTTTTCCTCATTTTCTTCTTTTTTTTTTTTTTCCTCCTCTCCCTCTTTTCGTGTCCTCTACCTTTCCCTCTTTGTTGTCCTGTCTCTCTGTGTTTGTCTGTAGACTTTAGAAGAGGAGCTCACCTCTCTGTTTTTGCGTAAAGTGTGTTTCTCTGGCTCCCCTGAATCCCGCAGTGGCACCATCTCTCCAGCAGAGAGTGCTGTTGCTGCACGGTCCGAGGTGCTCGCTGCCTTCTGACAATTAACTTCCTCATCGTGCGTCTCTTTCTCTCGATCTCTCTCTCTCTCTCATTATGCGCGATGGCTAACTCTGCTCATTTACATTGTCATTTTTTAGATGTTTGTGTCCAGATGGTCTATGGGTGTTTTTACTGAATTGGGTGTCGCCTGATTAAAGCTTATTCTCTGACATGCTTCTTTGTAGTAGAGCTGATTAAAGCAATACTAATTAGTATAAAACATAATTAGCTGTTTTTGAAATATTTCATACCGATAACCAAGAGACTGGACTGGACAAAACCTTTAAAGAATGTGCTTTGAAAGTCATCACCAATATTGATTTTAACAATTATTTATTTATTTTGTTTGTGTGCGCGGATTTGGTGCTTCGCCTCTTCGTAAAAACATGCTGGATGTGACATGCTTTGAGTGACAGTTGCCTTTTATACTTACCATTTATGTTCCACAGATAAACCCCGCCCGCCCTGAGAGCGCCGTGTCTGACAGTGGTGACATCAGCAAGGTGGTGTCTAAATGCAATTTAACCCCAAGCAAACTCTCACCTCACCTCAGAGCTAACACATACCACTACATCCATCCATCCCTTTATCCATCCATCCCTCTGTTAATTCCATTTGTTTTATGTTCCTCCTTATAGTTTTTTTGTTTTTTTAGTGTAATTGACCTGGTTTTTTGTTTGTTTTCATGTTTATTCGTGTTGGTCATCGTTTGTTTTTTCTCTCCATCCCATTTCTGTCTTTTTTTTGTTTTGTTTTTATTTTGTCATCTGTTATAGAATGAACAGAATTCAGGCCTTAACAGTCAGCCTGAGGTTCTAGAAGTCGTGGAGGAGATTGTTGTTATTGAGAAAGCAAACAAGCCCCAATGCCTCGCCCCTGAGGCGTCGACTATGGTAACCGTGGTTACCGAGAAAGCCCCGGAAGCGAAGGAAGAGGAGGTGGAGCCGGAGAAGAGCGACACGTCAGAAAGTGAAAGTGAGGAGGAGGCAGAGTATCATGCTCAGCTTCCTGCCTCTACAGACTCCACCCATCTTATCACAGAGGAACCTGAAGTGGAGCAGGAGCAAGAGGAAGAGCTTAACCAGGAAGCCACGCCCACAGAGGCAGGGCCACAGCCGGTCAGTTCTGTGAGTGAGGAAGAGGAGAAGGAGGAGAAGAGGAAGGAGGAGACATCAACGCCAGTAGAGGAAGTATCGGGAGATGAAGTTTTAGGGACCCCTGATGAAGCACTTAATGGTCACGCCGATGATTCTGAAGCTCCGCCCCCTCCCTGCGCTGCAACTGAGGAGGAAGACAGGGAGCCTTGTGTGGTCAACGGTGACGCCTCTCACATGGAACCAGAGTGCGTCCCGCAGGTGATCTGTTGCTCGGAGGTAATTGGCTGATATCGCAAAATGATGGTCGACTACACCATCCTCCTCCTCCTCTTCATCATTCCTTCATCCCTGTTCTGCCTTTCCTTCTTTCCAGCAGAGAACACGCCTAGCTATCTCTGTTCTTGCATTCACAAAATATCCATCACATTCATTTCTGACTGTTAATCCGCTTGGAGAAAAAAAAAAAATCAAAGCAGTAGTGACGCACGATGACACGTCTGTCAGAAATTCACTCCTTATTCACGTCATTCCTTTATTTGGCTTTGGTTTAAGCTTGTTTCTCACTTTAATTTTCAGTAAACACTTTCAAACAAAGCACATAAAACTGCTGTGTCCTGCATGTAGTCACTGTGTGGTGAAAGACGTGAAGGTATCCATCAGTAGTTGAGGAACTTTCCTTGGAGCTTTAAGCCGGGGGCGAAGTTTAAGTCTGTAATACTTCTGATTGGAGCGTTAAAAACGAATACATTTTAATATTAATGTCATTTAAAAAAAACATACACAGCTTAAACTTTTGACCTTTTGTGATGTCAGGATTCCAGAAGTATATGTAAAGCAAAGGAAAGTTCCAGAACCTAGCAGTGTCCAAGCCAATGATTTGGGTGGAACATCTTTACAAAAATGAACAAAAACGTCAGACTCCACCCACATTGTTCTTTATTAAGCCTGTAACGCAGGGTGGATACCAGAATGTCCGACTTTAGTTTGGGCTGTTTCTTATCCTTTCCTGCATGTTGTGGTGCTTGCTGTGTGTGTGTGTTTGTGTGAGCCTCTGGAGAATGAGTGTGTGTGTGTTACCCGTTATTGAGGAAGACGGGTGTGGATGACTCATCCAGCATCCCACTCATCCTCCAAACACATACACACTGCTTTACCTGCAGGAAAGCACTTCTGTGTTTTTATTAATAGATACCAAAAAAAATCCTGCAATGAAGCAGCAGTGCTTTACACACCGTAACAAAGATCAGAGTGTGTGTGTGTGTGTGTGTGTGTGTGTGTGTCTCCCTTTTGTTTGAGATGTATTGTAGTTTCCTCTTGCTCTTGTTTGCACTGATTTGAGTTTGGTTTGATTTGATTGCATTGTTTGTCATTTGAGTACTCCATTGAGTTTGAGTGTATTTATTTATTGAGTTGAAATTTTATTTATGGTTCGAGTTCATTTTAAGTTGAGTTTTAATCAATTTAATTCAGGTTGAAATTCATTTGCGTTCATTTTGGAGTTGATTTGTTTTGCATGGTTTTGAGTTTTAATTCAGTTTGAATCTTTTTTAATTTGACTTCATTCGACTTTGTATTTATTTAATTTGAACTCGTTTCAACTCGTTTTATTCAATCTGGTTCAAGATGAATTGAGGGAAATCATTTACTTTTATTTGAGTCAGTTTGAGTATGAGGTTTTTTTGTATTTTTTTTTATTTGCATGATCACTCTAAAGCCTCTAGTTTGCAGCTTTGAGCTTTGGTTTCTTTCACTGTGTTAAAGCACAAGAATCTTACTGCTGATGTCTCGTGCATGTGTTGTGGGTGGTTGTGATGATGTGATAGCAAATCGCTGACTTTTCTTCCCCCGAACTTGTAGCCCCCAGTAGTGAAAACAGAAATGGTGACCATCTCAGACACGTTTGCGTCTCAGAAGACGGAGATCACCACCAAAGAGGTTCCCATCGTCCACACGGAAACCAAAACCATCACATACGAAGCAGCGCAGGTAACCGCACCATCACAAGACTGCATACAGGTTCAGGCTGTGCTCACTTTCATCAGTGTGAAGCCACACTCTTCTTATGAACAAAACTGTGTGTGTGTGTGTGTGTGTGTGTGTGTGTGTGTGTGTGTGGGTTGGGCAGTTGGACGGCAGCGGTGACGGTGAGCCCGGCACACTCATGACTGCTCAGACCATCACCTCAGAGTCTCTGTGTACAACTACAACCACACAAATCACCAAGGTAACACACACACGCATGCACACAGGAATGAACAATGGTTCTGTTTACCCTAATAAACAAATTTATGTTTGATTGACAGACACTAAAAGGTGGGATTTCAGAAACACGGATTGAGAAACGCATCGTCATTACAGGCGATTCGGACATCGATCACGATCAGGTGAAAACACACTCACACACACAGTTTAACTGAACCTGCCCACTATATAAATGACAACCTGTGGTAGCTGTAAATGTTGCAGTCTCTCTTACGTTATGTTTCCATGGTTACAGCAAGGTCTTTGGGATTATCTTGCTGAGTTGCAAGTTATTGGCACCCACTTTAAAGATTGATTAGTTATACTTTATAGCGAAAAGTACAGTTTAATGGAAGATAAAGCTTTTCGATGGTGTCATGCTTAGGAGCACCTTCGCCATGGTGAAGCATGGTAGCGGCGGCATCATTGTCCTTAAGATGGATCGATTGCTAAATATGGATGCCAGCAGTTTTAACCAAGTGTGCCACCTGTGTTTACAACCTAGCTAAAGTGAGCATTATTTCTTTAGCAGTTTTTACATGATTGATTGTGGTTGGCCGATGGAATGTAACTGAAGCTCCGTCCCCTTGGATACTTCCTCCTCCCACCCCATCAGCTTGTTTATTTAATCATGGGGTTACTTTAGATGATTTATTTTTTTTTTGTTCTTCTCCAGAGCACTCCTGTGTGCACAGTTTCAGATTTCTGGAGTTCAGTGTTGCTTGAGATGGCGTCAGCTTTAGACTACAACACACACACACACACTCAAACACTCTCTGTGTGCTCGTTAAGAAGCAGATTAGTGAGATTGGTCTGATTAGCCTGAGCGGTCGTGATCTTCGGTTCTTCTGTCTCTCCCTCTCTCTCTCATTAAGGATGTATAGTGTGGGAGTGAGAGAAAGAGAGAGAGAGTGCTGCAATAAACACCACAGTTTCCATAGAAACAGACTTTTCCCCTTCACCCCAGTAAAGATCTGTTTCCTTCTGTGGATCCTAATCAGTCTTTTATTAAAACTCACACCCCCTTACAGGAGGACCCCGCTAAACCTTTGCCACAGTAAACGCAAAAAAAATAAAGATCCAGATGAAAAGTAAGTGTAAGTTGCTGTCCGGATGAGACGTGCAGGAACGCTCGCTCTTGCTCTCATCCCGAGTGTTTCTATAACGACGGCTCGTTTAACTGGAATCACAGGTTTATATTTCTCACCAATAAAACTGAATTTTTATTTTTTCCCATAAAGAGAGTCATGCTTGTCAGGACAGGACACCAGTAAGAGCAAAAGCGAAGTGTCATCACGTTAAACATAATTATAAATGGATAAAAAGCGTGACGCCTCATTCTTTACCTCCTGAGAGATTGTAATGCTTGGAAGGTCGTTGTGAAACACGAGCAGTAAACTTCTTAGAGATGTCAATTTACATTTTATTTGCATGACCTTTTCAATTTGTGTGTGTGTGTGTGTGTGTGTGTGTGTTAGGCCTTAGCCCAGGCCATAAAGGAAGCCAAAGAGCAGCACCCGGACATGTCTGTGACCCGCGTGGTGGTGCACAAGGAGACGGAGCTGGCTGAGGACAACGAGTAAAGGTGTGTGTGAGTGAAAGAAAGGTTACCGTTAAGCTTTTTAGGATTACCATGACCTGGATGAGCGAGAAGCTACACCAGCTATAAGGGTTACCGTGGCAACTCGAATTTTACCAGAGCTTGTTTGGTTCAAATGTCAAGCTCTGTGTCCGAAATGGTAGCATTACTTTTTCTTACGTGGAGCTTGACTAGTTAGGATCCACCTCACAGTCGCACTCTCTCTCACACACACACGCGCGCGCACACACACACACACACTTATTCCTGTACTTCTGTCTTTGATATAATGCACTCATTAGCCCTTTACTTAAACCCTAACCTTTACAGCTTAATATCGAACCCCAGCCTTTATTCTGAGCCTCGCTTAAACCGAATTCTAAACCGAATTCCAAACCATCAAACAGTCCTTTGAAGAAGTTAGGACGACCCAAAATGTCTTCATATCCCAAAAATGTCCTCATTCCGCTGGTTAAAACCTATATTCCAGTCCACGGGCACCATATCATTTTAATCCAAACTGGGTCACTGTTCCAAATTGTTGCAGTGCATTATGGGAAATATGCATGTGGTTGTAGTGTTTAAAAACAGAACAGTTACAAGAACATTGAGAGAACAGAGTTCACACATGCACACAGACTCCTGACCTCCTGCTTAACCATCACTGAGCATTACACTCAGACTGCCCTTGAGACGTCACCCTGATCTCCCTGACATGTAACTCGCTCAGACGCCTCAAGACGCCTGCTGTCTGATCCGTCTGGTCTGATCCAAGAACAGAGTCAGAGAGAGGAAGCCAGGGAGAGGGAGAGAGGGAGAAAACGGAAAATGACAGGCAGAAAGTGATACAAAGAGTAATGGATACAAGGAGGGAGAGAGAAATGGACAGACATACAGTGTAGAAGCAGTTGAACAGTCAGTCTGTAGTATTGACTGAAGTGTAAATGAAAGTTCCATCTTCAGATCAAGGGACTGTTAGTGATCACACACTGTGTGTGTGTGTGTATATAAATATCATCACTAGAGTAATAGTAATCGTTCACTACACTTACACCCCCCCCACCTACCCTCTTGTATTTCAGAGCTGAATCCTGCGTTTTTTTTTCCTGTCGTTCCGTGTCAGTCGGAGACCTTTCCCTGCATTCTCGGAGCGAGTGATTGTGTCTCAGAGATGAGAACAAGGACGACGTCGATACTCCGTTTGTTGTCATTCAAAGAAAAGAAAAAGCAGAACCACTTCAGCTAACCATTTTTGTAGTGTTTATTAATGTTTTTATTATTTTTATTGTTTTCCCCCTAAAATGTTGTTTGATGTTTATTATAAAGTCCAGATTGTATTTTTTTCCCCCCCAGAGTTCCGCATTCCGGTGAATTTTTACATAGTTGTTATTGAAGGTCCACTTAGGTGAATAAATCTGTCTTCTATAATATATATAAACCCACACAATTTATGATCCTGGACCGTGCTTATTTTTGGAGTGGGAGGGGTTTAATGTTGTTTAGGAGAAGTGGGTGTGGCTTCAAATGAACCTCAGTTTCATTGGTGTGTATTTTTAAGGGACCAGTTGGTTTACTTACACATCAGTACCAATTCCTCCTCTATGCATATGCTCACACACACACACACATTCCACTACAGGGGGGGGCGCACTTCGTCTACTTCTAGTAGAAAAAAAAGAAACTGACACAAAACGACCAAAAAGAGATTTCCTGGAAACTCTTGGCAGCTCAACGTGTTTCACTTTTCCTACACAGATTTTATTCCTCCTTTAGTAAATAAATAAAAATAATTCCCGTCATGTTTGTATGGATGAAATGGACCTCATCGTCCCCTTTTTAAACATTTTAATAAACACTTTTTTTTGTCCATTTTACTTCATTTTTCACTACATCAAAGTTTTCCACCAAAATAAAACAGCTCTACATTTTCTCTCTGTCTTTCCTTCTCTCCGTCTCTCGTCTTTTCCACCTCCTCGTGGTTTTGTCGGCTTTTTTTTTTGGGTTTGCAATTCCATTGGCTCAATACTTCCTGTGTCCTGTCTTTGTGTAACACTGTTCAAATAAAAGTTTGTTTATTCTCTATTCATTGCTTCCTGATTCTCCTTTTATTTCCTCCCAGCCTGCACATCTACAAATAAAACATTCTTAATCATCTCTTTTACATATTTATCTCATGCTAAAGCTCAGAAATGTCGCGGTAATAGACAGGTAACAGTCTCACCTAAATGATCTCCTTTTAGCAATTGGAAAAATCTGTAAAACACAATTTTGCAAACTGAGCTGGTTCTATCAAAATACTTAAAACAATTCACAAAACCACACACCCAAACTGCAAAATACAGCACTGCAACCAAACCGACATGTAGAATCATAATCAAACTTTTGTGCCAAATGGCACACACTTCAGACATATTCCCAGAGTTTTGGCTAACCAGCAACACCCTGTTGGGCATAATGAAAAGCACTCATCTTAAGTATGCTTTTTCATAATACTAAAATAGTTCAGATTGTAACGAATTCTTCAGATTGCTCACATGCACAGAAATATTTGCAGATGCACACACACACTTAATTTTTTTATTAGAATTTTTTAGCAGATATATTTACATTGGAGTGAACAAAAATATGCTCACAAAACAGTAAACTGTTAAAGAAAATTGCAGGGGGAAAAAATGTGCAGAAAGATAATGAGTTAGCATCTTGCTGGACAGCTGGGTCTGGCCACAACGCCTTGTCCACATCACAGACAATATCTTCCCTTGCCAGACATCGAGAGAAGAAGCACCTTGAGTGCCTTATCCATCCCTGAACTGCACTCACATCAATTTCATCATGTGGCTCTTCCATAGCCGACACAAGAGGTATGCGAACAAAGGGCGTATACCTTCCACCGCCATGCCGAAACGAACTCTTCTATGGGGTTCAGAAAGGGTGAGTATGGTGGGAGGTATTGCACGAGAAATGGTGGTGGGCTGCACAGTGAAAGCTGATGTTGTCCCATACTACAACGTACCAGTTTCTTTGATGGTCAGCTTCATTCATACTTTCTGGTGGTATGAGAATGTTGTGGAGTCTGTCCAGAAATGTGAGGATATGGGCTGTGTTGTATGGTCCTAGGTTGGCATGACAGTGGAGGACACCATGCGTATTGGAGATGGCAGCGCACATTGTGATGTTCCCACCACGTTGGCCAGGAACATTTATAATGGCTCTGTGGCCAATGACGTTTCTTCCCCTTCTTCTGGTCTTTGCTGGGTTGAACCCAGCCTCATCTATAAAGATGAACTCATGTGGGTTTGCATGAGCATCCATTTCTGGTGAAAACAAAGAACAAAAATCAGCCAAAATGGTGTTACAGTATCCGGTACACTGGGAAACAATGTTGAGTGTAGTGTGCTGCAGTCAATATTGTACGTTTGCTCGTCTGAGCTCTTTGTTTGTTTGAGGATTTCTCTCTGATTTTTCATTCTGATTTGGTTTCGCTTGAGAATGCGAACCAATGTGGACAGACCGACTCCTTGAAAGTTGTTGAATATGATGTTGTCTTGTCTTGATTCTCATAATCTGATTTCATTATTTTCCAAAATCAAGTTTACAGTTGCAGCTTCCCGAACCCGGTAAACATTTGGCCCCTTCCTCTACCATAGTTGTGTCTCTCAGTCCTTTAGGAAAAAAAATAAAATAAAATAAAAAATAAAGGGCTTGGACAACGTAGCCTAAAGATATTTCCCTCACAGTAGAGTAAATTGTACAGGAAACTTGTACATTTAGGGTATGACATCAGCCATTCACGTAAACAGTCTGTCACCCAACTGATACACTATGACAAGGGGTGTACTGCATAGTGTGAAAGAAATTTTGGTTACATACGTGTACTCCAGTCTAAATGTCCGGATTACAGAGGCGACAGTAAAACGGCTCAGGTTGGGCTGCACTCTCTGTTCAGCCTCTTACATTGTCGGCCCATGGTTGATGACACGATCAAGTAAGGATGCTCTGATTTCATATGAATGTTTTGCCTCTTTGGCCATGATCTCCTCTACCAGCTCTACCCCTACCGCACACTCTTCCTCCCCCTCTCATTCTCGCCCTCCCACTTCCTCTTCCTCTGTCTGCAACGTCCTCCATTGTTGTTGTACAAAAAAACACAAAAACCACATGCTCACCTGAGGTCTTTTAGTGTTTACTTCCTGATTGAAGTGGTAACAATTAACCATTGAGGTGCTTGGCCATGTGACACGTATACTGGCCAATTAGCTCATGTAGTGTCATTTAGTGTTTTGAAATGGCAAACATGCGACTTTGTCAGATTGTTGTGTCTTATGCAGAGAACCGTGTTCAGTGCAGTTAAAATGTGTGTAAAGCAGAAAAAAAAAGTTTTGGAGGTTTTGCTCTCTGTGTGTCAGTTTAAATATTTGTGTGATGCAGAAAGTCAGTGTTAACCGAAATAAACTGGAGTACTCAGAGACCGCAAACCTCCGCCAAGCACAAAATAAAATAAAGTGCACACCACCCCCTGCGATACGACACTTTGAAAAATGTATCCTGTTTTGTAGTGTTGAATAATTCTTTCCAAAAAATTCCTGTATCCAGATTTGAATCCAGATCATGTCCAAAATGGAATGGAATCCTCCTTGTGCCTAAAGCCCCGCTGCTGGTAGAATCTACAGGCTTCCTTTGGGTTACACTTGCTAGCAAAAAACAAAGACAGTAAAAAGTAACCTGCTTGGATGAGGTTAAAAAAAAAAGTCTTGACAACTTCCGACTTTTTTAAATTGATGTACAGCAAATAAACAACCAACCAATCAGAAAGCAGAATTCCACAGCACTTGGGTGTAAATGAGTTTATTACTAAACTGAGTTGTTTGTGTGTGTGTGTGTGTGTGTGTGTGTGTGTGTGTGTTACTCCCAGGGCTCTGTTTCTCTCACTGAGGTCCTTGCATGGTCCTACTTTCCAAACCTCTAGTTCCTGTGAATCCACAGTTTCTTGTCCTCAGCAGTGTGGGCGTGTGTGAGTTGTCATATCAGTATTTGTATCCATGGTGCTGATTGAAGCAGAGATGAAGTGCTGTCTCCCGTGGATCCTGGGCCTCAGACAAGTCCGCCTCGACTGAGACAAAACAAGAGACAAGACACACACACACACACACACATTTCTATCATCATTTAGCTCCTTAAAGTCCCTTCATGATTTGGAGTTTCTTGGTTAAATATTTTACTGCACAAGAAGCTGAATATGAAACTCCACACTGTTACACTTATAAAAAAATGCAAGAAGTCATGAACATCCATGAGTATGCAGATCAGTAACCGCCCACAAATCCTTCTACCATCTCAATTTGTCACATATCACGAACCTACTAGCTACTGTTAGCCTCGCATTTAAGGCAATTTTTGAGAGCCTGTTAGCCTAATGAACGCCACATGGAAACGTCCGAGCCCGGGAATTAAACCTGGGACCTTCTTGCTGTGAGGGGGACGTGCTTACTTGTTTTATTATTTATTTAAAATATATTCATTTTATTCAACTTATCTGATATCACTAAAGGAAAAAAGTGGCTTGTAGAACAATATAGAAAATATTTTTGAAAGTATAATAATGGTAATCTTTAAAACACACACAGGTAAAACCTTTGTCACCTTGGTGTAGGCTGATGATCAGATAACGTGTCAGCAGCAGGAGCAGAAGATTGACAGGTATGAAGACTCCAACACACAGGAACCAGCCAGGAACATGGCTGAGGAACACAGCCAGCGACGACATCACTCTCACACACACATTTCTGACGGATACACACTTGCACTCACAGAAATACTCTCGGTGTGGATGTTGGACTTTGAGCAACCCGTAATGACTCGAGTGGATTTAGAGGATTTGGTTAATCACTTACTCAATGTGTGTGTGTGTGTGTGTGTGTGTGTGTGAGTGAGTGATAAAAAGAGAGAGAGACAGAGAAAAAACAGATAAACATAGGAAAAGTGATTAAGCAATAAAGTTAAAGAAATAAAGGTCAGCGCTTTCATGACGGGTTTGTTTTTATCTGGACTGCGTGTGATGTGTGATTAGTTCATTAGTTGACGGTTTTTGTTGATCAGACTGAATTAAACAGCTTTTACTCCATGTGTTGGAAAGTTTGGGCAAAAAGAATAAAAATATAAAGAAAAAAACTCGTATTGTTATTTCCCTTTTTCATGTCTTTTAATTTTAATTTCTGTCCTTTTTCTCTCTCCTTCTTTCTCTTTGTATTTAATTTAATTTCACCCTTTTCCCTTCCTTCCTTCCTTTCTTCCTTCCTTTCTTTTTTCTTCCTTTCTTTCTTCCTTCCTTTCTTTCTCCCCTCCATTCTTTCCTTCCTCCTTTCTTTTGTTCTTCCTTCCTTCACACCCTGATGAAGAAGGTCCGACAGCGTCTCTTTCATCTCAGACACCTGAAAGACTTTAAACTGCCCTCAAGGGTGCTAAAGATTTTCTACACCTGCACCACTGAGAGCATCCTGACGGGAAGTATCACAGCCTGGTTTGGGAACAGCACCAAACAGGACA
>JAQMYF010000022.1:14605969-14616737 GCA_030014195.1 Neosilurus mollespiculum
CATTACATTATTGTAGATGTGCAACAGATCTCTTTAAACTAGCTTTTACAACCATTCACACTCAAAGGCAATTTGGAACAGACAATTAGCCTAATGTGCATGTCTTTGGACTGTGGGAGGAAACTGGATTACCCTGAGGAAACCCACGCAAGCACAAAGAGAACATGCAAACTCCACATAGAAACACCCTTGCTAAGCTCGGGACTCCTACACCACTGTACCGCCCTGACCTCATGTCTCAAGTGTCGGTCAACATCCAATTCTCCAGGATGGAACTGAACAGGTTTGCAGGTCGGTGAAACACACAGGCTGAAAAAATGATTAAAGATTAAGGTCTGTCATGTGCAGATGGCTTGATGATGCTATCACTTCCCTCTCCTGGGAGCAGCATGACATTTTCAGAAGATTAATATTTCTCTCATGATATTTTCCATGACCCAAAGAGCAGCAATGAGATGTGAGATAATTCTTGACTGACTGACCTGATTCCTACCCAGAGGGCCACCAACTGGAATTCACAGAACAAAGAATACACAAAAAAAATATTTTACAGTGTTTTTTCCTCAGCAGATACTTTCCTTTTTAAAGAAAATTATTAAATCCCAAGTAGACCTACACACAATAATATGGTCACTTTTTTGTACAGTCAGAACTGTTCCATTCCAGTCACAAGTCTATTTCTAGTCCATTACCTAGTACCTCCTCTAGTCCACTGCGTACTCCGACCCCTAGTCCATTCCCTAATCCCTATTCGTCTATTCCCTATGCCCTCCTTTGGTTCATTTTATAGTCCCCCCTAAAAGGCTCTTTGGTCCACGTCCTCTTAAAAGGCTTTCCGGTCCATTTCCAAGTCCCTCCCCAGGCTCTCCATTTTCTTGTCCAGTGGTACTCAACCTTACTCTATTCAGGAGCCATGCTGACAATTTATTATAATAATAATTATTATTATTATTTTGCAAGAGCCACAATCCTAAAATATCCCTTTCCTTCGTGAAAACATTATGAATCTGAGAATAAAGATAATATATATATTTAAGGGATGAACAGCATAATGCATTAAATTAATTTATAATTCTCACTACAATCACAAATTTAAACATTACTGGCATTGTTTCAACATTTTTTTTTTTATTAAATGATTTCCAGGATCTGATTACAAATTCCATAACAGCAACAGGCTGTACACTGTTGTTTTTCACAGCCCTTAACAGCACAACAGACAGCACTGCTTTTCATCACAGCCCCCAAAATTTTAACAAACAGCTCTGCTTATCATCACTCCTGTCAGGTCTACCTTTGAGTACAATTCGACCTCTGCAACTGATCCAGAATGAAGCTGCATGGCTTGGTTTCAACCTTCCCAAATTTTTCCACACCACTCCACTGCTACGATCTCTCTATAGGCTTCCTGTAGCTGCTCGCATTAGATTTAAAACACTAATGCTTGCCTACAAAGCCAAAAATGGACCTGCACCCTCCTACCTCAAAGCACTTATGACACCCCGCACTGCACTGCATTCTCTCAGATCCTCTAGCACTAGACTGGTCCCTCCTTCTACCAAGGAACAAGTTAAAAATGCATCTAGACTCTTCTCTGTTCTGGCTCCAAGGAGGTGGAATAAACTTCCTCTGGATATCCGGACCGCTGAGTCACTGGGTATCTTCAAACGAAGCTAACAACTTACCTTTTTCGGCAGTACTTAGATTAGCACTATGTTACACACACATACACACTGAGTTTGACTGATGGTATACTTAGTCTGTGTCCTGACGAACCAGTACTGTCTGCTAAATGCTGTAAATGAAATCACAGCCCATAACAGGAGGTAACATAGGCCATAACACACTTTGTGAAAAAAATTTGCAATGAATTTTGTGTTTGCAATATCCTCTGAAATATCCGATGCCCTCCTAGCATAGTTTTTTTTTTTGCCACTCATCTTTTTTTATTATTTATTTATTTTTTTTTATGGGGGAAACAGCATTTAATCTGTAAGCAGCTTGCAATTTTCAACAATCAGTATCAGGATCTCCATCAGTATATGGCTTCATTATTTTCTTGCATTTTCTTGCATGATTTTGTAGGATGTCTCTGTCACCCTTTTACGGCTCGGTTATGCTGATTCTCAGCAGCTTTTCAGGTCATAGCTGTCCACCCTTCAGAATATCGATACTGAACTTCGGGTGTTTAGCTGTGTGATGGTGCTGCAAATCTGACCCTTTAAATTGTGATATGATGTGATCATGTAGCTAAGTGATAGTTTTCCAGTGGTCATGCCAGTTTTCCTACTGTGAGATCTGAGGTGAATTGTGACTGTGTTTTTCAGGTGATTGAGGGGTGGAGCAAAATAGATTGATGCGGACGAAAGAAAATCAAACTAATTTTTAAAGATTTTTTAAAATAAGAATTAAAAGACCCACTGCTGTACTTTAAAGAACAGCATGTAGCTCATGAGCCACAGGTTGAGTACCACTGCTCAAGTCCCTCCTCTATTCCATTCACCAGTCTCACACTACTCCATCACTTAGTCTCAAATTGCGTTCATCACTAAGCTGCTTAATTAGCTCTAGTTTATTACTGAGCCCATTCTCTAATCCCACCTACAGTCCACATCACTAAATTTCAGGGTCGCTGTGGGACGAATAATCACTGAACATCTATTCAAAAAAAGGCAAAGATGAAATCTGCATGGCAAAATTATAAGTTTACACATTTGTCCTCTTTTCTTTTTTGTCTTTTTTCTTTTTTCTGACAGAGCTGGACAGCAACAAGTTAGCTTACAGTCTTTCGAGTCATGATTGACTAGCTAGTCACTTGAAACCCCACCTAGTGGATAGATGATGAATTACATTTCATTTTAATAGCTGATGAAAAAATGTACTTTAATGATATACTTTGAAAGCTATCGTGGGACACATATAATGAGTTGAGGGACCTGATTTGGCCCATGGGCCTTGAGTTTGACATCCAGTCCAGTCCTCAGCCTACCCCCAGTTTCTCCCTTTAGTACCATTTGCACTCTACTTAGTCCATGTGCAATTCCTTAATTCAGTCCCTCCTCTAGGATTGCTTAATCCCTCCTCATGACATTCCTTAGTCCTTAGTGGTTACTGACTGAAACAAATGACATTAAACCTTTGTTAAATTTTTGATTGCTTCGACTGTGCTCTTAAATATTCCAAGTCCATATTTACTGACTCATAATAAAGACACTTGTTAATCATGAGTCCATGTCTGTGCAGGGCAGACTTAGTCACAACTTACAGCCTAGAAACCATACAAAAGAAATGGGAGATTATGTAAGTAATGCATTGTAAAGTCTAAAATAAAGCTCTCTACAATAACACTGCAAAATGTCAGGTCCTTCTACTGAACATTTTTTTAATGAACCAAGAACATCATCACATAAAAAATAAATAACATGGTGTAAGGAATGGATGGCAAAAAATTGCTTCTTGAAATGTCAGATGTGAAATGTCAAACCCTGTGTGTCTCACCATGACAAGGTGGTCTTTCAATATTAGCCGTTAGTTAGCCGCCATCCTCAAAAAAAAAAAAAAAGAAAAAAGAAAAATTGTCAATTGTTCTCATTTTATCTCCATCCCCTCCTGAGCTGTCAGCTCGCAACTGACACAGCATCATAAATCATTCATCAGTGAATATATCAGCTGCAATTAGTTTGCGCATCAAGTAGGGAAACATGAAGGATTCATTAGCTGCTTAATTCTGCATCCATCAACAACATTGTGAAAAGAACAGAAGACCTGTCAATCAGCAACAATCTCTCAGTATGTTTCTCTTTTCCGTTTTAAATACACGCCATGATCTCATTTGCACTTTAATCCCTACTGAGCCTGTGACTCACTCACTCGCTCACTCACTCACGCCGAGCCAATTAATCCCATTAAGGGACAAAGGGAAGCCGGAGCCTATCTCGGCCGATAGTGGGCAAAGGCGGGGTACACCCTGAACAGCTTGCCAGACCATTGCATGTCCATCACACACACACACACACACACACACACACACACACACACACGCACAACCATTCACACTCACAGGTAAGGGCAGTTAGCAACAGCCAATTAGCCTAATGTACATCTTTAGACTTGGGGAGGAAACAGGAGTACCCAGAGAAAACCCTCGCAAGCACAGGGAGTACCTGCAAACTCAACACAGAAACATCTGAGCTCAGGACTCGAACCCAGGACCTTCTTGCTGTGAGGCAGACAGACTAGTGTATACTAGTAAACTAATAATATGTTCACGTATATAGCATATATAGTGGCTTGTAGTGCTTGTGTGGGTTTTCATCCAGGTACTCCGGTTTCCTCCCCCTGTCCAAAGACATGTAGATTAGGCTAATTGGCTGTTCCTAACTGTGCCTATGTGTGAGTGTGAACATGTGTGGTTGTCCCTACGTGTGGTTGTGTGTGATGGCCCTGCAATGGTCTGGCAAGCTGTTCAGGGTGTACCCCACCTTTGCCCATTATCGGCTAAGATAGGCTCCTGCCTCCCTTTGTCCCTTAGTGGGATTAATTGATTGAGAAATGAGTGATTGAGTGAGTGAGTGAGTAAGGCACAGGCTCGGTAGGGATTAAATGAGACGATGGCGAGTATTTAAAACAGAAAAGAGAAACATGCTGAGAGATTGTTGTTTTTTACAATGTTGTTGATGGATGCAGAATTAAGCAGCTAATGAATCCTTCATGTTTCCCTACTACCAGCCTACCCGCAATCCTAGAAGGATTGGTAAATGAGTGATGATGAGTGAGTATATAGCCAGTTAACTGTCAGAAATATATTCAGAGTAGTATAACGGGTACAAGGAAGTACCAGTAACAAGTTGTGTACCCCCAAAGGTACAATAATGTACATTTTATTCTGGGAGTATGCTATACTATATTCATTCATTTTCTGAAACGCTTAATCCTAATTAGGGTCGTGGGGAGGCTGGCACCCATCTCAGCGGTCTCTGGGCGAGGGCAGTGTACACCCTGGACAGCTCGCCAGGCCATTGCAGCGTATACTATGATGAACATATAATTTGTACTCACTGATTCACTTGCAAGTAAAACTGTATGTGATATTTCATGTATCTTATATTAGATACTTTAAAGATGCTGCTTTTACACTAGAAGTTTTCATAGACATGAAATTAGGTTTATAATACTATTATTTCCTGTCCCTTACAATCCAAATTCAGCGACAAAATGAGTCTCATGCAAGTCTTCCTTTGATTAACATGCTTCAGTGTGGAACCCAACATATAACTCTCTGGCTTTCTGAAGAATGATAGTTTCATTAAAGTTTAAAAACATCTCAGAGAGATTCATCATTCCAGTTTACTATGATGATGATAAGATAATAACACAGGATGGAAGCATTATGAAAATTTAATATTATGCAGAAAGATTAGCTTGTTAGCATGATATGAATATTTAATGTCATGTCTGGTCTGTTCACAGGTGAACGCAAATTCTCTGTACTGTCACTCACAGGTTTTCAGTTTAAAGTGACAATGCTGCAGTCTTTCCTCTTTTTTTTGGAGGGACTCTATAAAATGGTTCCTGGAAGAACTTATCTTTGAAAGTTTTTTCTATAAGCCATGTAGAGTGCACAATCCATGGTAATGAATGTTGCATAATGATGACTATAACCTCTTACCTAACACGAGCTCAGTCGTTCAGTCCCTCACTTTTACTGCTGTCAATCATCTGAGAGAGAAGGTGGACTGGGCAGGCTTGCTGCTTCAGAATCCATTCTGTAAAAATTACCCAACAAACCAAGCAACCCAACAAACAAATAAATAACCAACCAAACAGCATGACAATCAACTAACCCACCAAGAAACAACCCAATGAACAACCAACCAAACATCATAACATACAACTAACCAACCAACCAACAAACAATGAACCAAACATCATAACAACCAACTAACCAACCAACCAACAAACAAGCAATGAACAAAATACCAAACATCATAACAAACAACTAACCAACTAACAAACATCATAACAACAAACCAACAAACTAATGAACAATCATGACTACCAACTAACAACAATCAACCATCATAGCATACCAAACATCATAACAACTATATATATATATATATATATATATATATAGTATTAATAGTAGTAGTAGTATTTATTATAATATTATTTATATATATCATCAGTATTTCTATTGATGTTTGATTGAAGGCATAGTGATTATAACGTCCACCTCACAGGAAGGAGGTCCTGGACTTGGATTTGATTTTCTCTGGTTCTCTGGTTTCCTCCCACAGTCCAAAGACACATTCAGCTAATTGGGTGTTCTAAATTGCCCCTGGGTATGAGTGGTTTTGTTAGTGTGTGAGTGTGAGTGTGTGTGTGTGTGTGTGTGTGTGTGTGTGTGTATGTTTTGCCCTATGATTGTTGAGCTGTTTAGGGTGTACCCCCCTTTGCCCAGGGTTAGCTGAGATGCTTCAGCCTTCCTGCGACCTTGGTAAAATTAAACAGGGTATGGCAACTGAATGAATAAATTAATAAATGTTTGATTGACACTTGGTCACTTTTTCCCTGTTGCTGATATTTGTGCTACTGTGATAAGTAAATTTCCTCGGTGTGGGATTAATCGAGTTTATCTTATCTTAGAAGTTGATGTGGAACTATGGAACTTGTTAGAAATGACTATGAAGCTGAGGAAAGAATAATGAGAATAATCATAAAAAAGAACACCACTGCTTGGTGTGTTTGGGTCCTGAAATGTTTCATTTTGTGATCCTGCTTTAATTTGGAGATGTGGATGGGGACAGGAAGACGCCACCATGCTGCAGGCTTGTGCTGGACCTCAATCTGTTTTAAATGTGTTTATATCTGCAAAATGCCTCACTGTCAATGCTGCTAATCCCCCTGCTCTCTCTCTCTCTCTCTCTCTCTCTCTCTCTCTCTCTCTCTCTCTCTCTCTCTCTCTTCTCCTTTTTTCTTTTTCTCCCTGCTGTTTCTGATTTAAAGATGACGCCCAATGACGTTGTTCTTTGCTGGGTTGCCATGAGTAACGCTTTCTTGTTCCTCTAGGTCCAATTACTGTACCAAAGGCAGGGGTATTTGAGCCTTATTAAAAGCGTCTCCAGCTTCTTGGTGTAAATCTATAGTTGTAGAAAGTGAGTATGTCAGATGCCACAAATGGATTTCTGGTTCTAACAGTTAGGCCTGTAAATCCCCCATGTGGCTTCTCCACATCTTACCAGTTAAATGGTTTGATGTCTAGTCAGTGTCTGGTTAAAAAAATAAGTGAATATTCTAAGCATCAGAAACATCCCCCAAACATAACACAATTGATCTATCTATACACAGTTTCCCATGAGGGTTACTGGAGTCCGTAGGGGCTCGTAGGCGAGCACCTGGTGGTGGTGCTTCTGCCCAAGGAGAGGAGACATGGGTCTGCTCTCCCATAGAGCCACCACCTGTGGGAGGTGGTGTAGGGGTCAGGTGCAGTGTGAGCCAGGTGGGTTCTGTTGAACCGATCCTTGGCTAATGACTCTGGCTTTTGTGACATGGAATGTCACCTCTCTGGAGGGGAAGGAGCCTGAGCTAGTGCGCCAGGTTGAGATATAGTCAGGCTCACCTGGGTCAATAGCTTGGACGCTGGACCTTGTTTCATTCTGGAGTTGCTCATGGGAAGACATGGCGAGCTGTTGCGGGCTTGTTGCCACCCGTCTTGGTGCCCATATGTTGGGGTTACATTTGCCAGAGCAACTTACAATTATCATTTTTATACAACTGAGCCAATGAGGGTTAAGGCTCAAGGGCTCAACAGTGGTGATAGTGGGGATTGAACCGCTGCCCATTGGATCAGTAACCCATCACCTTAACCACTAAGCCACCACTGCACAGGGGTTCTCCCTGGTTGACGAAAGGGTAGCCTCCCTCTGCCTCGAGGTCCTGACTGTTTATTGTGCTTATGCACCAAATGTACCCACCCTTTTTGGAGTCTCAATGGGGTGTGCCAGTGGGCTCTCCACCTGGGGAGTCCCTCGTCGTCCTGGGAGATTTCAATGCCCATGTGGGCAATGAAAGTGTGACCTGGAAGGGTGTGATTGGTAGGTACGTCCTCTCCGATCTAAGCCCGAATGGTGTTTTGTTGTTTGACTTCTGTGCTCATCATGGTTTGTCCATCAAAAACACCATGTTTGAACATAAGTGCACATGGCACCAGGACACCCTAGGCAGTTCGATGATCAACTCTGTAAATGTGTCACTGGACTTGTGGCTATGTGTTCTGGACACTCGGGTGAAGAGAGGAGCTGAGCGGTCAACTTATCACCGCCTGATGGTGAGCTGTGTCTGATGGTGGGGTGGGCCACCCTCCAGACCTGGGAGACCCAAGCATGTAGTTAGCTACAGGTACCAACAGGCCAAACGTGCTGCAGCCCGGGCTGTCGCTGATGCAAAATCTCGGGTGTGGGAGGAGTTCATTGAGGGCCTGGAAAAAGACTATCAGTTGCCCTCGAAAAGGTTCTGGATGACCATCTAACGCCTCAGGAGGGGGAAGCAGTACTTGAAAAACACTGTTTACAGTGGAAGTGGGGAGCTGCTCACCTCGAATGGGAAGGTTGTTGGGAGGTGGAAGGAATACTTTGAGGACCTCCTTAATCCCACCAACAAACCCTCTGTGGAAGAGGAAGAGCCTGGGGATCCATCACTGGGGCAGAGGTCACCGAGGTAGTTAAAAAGCTCCTTGTGGCTGGGCTTCCGGGTGTGGATGAGATCCGACCCTTAATATCTCAAGGCTCTGGATGTTGTAGGACTGTCTTGGTTCACACGTCTCTGCAACATCGTGTGGTCATCGGGGGCCGTACCACTGGATTGGCAAACTGGGGTGGTAGTTCCCCTTTTTAAAAAAAGGGATCAGAGAGTGTGTTCAAGCTATTGTGTTATCACACTCCTCAGCCTACCCAGGAAAGTCTATTCAGGAGTACCAGAGAGGATGATCCGACCGATGGTTGAACCTTGGATTCAGGAGGAACAATGGGGTTTTCGTCCCCGCCGCAGCACTCTTGACCAGATCTACACACTCTACAGGATCCAGTTTGCCCAATCTGTCCACATGTGCTTTGTGGACTTGGAGAAGGCTTCCAACTGTGTCCCTAGGGCTATCTTGTGAGGTGTGCTCTGGAAATAAGGTGTACCGGACCTTGCTATGGGCTGTTCTGTTTCTGTATTGCTGGAGCTAGAGCTTAGTCTGCATTGGTAACAATATGTCGAATTCATTTCCAGTGGGGGTTGGACAAGGCTGTCCTTTGTCACCTGTTCTGTTCATGATATTTATGGATAGAATTTCTAGGCGCAGCCAAGGCTTTGAGGGGTTCTGGATTGGCGGCCATAGGATCTCGTCTCTGCTTTGTGTGGATGACGTTGACCTTTTGGTTTCATCGAGCCGAGACCTCTAGCTCTCGCTGGAGCAATTTGCAGAGTGTGAAGTGACCGGGATGAGAATCAGCACCTCAAAGTCCGAGGCAATGGTTCTTAGCCGTAAAGGATGAAATGCACCCTCCAGGTCTGGAATGAGGTCCTGCCCCAAGATGAGGAGTTCAAGTATCTCGGGATCTTGTTCACGAGTGAGGTAAAGGGAAGCCACTGTTCTGCCCTGCAAATAAAATAAATAAATAAACCATAAAATGTTAATGTTAATGACTGCGATGGCCTGGCAAGCTGTCCAGGGTGTACTCTGCCCTCGCTCAGAGTCGGCTGAGATGGGCGCCAGCCTCTCTACAACCCTAATTAGGATTAAGCGGTTCTAAAAAAAAGGAATGAATGGATGAATGGATGAATGAATGAATGTTAATGAACCACATGGACCACAAAAGATTGACTCATTGATGACTGAAATCTGACTCATTGAAAATTCTTCAATCATTCCACATTTCTAACATCACATGAACACACCTCATAGTCACGCACATATCGTGTACCCACTGAGTCCTGATTTTTTGGAGGAATCAGTCTCAGTAAGTAAGATTTCCACAGGTAGGATTACTGTTGTCTTGATAACACTGCGCTGTTTCAAAGAGGTCCAGGCTGTACATAAGCTTAGCAGCATCCCTGCCTTAACCTTTGCCTTATTAGGAACTGAAAGGATGCTGTAATTACTGTGTTTTATGAGAACGCGAGGTTGGAAAACGTTTAAAGTGAAACGAAGAAGCGACAACAAGGTTATGGCCTGCTAAGAACATTTCACACACTCTCAACACTTTTTTTGTTTATTCTGTGAGACAATGTTAGGTTTTATGACGTGTGTATGGACGTGGGTCTGGATATGTTTATATACATGTGTACTGTGTGAGTGTCTATGCACATAGTTTTGAGTGAGCAGTGGGGTAGCTCATCTGTCAGTAACACGTGGGGGTAAACTGAATCCTGCCGAAATTCCAGCAGAGTGTACCGTGGCCTAAAAAGGAGTGTGTTCTTCAGAGCCATAAAAACAAAACCCATACATGTTTCAGCAGTCTGGATCAAATCATTCATGAGCTTTTCTTCCTCCCTTCTCCAATAATCTGTGACTGATCCCAGCATCTCTAATGGATTTTTAAGAGCTTTATTTGAGTGAAGAAATTATAAAATAAGTGAACACTATGCCTGAAAGGTTAAATGCTATAATCAAAGTAAAGGGTGGCCACACTTGACTTTTTTATCTCAAAAAGAGACTGTTATTTTTGTTATTATTATATATTGTTGTTTGTTTACTTATTCTCATCAATATGATCCAATATTA
>JAQMYF010000022.1:14689409-14711909 GCA_030014195.1 Neosilurus mollespiculum
TGAATGAGTGAGTGAGTGGATGGGAACACAACTATTCAGTTTTCAAAGACACGTCAGTCCCTTCTGTCACAGCCCTGTTAAATGCATACGTCAAAAAAACAAACAAACAAATAAATAAATAAACAAATTTACAGGTTGTTTGTGAAAGGGGCTTTGGGGAAACTAGTCAGTTAATGTTTGGACCCCCAAGTCATTAAACATATGTACAAAGGGTGATCAAAGAGTTCTGGGAACACTTCTGTGGTGATCATCAGTGCACAGCACAGTCATTTGCATGAAGCAGGAGTGAGCAGTACCTCTCACCAGTATGCCACATGGAGTCAAACTGTCAACTTGGGAACGTGTGTTATACATGTTTTTGTTATAACGAGCACGAATTCTTTTTTTATATACTGTATTTATTCCGCAAGGGAAATTATTGCCTCTGCATTTGACCTATCCAAAGTGAGCACACACACGCTTGGAGCAGTGGGCTGCCACACATTGGGGGCGCCCGGAGAGCAGTTGGCGGTTTGGAGCCTTGCTCAGGGCACTTCAGCCATGAAGGTGAAGGAATGGAAGGTGCAGCTCACTCCTCCCGCCACCACACATTTTTCCTGCTGGTTCGGGATCAAACCAGCGACCTTTAGGTCCTAAACCAGCTTCTCTAACCATTAGGCCACGGCTGCCCCATATCCTGCCTCTCTTGAAGCATAAACATCTTGCTTATCTCACTGCTTCATTACCACAGAGTTGCTAAAGCATTTCAAGGGTCCCCACTGCTGATCTTAAATATGCACATTAACACTGTCACAAAAACATGGTAACGCAGACCCTTATGTTCACAGCATGAGGTTACATGCTCTACTGATCATGAACTCATGACATTTACTGCTCACTCCTGCTGCACAGGCATGAACGTGCACGCTCCATTTGCTCAGTGGAACATTTGACCTGGAACGTTTTGATCACATCTCATACAAGCCCAGTGGTGAGAACACAGCTACAGTGCTAAATATACATATACATGGTATATCACATCCAAATTGATCATGGCTTACAAGAATATCCAACACACATAAATAACCTCATTTGAATATACGGTAATTTCCTTTAACTACTTTGCATATGACATCTAAGGCTTTATTATTCAAAAATCATCCCGTAACGAAAAAAACACAAGCGATTTAAAAGGAAGCATCTCTTTTCCTCTAATATGAAACATTCATGCCAGAACAGATGTTGTGTTTTATTAGAAATGAGCCGAGAGTCACTAAATGAGTAGATGAGCACTGAAGACAACACTGCAACAGTTACACACGCTGTAGTTTTCATGTCTCATTAAGAATGTTTGCTTTTTCCAAGCGAATGAATTTCGGACTTTTAACTCACTGTACTGTCTGCTTCTCTTTTACCAGGCTGTACAGGGAAACGCAAGAAAAGTTTCATTTTAAATTCAGCGCTAGTGGTGCACTGCTACTGCATTTTAATGAGCTACGGCCTCACGGATTGAATATGATCTTCAGTCTCATTAACGGCTGGAGTTGTAACCTCAGAGGATGAGGAGAAATAAAACTACAAAGACATAAAGGCCAGAACATAATAAGATACACATCATACAAAGCATTTCAGATAGTACGCCTGTTGGAACGGCACGTCAGCAATGTGTGAGCGTGTGGGTGTGTGTGTGTGTACTTGAAAGCAGAGGAGCTCTAGCAAAGAAATGAGATTTCTTCGATACGGAATAACTCTAATTACCTCCAAAACCTCACTTCAGTTTGCTTCGCTAGCAGCAAAAACAGATAAAATAAATACAAACCAAGAGAATTCCAGACCTTTAAGACAAGAATTCCTAGCATAATTAGCGGCATTACAACATCACAAAAGCAGCGAGGTGGCAAGTGTTAGCATCATACTTCTGAATTAGAAAAGTGGACTGTGATTTGGCTTAAAATCTTAAAATTGATAAATTAAAAGTGTGTTAAAGGGCAGTGGTGGCTCAGTAGTTAAGGCTCTGGTTTACTGATCTAAAGGTCGGGGGTTTAAGCCCCAGTCCCACCAATCTGCCACTGCTGGGCCCTTGAGCAAGGCCCTTAAGCCTCAGTTGTATAGATTAGATAAAAAATGTACCTTGCTCTGGATAAGGCCAAGTGTAAAATCTGATCTGGTGAAGCTTTCAGTAAGGAGATGTTTATTTCACTCTTGAGGAGTCTCCAGTGTCTCTGCTTTGTTACAGTTATGGAAGGAGGCAGTCATTAATTAAAGGGGGTGTGTCACGGTTGTTTAAAATGTACCTCAAATAACATTAATGGTGTTTTCAAACAAGGGCGGCATGGTGGAGTAGTGTTTCGCATGTCCACCTCACAGCAAGGTCCTGGATTCAAGTCCCGGACTCGGCGAGGGCATTTCTATGTGGAGTTTGCATGTCCCCCCCCCGTGTTTGCCTGGGTTTCCTCCAGGCACTCAGGTTTCCTCCCACAGCCCCAAGACATGCACTATAAGCTGTTCCAAATTGCCCCTAGGTGTGAATGGTAAGGAGAATGGTTGTGTGTATGTGAAAAAGGAAACTTTTCATTCATTTTCACTTACAAGTTGAAAGGCTGTTCAACAAATATAGGCTTGTATTTTGGACATTGATTGCATATTTACATGATTTGTGCCAAATAAATTGGGGTAAAAATCACAACACAGCTCCTTCAACATTTACAGAAGGAGTCTCCAGTGTCAGCACCTTGCACTAGTCATTATTTATCATTTATGGAAGGAGTGTTTATTGTCAGTGCCTTATAACAGTCCTTACTTAATATTTATGGAAGGAGTCTCCAGTGTCAGAAACATCAGAATCATCATTACGGTTAGAATTATTTAACAGAATGAATCTGTTCGTTTCTTACCTTTCGACTCCGTGACAGATGACTCCTCGCTCTCTGCTTCTTCCTGTGGCGGCTCCTCCACTTTTTTCACTTTACACGGCCGCCCGACCCTGAGATGGGACAAAGTGACCTCATCTGTTACATCACTGACAACCTCACACAGCACAGTGATGGTGCGAGTGCAAAACCAGTAACATCAAAAGCTTGACTTTGCGAAAGTGTGGATGTTGAAAAACATCTGCTTAGATTTGTGTTTATATTCATCTGAATTACGTATGAAACCCACTGCTGATTTACTATTTCATGTAAAACGCTCATCTCACTCAGTCATTTACCAAACCGCTTAATCCTATTTAGGTCGTTGGGAGGCTGGAGCCTATTTCAGCCGACTCTGGGTGAAGTAATGGTACACCCTGAACAGCTCGCCAACAAATTGCAGGGCCAACATACACACAACCACAGACAATAGCTTAATGTGCATGTCTTTGGACTATGGGAGGAAACCAGACTACCCGGAGAAAACCCACACAAGCACAGGGAGAACATGCAAACTCCACATGGGACTCGAACCCAGGACTTGCTGTGAGGTGGACATGCTAACCACTACAACAAACGTAGTATGTGCCGCCCTCATAAAAAAAAGAAAATACAAATACAAATAATATGAACGATAGGACACTTTAATTTTGTGCCCTAAAATCCCATCGCCTGATCTGCACACGTGACTCCCTGATAGCCATATCACATGCTGCACATCTGTTCTTTCCAGCTGTGATTATTGTTAAACCCTCTCCTCCTCAAAATCTTGGATGGTGTGCAAAATCTAAAATCCAAACGAGATTGTAATCTGAGAAGGGCTCCTGCTTTTGGTTAAATGGCTGTTCAGAGGAGACGTGTGGACTGGGTTTTTTTTTATTTACAGAACTTCACAGGAACACATCCATCGTTTCTGTTCGTCAGTGATCCTGGTCAGTAGTAATGGTCGCTTTTAGGCCACGCCTTCTTTCTGAATACAATCTAAGGGGGTGATCACACTAGAGAGAAAAGTGACTGAAGTGAATGGCAATTCACGGCTGTCGCTTTTCATTCTCAAAATGTTTTGGTCGCATGGTTCGTGAACTCAACACGAAAAATTTCAAACGTTTGTGTCGCAAAATGAGGCTCTGACGCAGAGTAATCTCAAACTCTTCTCCGCACATGTCATAAGAAGGTTGCAAGGTTGTCGTTTTGCTTGCAAATTATTCGTTTTTTGTTCCCAAGAAAAAGCGACAAGTTGGAGACTTCCACGCAAAAAGTTTGAGAAAAGTTAGAGACTTGCTGGCATCTGCCATATTCCATGTATTTTGTCATCATTCGTATTTTATTCACATTTTGTTCATGCTAATAATGCATGAATAAAAAGCGAATGGTTTGAGGACAAAAAAGCAAACAAAATGCCACAAACCAATCGCGTCGCAAATTGTTGCGCTACTTTCTTGTGACTTTTGCTCGATACACATGATTAAGACGCAAAATATTCGCGTGGCGTGTGTAATCGCAAAATTTGCAAAAAATTTTTTCATGTCAGTCGCTTGTCTATTGCACCTCTAGTGTGATCATTCAGACATGTCTGTGTTTATATGGGGAAAATTACTCATATTGACAGCACGGTGGTGTAGTGGTTGGCACGCCCACCTCACAGCTAGAAGGTTCTGTACATTTATCCATGTTTATAGGTAACAGTGTGACAGAAACCAGATCAGGAGGTATGGTATGTTCGAGACACGTGAAACAAGCTCACCAGGCCAACTGAGGTGAGCATGTGATGTGAAAGTTTACACACATAGACTAGCTATGTGCTGCTAAACTGGTGTAGGTATGCTAACATATTAGTATACTACCACCAGTTTAGCATGCTAACTTGTTAATAATTAGCCATGTTATTTAAAAGTCGTAGCTCAAAACCCAAGACTGAATATGTCTCTGGTTTACGCCAGCATATGGTCCACGTATAAAATGTGCTATGTTGATAAGGAAGCTATTACAAATGGAACGAAAGGTTAAAAGAAAACAACCTTGATCTTCTCGAGTGTTTCATGGAATGAAAAATAGCTACTTATTGTATTAAAAAAAAAAACTCAGTATGACTAACTGCACAAATCTGTCAGACTGCGAATCTTCTCCATCATTGTGCCAGCCAGATACGATGAGGCGTTATCAGGAAAGCTGTGAGTCACACACACACACACCAGCAGGCATTACGGACCGAGCTGTGATTCACCGAGGCACAAGTTCTGCGAGGATGAAGCTACTGGACGCCAGCTGGAATTACAAACCAATCTGTGATAAAGAGCTCTGGAGATGCCTGAGGCGTCATAATTATAAACCAATCTCTGTTTCTTTCCAATATCTGATATGATCGAGTAACACGCTGTGTTGTTTACGACAGTCTGGAAGAAGGTGGAGATTAGTTTTCTAGAACAGCATCATGTTTACATTAACGCTCTCATTCTAACATGTTATCTTTACCATAGTAACAGCTGATTCATGTGTAATTGATTAAAATATGTTGTAATTGTTCTATGATTAAGTTTTCTGTGTTTAACACTCAGTGTTGTTTTTTGTATTACAGAGAAACTGGTTTGGATTTTTCTAGGGGAAAAAAAGGAAAAAATGGTTTTGAAGTAAAAAAAGACAAAGACAGGAAAAGAACTGAACAGTACTAACAACTATGTTAGACATAAAATACATAGTATATTAAGAGGTGAACATAATTAAATGAAGAAGGCCGTTTCCCAATCAGGCGTCATTAGGGATTGTTAATCACAGATTAAAATACTCCTGAAAGGAATTATTACACGACAGACGGCTGAATGTCAAAACGTGTGAATGTTAATTAAACAGCTTAAAGCTGTCCTTTACCTTCGCTTGGTCTCCGTACCGACCGGCTTCTGATGCGGCGTTTCCATGGCGACGGTTGCCGTGTTGGCCTTGTCCGGGTGAGAGACAGGTTTACTGAGAAGACGAGGGAAGAAAGTGACAGATCAATGTGTGACTCTTGACTCTGTCTGTTCATCCATCATAAGAAAGAAGCAGAAGGACAAACAGACACACGCACGCACATGCACGTACGCACTCTCTCTCACACACACACACACACACACACACACACACACACACACACACACACACACACGCACATCAATATAGACACATCTGTCACTAATATACAGCTGGACCATCAGGTGTGTGTTCTCTATCTACCAAGACTATTAAAGGAAGCTGTCAAGATTATTACAGGAGGGATGACCCATATATCTTTTAAATTCTGTTAATGGAGATGTGACCTGTATACCTGTCCAGTCCAATAAAATAGGTGTGGTCCAAGTATCTGTTGTATATATTACCAGAGCAAACCATGTACCTATCAAGACTACTAAAGGAGGCCTGGCCCATGAACATGTTAATCCCAAAGAACAAAGCATGGCATATATACCAGGTGGTCCCTGGAAAGGACGTTTGGTCTCTCTACTGGTCAATCCCATTAAAAGATGCTTGCCGTCTGTGTCTGTCAGTCACAAAGAAGGAGGTGTGGTCTATTTACTGTTAGCTCTTTTTAATGAGCCAGTTGGGTGGCATCTGTATCAGTCAATCTTAGTGAAGTAGGTGTGGCATCTGTATCTGTCAGTACGAATAACGGAAGCAGAGATATTTAGAGAATCTTTCACCCGCTGTTATTATTTGTGTCATTACAGCAGGTGCTCCTGCTCACACATTAGAGTAAAAATAATTCTGCAGAGATTGAAAGCTGATGAGAAGAGTTGCCAGACAAACACCAAATTGGTCTCTCAGAGTGTCTGTAAACTGGGAATATGAAAATGACACAGTTTTGAAATGGTGTGCTAATAAAGCAAATGCTATTACACTTGGAGTTGTTTGCTCTACACAGCATTGATATAAAAATGTCTTTGGCAGGGATCCAGGAATCAGTGTGTTCCACTAACTCGTTCATTTCATGGATGAAGATTTCATGAAAAGCTTTTTCACTCAGCTGCAGTAGATAAACCGGATGTCTAAGTGTGACGACGTGTAGTTTTCATCTACCCGTTATGCCTTTAAAGACTTAAACTGCACAAACAAAGAGACAGTAAAGAGTGACAGAAACCCATGATGGGTTGCATTAGATGGTTTCTTCTCCAATCTGTGAAAAAAGTTTCTGTGTGAGGTTTGCATGTTCTCGCCGTGTTTGCATGGGTTTCCTCCAGATACTCCGGTTCCCTCCCACAGTCCAAAGACATGCACATTAGGCTGACTGACTATTACAAATTACCCCAAGGTCTAGATGTGAGTGTGAATGGTTTGTGTGAACCCCTCCTAAGCCCAGTGTCAGCTGAGATATGCGCCGGCCTCCCCATGACCCTAGTATTATTAAGTGGCTTGGCAAATGAGTGAGAACCCGTGGTGCAGATATGGTAATGCAAATGAAAGAAAAGTACCACAACCAGTCATAAGGTACCAAGAAGCACAGCCAATCAGACTGTATCATTACGAAAGCATCAGAGTACTCTACATCATTCGTTATTTACTTACAAGCGTTAAGAAGGTTAAACACTCACTCATTACTGTGTGCTGGCGCATCAGTCTTCAGCTCCACCCGGCGTGATCGGCTCACTCCGGAACCCAGCATCTCCCCAGTCAGGCGGTCCGGCAACACCGAGTCCTTCTTCATGTTGATCTCGGAATAGGGACAGCCCATGGCACTGGAAACATTGTGGGTTTTTTTTTTTTTTTCAATAATAATAATCACTGTAATTGTCAGTTTCCAGTTTAGAAGTAAGAAAGTTCTGGAAGTTATTTAAAATACATCAGTTTCTACAGATTGCATCAGATTGCTGTTACTTGTTATCTACATTAGATGTCCTTCTTGCTTCAGTGGATAGTTTAGAAAAGTAAACATCAGCCAACAAGTCTGTCCTTGGTGTATATATGCCCATGGCGTATATACAGGATGAGGAATTACTTTTAAGTACACCAGGGATCAGAGCTATTTGTCATCTCATTGCTAGACAATTACAGTCCTGTTAGCCTGATCGAACCAAACCATGCCACTGTGAAGGTCTGCCATCACAAGGGGTCAAAGGTTACAAATGACTCCAACCCAAGGCCCGGGTTGCAAAGCAGTGGGGGTTGCAAAGTTCTATGGTTGACCCTTAAATGGGATCATGTATGGAGTGGGCGTGGATGAGAGGTGCAATTCAGACAATTTTCATCCCCTTCCTAATGGCTGGCCTGCCACTGTGTCTGTCTTTTAATGCACTGAGATCCTCTTCACTTCAGTCCACTCACTTGTCACTTCAGATTTAACCCTGTTAAGTCTGAATCCCTGTACAGGGACACTGAACAACAAATGCAGCCTCAGTGTGGGGTGATTCTAGAGCTGGATGGGTTTTCCAGCACTTAAAACAGCAATGTGCTGTTAGAGTAGTGCAGGTTTAACCTTTTCTCAGAGGGCCTATAATTCACCCTTGATGTACGCCTACATCCAGAAGGGTTGTTTCTCTTGAGATAATAGGAGAGTTGTCAATAATAGACCATTTGACCAGTGGTGGACCATTTTAGTTTACCCTTCCTAATTATGAAAATGATTTTGGAAATGTGAATTTATTCTTTGTTTATGTTTGTCTCTAGTGCCAAAAGTGGTAACAAACCATGAAAATGACAATTAATTGTTAATACTTACTCATTCAAAGATGTCATGTTATTTATTATTATCTTCATATACAAGTTGGACCTTCAGAATCTTAAGTTAAATATCTCTGCTATGATGATTATCCCCCACATATGATAATGAGTAACCGGAGGAAACCCATGCAAACACAAGGAGAACATGCAAACTCCACACAGAAACACCCAGGAAATCTTTGCTGTGAGGCGGACATGCTCACTAGAAAAAAATCAATACAAAATAATACTACGTGTCTACTTTATTTACAACAATAATGGATCACGATTAGCTTATTGGGTAGTTTGGATCAGTTGGCTGTTAACTAGCTGGTGTTTAGCATAGTTTCTGCACTAGCTTTCTTATAAATACATATTTGAGCACGAATGACAAAAATAACACGAAGCTAAATGTTTATATTTTTGTCTAATGGACTAATGGAGATAAACCCTGTCTTCTACCTAGACACTGCCTTATGTGCCACTTGGCCTCGTCTGGCCCAAGGAGTATTAACAGGCCACAATGGTCAGACTGGTAGTCATAGATTAACCCCATGTAGGCATAATCCAACCCAGGAAGTCCCAATAGAAAAGGTAATGGCATTGGCTTATGCTAACTTGCTCGGCTCTGGGCTATGGCAGGAATGTGGCTATGGTTTCATGGCACCAGGGTACCTGGTTCTTGGGTGATTGTGTTTAATAATATTTCTGAGAATCAATAAGGTATCTATCCATGTTTATATGCACTTCCTATATCTCTGTGTGTTTTTTCTGGGTTCTCTCACCTAAAAAAAAGCAAGATAAACGGATGCCTCTAAACTGTCCCTTGGTGTCAACGGATGTAAGTGGCAGGACATTCATTCAGGGTGTGTTTCCATCCTGCACCCAGTGTTCCCAGGATAGACTCCAAAATCCATCTCAACCCTGACCGGGATAAAGAGCCTACGGAAACTGAACTCAGAAATAAACATTTTCTGGATAATACCGAATAAATAAAGTGTCTTGTCATCCCTAACGATTCTGTAAATTCTACGGTTATGGTTCTCAGCAGTGAAAAGACAACATTATCTTCATACAAAACCCAAAGACAACCTAACATTAAAACTCTGATATTTAAGATTATCTGATAGATAAGACTTTCTGATATTTTTCTCATTTCAGTCTCAAATCCTCCCACTGTGATCAGAACTCAAGTTGGGATTATGAGTTTACAAACCAGGGCTGGGATCAGCAGCAGAGGAGAGGACTGTGTTTGAGGATCTGAGTGTAATTGAATTGAAAGACAGGTCTGTTTTCCTTATTATTTACAGGAAGGAAGGGTATCTCCTCAGTCGAGCGTATTAACATATAAATAGGGTTCAGTGGGGATTCAGAACCAAAACTGGAGATGAAGGAGGGATGGCAGAACAAATAGAACGCATACATAATAACACAGACTGTTTATTTCTTATATTTCAAAAAATATATTATCTTCTCAGTTTGCTGCAGTCGTTCTCATGTTTCCATCCACACAACGCCAATTTCTGATACAGTGTCTGAAAACAGTGAAGATGACTGACAGAAAAACAGATGGAAAAAAACAAAGAGAGAGGGAGGGATGAGTTCTATACTTTTTAAGTATCTTTCTCTGTCTATCTATTTTTCTTGTTTAAATCTCTCTCTCTCTCTCTCTCTCTCTCTCTCTCTGGCCTTCCTGCTCATTACAGACACTTTTACTGCAGATTTACTCTCAGAGGAATGGACGAATAGGTGGCCGGATGGATAATAGGTGGCTGGAGAGATAGATGGAGAGATAGATTTATGTATGTTTGAAATGGAGGACAAACTAAGAAATAGATGGCTAGACAGATTAATGGATGGAGAAAAGCTGAGGGTATGGAAGGAAATGGTAGATGTGGATGGACTGGTGTATTTTTCAGATTTCCTTTGAATGAACAGAGAGACAGGTGGCTTGATGACTAAACTGAGAAGTGGATGGGTGTGGGGAAGGAAAAATCATTGAATGTTTTTGAAGAGTTTGCATGCTCTCCCGGTGCTTGTGTGGGTTTCCTCCGGGTACTCTGGTTTCTTCCAACAGTCCAAAAACATGCACAGTGGGCTGATTGGTGGTTCCTAATTGCCCTGAGGTGTTTGTGCAAGTGTGAATGGTTCTGCATGTGTCTTGGCCCTGTAATGGTCTGGCGAGCTGTTCAGGGTGTTCACCCGGAGTCGGCTGAGATGGGCGCCAGCCTCCCTGTGACCCTAATTAGGATCAAGCTCCTTAGAAAATGAATGAATACATGAATGCAGGATAAACTAATGGAGAAAGATAAATGGCAATGTCTGTCAACTGGATAGTGAATAAACAGATGGATAATTAAATGGATGGGTTGGTTGATGCTATATAAATAGATTGGTGGATAGATGGCTGGATGAATAAATGGATGGATACTTGGATGGATGGATGGATGGATGTTGGATGGTGGGATAGTTGGTACAATAGATGCATTATTGGTTAAATAGACAGATAGACGAATGGATAGATGGATGATTGGTTAATGGATGGATAGATGGGTCGTTATTATGGGTCCTGAGCTACTGGGTTATGCAAGGAGTCAATGTATTTGTGATATATGTACTGACATAGACACACACACACACACACACACACACACACACACACACACACACACACACACACACACCTGTGGTGTCCAGAGTAAAGAGCTCCTTTGATGTGTCCAACTCCTCTGCAGCCGGGTGTAGGACATCCACCTTGCTCTGACTCACTCGTGTCCTCCCCACCTACAGGAGGCAACAAAGAGAAAACTGACACAACACGTATATGACACACACTCTCTCCCTCCTTCTCTCTATCTCTCTCTCCCTTTCCCTCTCTCTCTCTGACACACATGGCATTCTTTTTTTCACTTTCTCTGACCCCACTGCATCTTTCGCAGTAATAGGAAGTGAAAGTTCATGTCTGTCCGTGTTTCCTCTGGGCTCTACAGTTCCATTCTCACGTCCAAAAACTGTCTCACTCACTGATTGGTGGCTGGAGGGCGTGTCCTGTTTTGGCACACCACCCTGCAGGATGGATGTCTGGGCTGTCTGCATCCAGCCAGTAACTGTACTCCTCTGTCCAGCCATCGAAATGGATCTAAGGGACATGTTAAAGGTGATTTAGAGGTCAGAGTTCAGACTGTTATGACACATAATGTTTCCAGTTTTGTGTTTCCAGGTGAGAGGAATTCAGATTTTCATGCTAGCTGTCCTGTAAAACCTTGGTAGAACGTCAGTAAAGTAAAGCGGGCGGGACAAATATCCGCCACCACTTTCCCTTTACCAATCACAAGATCGTGAGGTAATACTTATTTACTGTAGAGAGAGATTTATGCTACAGTACCACTTTCTAATAAATTAGGGGCAGATCTTAACTGGGGTGGGCGGGGTTATTTCATGGCTGGGTTCCTTCAGGTGGCATGATGGCGTAGTGGTTAGCACATCTGCCTCACAGCAAGAAGCTTCTGGCTTCGAGTCCCGGGCTTAGTGAGGTGTTTCTGTGTGGAGTTTACATGTTCTCCCTGTGCTTGTCTGGGTTTCATCCACCCAGAGTCCAAAGACACATTAGGCTAACTGGTGGTTCTAAATATCCCTTAGGTGTGAGTGTGTGTTCGTGTGAGTCGTTGCATGTATGTTGTCCTGTGATGGTCTGGTGAGTGATTCAGGGTGTACACCGCCTTCTCCAGAGTCAGCTGAGATAGGCTCCAGCTTCCCCGCAACCCTAATAAAATTAATCGGTTTGGCAAATGAATGAAGGGGTAAGTGTGTACCTTCACCCTGTGCTCGTCTCGATCAGCCACTGTCGCCACTCTCACCATCACAGGGTTCCTCACGTCCACCACTTCAAGCTTCATGTTCACCTGGAAACTGTGCTGAGGTTTCTGCAGAGAGATGCAGAAACAAAATACTGCCAACAGACACACAAAGGTGTGTGTGTGTGTGTGTGCGTGTGTGTGCGTGTGTGTGTGTGTGTGTGTGTGTGCGTGCGTGTGTAAGGAGATATCAAAAAGCCTGAATTTATGCAGAAGTTTACACACACACAAACATGTTCCCTCACCGTTTTGAAGGACCTGGCAGGTGCGGGTAATGAGCTCGTCTCCTCCAGGTACCTCTCCCAGGAGAAGTTCTCAGCATCACTGTAACCTGCGCAGCACACGATCAAATACGAAACGGATCAAACTAACTCTTTTTAGGGAATTTGGAGAACAGTGTTATGGAAAAGTTGTTTATAGACTGATCATCACGTCGCTGAGAAAGCTTAGACTCCTCCAGGCTTCTGCTGAACATCAGAACATCATCAAAACCAGAAGATCAAACAAACCAATAAACAAGCTTCATAAAGATCTGAACTATTTTCTGCATCCTTCATTTCTCTCGTTCTTTATTAGCTTTGTTCTTAATACAGCCCATGCTTCTATCCTTCTGATTTTTCTAAATCCGTCCTCATTTTCCTTTTTTTTTATACCTGGGGGCATGGTAAGGGTCTTGCCGTTTTCCTGACACCAACCAACGGGATGGATGTACGGACTCATCACATCACACCTACAAATATAAACATCACACACACAGAAATGTTTATATTACAATATACAAATAAACGCACAGAGGGGGGGGGGGCGGCGAGGGAGAGCACAATACACAAAGAGGAATACACAGAACCAAAAGATGGATAGATAGATAGATGTAGCGGTAAAAGCAAGAGAGAGAGAAAAAGAGAGACACATGTTTAAATAAACCAAAGAAGAAAAGACAGAATCTGTCCATCTATCGAGCGGCACAGTGATGTATTGTGTCTATACAATAATGATCGTGATTTCAATGAAGCACCAGAAAGTGTACTAAAGGAATAAATGACAAAGAGAGAGAGAGGGAGAGTGAGAGAATCACAATGTAAAGAAGAATCAGAAAGACATATATTACCTACACATATATACATTGTGTGTGTGTGTGTGTGTGTGTGTTTTAGATTCTCTAGCCCCCTCCAGAGTCCAAATAATGCCAGCCCCCACACACACACACACACACACACACACACACACACACACACACACACACAAAATAAATGTCAGTGAAACACTGCCCTCTAGTGGCAGTCTACTTTAATGACGATTCCTATATGAAATAGTACAGAGGATAAAAGTACCATAGAACTACACTGTGGTCATTGCCATCACTATCTGACCATAACGCTAAACATGAGTGTGAAACCATTACCAGTAGTCGTAGCTCTCATCCCAGCCGTCGAAGTGCACAAGGAGGCGGCTGTCTACCATGTCTCTTACAGTGGAGACGCACACGAGAGACGGGTTCTTCTTATCCACTGTCTCCAGCTTCATACCCACCCTGAAGCCTAAAGGTGTGACTGTCTAAAGAGCAAAAACACACACACTCATACATACACTGAGCAACTTCTGCTCTTTAGATAGGATTCACCAAAAAAAAACACACTCTCAGACATTCAACCTTAACCCTGTTCACTTCAGTTCCAACATCTGAGCAGTTTATTTGCTGGTTACAGGAAACACTCAACCACTCACTCTTGAGAGGTAAAGAATTCTAAATGAATCTGGAATTAGGTTGGTTGGATAAAATGAAGCCACTTACAGTGTTGTGGTTGTGGAACAGAGATTTGGGTGCAGCCTGGAGTTTACACGTCTTTAGATATGAACACCAGCTAAACCCCTCACTCTTCATCCCTGAAAACACAGTCTGGTATATTTATCAGTACACAGAACACAGAACACAGGTCAGGGATCAGAGCCGGCATTACCCTCCAGTCCTGAAGGGGGAGCTTCTCTTAAAACTGTCCACTGTTCCTAAATACTTCCAGATAACATCTAATAGGAAAGAACTTCCAATTTAAGAACTAATAGTTATGTCAGAGGTGCTCGTGGACTAGTTCTTACCAAATGGGGCTGAACGAGTAGTGCTTAACACGTCCGCCTCACAGCAAGAAGGTCCTGGGTTCGAGCCTCATACCCCGTGAGGGCGTTTCTGTTTGGAGTTTGCATGTTCTACTCATGCTTGCATGGGTTTCCTCTGGGTGTGCCAGTTTTCTTCCACAGTCCAAAGACATGCACATTATGCTGATTGAACATTCTCAAATGCCCCTAAGTATGAACTGTGGTTGGTCTGTGGTGGCCCTGTGATAATCTGGCGGGCTGTTCTGAAGTCGGTTGGGAAGGGCCTAATAAAGGCTGATAATGAAAATATTTCTAAAATGAAATGAAAATGAATATTAAATTTGCGCTTTTGTGTCTGCAAACAGGTGTGACGAACCCGCCCTCTAGGTGAACCCTGGGTACAACAGCAAACAGGCTCTCAGTACACAGACTCTGTTTATCATATAGGACACGACATATGGATGTTCAAAGAAGACAATCCCCTTTGATCTTGAGTGACCTTAAAGGGTCAAACTCCGGCCATCCTGCAAATCCTTCAAACGAGAGAGTTTTTTCACTTATTTGGTCACATTCAGGGGGACAGGGTGGCTTGTGTGGGTTTCCTCCGGCTACACCGGTTTCCTCCCACAGTCCAAAGAAATGCATTAGACAAATTGGCTGTTCCAAATTCCCCTTAGGTGTGAGTGTGAATGGTTGTGTGTGTGTATGTTGGTCCTGCGTGTTCAGGGTGTACCCTGAATTCGCCCAGCATCCCCACGACCCTAGTAGGATTAAGCGGTTCAGCAATGAGTGAGCAGGTGACGTGCGGTCGCATCCATGTCCTATAGGACAAATCGTAAGCTGATCACATGGGTAATTACAACCAGTACCCATATAGGGCCTGTGTGCTACATAATCTACACTGCATGGTGGAGGTACCTCTGTGAGTACCGCTGTAGATTTTCAGCTGCTATAATTATTTGTACTGCTTAAGCTTCTCAATGTGCTTCAGAACGATTTTTATTACAGTGTGAGTTTGACTTCCTCAGTAGAGGTGTGTTCAAGGATACTGTCCTGTACACTTGTTTTAATGATGTAACTTGGTGTTTTGTATCGCACCTTTAGGCGGATGCAGCTTGTGTCCTGTTTTCTCACACCAGCCCACAGGGTGAATATCAGGTGAGTTGCAGTTCACCCAGAAATCATAGCAGTCGGAGTAATTATCAAAATGCAGCCGCATTCGGTATCCGGTTACCTGCATAAACACACAAATAAATAAATAAATTACACAACGCTATGTGGGCGGCACGGTGGTGCAGTGGTTAGCACGTCCGCCTCACAGCAAGAAGGCCCGGGTTCGATTGCCGGGCTCGGGTGTTTTTGTGTGGAGTTTGCATGTTCTGCTTGTGCTTTCGTGGGTTTCCTCCGGGTACTCCAGTTTCCTCCCACAGTCCAAAAACATGCACAGTAGGCTAATTGGCTGTTCCAAATCTCCCCTAGGTGTGAGTGTGAGTGTGAATGATTGTGTGTGTGCTGGCCCTGCGATGGCCTGGCGAGCTGTTCAGGGTATACACCACCCTCGCCCAGAGTAAGCTGAGATAGGCGCCAGCCTCCCCACAACCTAATTAGAATTAAGCGATTTAGAAAATGAATAAATAAATAAACCCTTGTATGTCGTATTGTTCAACTATGATTATTTTACTATAAAAACATGTTCCTGTATCTTTAATTCCTCTTACACGACAGTTATTAAATAGCGGAACTGTTTAAATGTAACTGTAAATAGTTATATGTTATAGCAGCTATAAACAGTCTTTCTACCTCCAGTCTCACTTTACTCTCCCTCGTTCACAAGAAAACTACAAAGAAGCATAAACTCTGCTGTCCTGGAGAACATACGGTGTTACCTCTGACTATTTCAAAGCACTGACACTGGAGACTCCTTCCATACAGAACACATAAGACATGGCGGTGAAAATCAGCCACAAAAACATTGATTGGCTGGTGATCGCTGAAAGTGACAGGGAGGCGAGCATATGCCTTCCCTCCCATTAAACCTCAGCCAATTCGCTTCCATGGACTCTTGGTCATGGATGGCTGCAGCATCAACGTGGATTCAAACCTGCGATCTCCACGTTGATGAACGCCCACCTTATCGAGGTGACCCGAGTACAACTAATATTTAATCCTGAAATTATAATGATACTCTCAAACTGTAGTGTATTTAGATATCTGTAGTTAGTCACATGTTAATAAAGTCAGGTGGTTACCTCGGCGATGGAGAGGACACAGTACATGGAAGGGTGTATGGGGTCAACGCCCTCCAGCCTCATACCCACCCTGAAGCCGCTCTTACTCTGAGGAAAGGACTGGTGCTGCAACACATACAGCATATAAATATACTCATATATACAGCCAGATTCAGAATTAATGGCACCCTAGGGATAGGAGAAAGAAGGCTGATGAATATCTTTGTGCTTTAACAGTTTGATCCTGCACTGGATTTCACTCTCACCTCTTTAAACAGCTTACTGGGAGCAGCGACAGCTTTCTCCTGCTCCAGATATGAAGCCCAGCACCAGGATTTCTTCCTCCCTCTGCATGAAACCACTAAGAAACAAACAGCACGACCCTCGGATGAAACCCTATTATTAATTCATGCACAGTTTATAACATCTCTCAGCTGTGCTTGGACGGGTGTAAGGCAGGATGATTATGCTTTCTTATTTGGAACACTGTGTTTTGTAGTGTTTCATAATAATTTGTTAGACACCGTAATTACACAGCAGATAATTACACAGCAGATAAATATCCATCATGGTGGCGCAGTGGTTAGCACGTCCGCCTCCCAGCAAGAAGGTCCCGGGTTCGATTCCCGAGCTCAGGCGCTGCTGTGTGGAGTTTGCATGTTCTCCCTGTGCTCCAAAAACATGGCTAATTGGCCGTTCCAAATCGCCCCTGGGTTTGAGTGTGAGTACGAACGGTTGTGTGAGGGTTTCCTCCGGGTACTCCGGTTTCCTCCCACAGTCTGAAAACATGCACAGTCGGCTATTTGGTTGTTCCAAATCACCCCTAGGTGTGAGTGTGGACAATCGTGTGAGTGTTGGCCCTGTGATGACTTGGTGAGCTGTCCAGGGTGTACCCCGCCCTCGCACAGAGTTGGTTGAGATGGGCGCCCGCCTACCCGCAACCCTACTTAGGATTAGTCGGCTTAGAAAATGAACGAATGACTAAACATCCTGTTCCCCTATTGAGAAATCAAAATGTCCTCCACTGGTAAATCAGTGTAACGGCACAGTTTCATAAACTCTTGAAATTTGCATATCAAATCCCGATATATTGAACTATAATATTTTTACACTTGTAAAAGATATAAAGGAAGGTTCATAGAAGCTGATCTGACTGAACATTAAAATGAATCCACAATCACAACATGTGTTTTAAATCTTTTTTGGTGACATTCAGTTTAATATGTGAGGACTTACGCTGTCTGAGAAGGGCTGCGTCTCCCCTGAGCTTCCTGCGACCCCGTGGACCTCCTCGAGCTGGCCGCCGACCCTCTTTCTCTTCCTGTTTTACACACACACAAACACAAAACTATTCATCCATCCATCCATTTGCCAAACCACCTAATCCTACTACGGTCACAGGGAGGCTGGAGCCAAAACATTAGCATGGATAAACTTTAATGACCTCCTTACTGATTGAAAAAATATATATATAAACTTTAGGTACCATCCACAATCCCATCTATGATCTTCAAACCACACTCACTCACAGCACCTTTCCTCTCAATAAAGCATGCACCTGTCAATCTCATCAAAGTAGGTGTGGCCTCCTGGGATAGCTCAAGATTCATTCATGCATTCTTTCATTTATTTTCTTAGCTGCTTAATCCTAATTAGGGTCGCGATGAGGCTGGCGCCCATCTGTGCTGGCTCTGGGCGAGGACAGAGTACACCCTGGACAGCTCGCCAGGCCATCACAGGGCTCAAGATTTATTTGTCATTTTAAAAAAATGGGGGAAAAAGCAGGAAGGAACAAGAAAATGAAAGAAACTGACATAGTCTTCATCCTCCTCCACCACCACCTCCGTCACCTCCTGCACCTCTTCCTCTGCTCTCTTTGCTGGGTGTGGTCGCTTCCGGCTGACCCGAGGGACCTCACTGTTCACTCTGGAATCTTCTTTCACAGATGTACTCTTTCTGCAGGGAGAGGGAGAGAAAGGGGTGATGCCTCTCTTTTTTTTTTTTTCTCGACATACATAACATGCTGTTCTTGCTAGTTTAGGGGATGTTAGCAAATGTTGAGGAAGGAAGAACCTCTGATGAATATTTGGTAATGTTTCAAGGATTGTTTTTTGGACGTCAGTTATAGAGTGTTTACTCAATACCGGGTTGGGTATTGAGTCATGTCGGCCAATTCCTGGAAAATGTTTTCATTTGGTGGAAGCCCAGAGAATAGTGGCTGGAGGTTTGATTCTTTACAGTTTGGCAATTTTCTGGAGGAAATATATGGATATAAGGTTTGGTGAAGGTCTGAAAACTTTGAGGAGGACTGGTGGAGAGTCTGGTGGAGTTTGGTTGGAACACTAAAATGGTTCCATGATTTTTTCTAAGAGGCAGATTTTTGGTAAACGTTTAGATGACACTGAGCGAGTGGAGATATTGATAAGAGAAGCTTTACTGGATGGTCAAAGGTATGTAGAGATCTGATGAATAGCGATCGTTGGAAAGGCATGCAGCAGTTGGAGAATATCTGACCTACATTCATGTTATTGTTTAGGTTTATGGGATCTGAGGAGAAGGTTCTGAAAATGTTTAAGGCCTGGGTGGTTCCTGAAAACATTCAATAATGGTTTGTTTGGAGTTCTGAAGATATACAGGGAGGGTTTGGTGGAGGTTTAGTGAAAAGTGCATAATATTTCATGTGTCTCATGGGGACGTCGCTACTAGCAACTCACCCCTGCTGCTGTAGGTGGAGGCAACCATTGGTGCAGTGATGTCTCTCAGGCACGAGGTTTGGAGGAGAGTCCTTCCTGTTACTGCAGGCACTCCCATGGTTACAGTGTACCTCACCTGACAGAGCTGTAGACAAAAGAAAAAAGGAAATTTGTATGTCTGAATGTGTCTGTCTACTACTTGTATATATGACACTGTAATATACATATACATTTATTGATTAATTTGTGTGGGGGTGTGTTCATTTTTTTGCATGCTGTAGTGTGTGTGCGTGTGTGTGTGTGTGTGTGTGTGTGTGTACTTGCCCTCTTGTGCTGTAGGGACACTCCATGTGGTAGTAGCATGAGCCTTCTTGACCCCTTCCTCATCCCCCGCATCTGTTATGACCTCCAGCACCCCAAATTCATTAATACAAAACTGAAGAAAAAAAAAAAAAAGATTAGTTCTTCAAATCCATCAAAAATAATGATTCCTTAAAGACACAGTAGTCGAGTCCTGTCCTGAGTATAATATTTACAAACAGGAGAAGCAGTGCATCATGGGTGCTGAACACAGACCTTAAGCTGGCTACCGGGGAGGGTTCCCACACCATCGTTCCATTCCATCGCTCCATACATGTCAGACACAGGAGTCGAGCCGGCCATGACTGAGAAACACACTGAGATCTGAAACAGACACAAACGTAAAAAAAGATATAATATTAAGAAAAAAACCACCATAAATTTAAACTGTAAACCTAAACTGTAAACAAAATACTTACTGAAAACATAATCTGTAAACATAAACCCTAAACATAAACTGTATACATATCCTGTAAATAAAAACACAAACTATAAACTGTAAATATAAACTACCTCCCACTTAAAGCAACAGTCAATGCATTGGGATGTCAAATCCACAAACTTTTTTTTTTGTTTGTTTTTTTTAAAGAATTGTCACAAGAGACTTGAGTGCATTGCACTTTGATGCAGTGTTTCTAACTCCTCCAGCTTATGACGCGGCAACACACAGCAGAGCTCTTTTTAAAAATTAAGATGAAAATTGATGATAAAATCAACTGGTTAAATTTGGACATTCACCCAGTTGGAATCCTATGAGTTCTGAATTAGGGCAGGGTAATGTTATAAATTAATATGTACATAAAATGTACAGGATAAGAATAAAGCAGCATGTTGGCGTAATGGTTAGAACATCCGCCTCACACGTTTGTATGTTCTCCCTGAGTTTTTGTGAGTTACTGTGATTTCCTCCCACAGTCCAAAGACATGCACATTAAGCCAACTGGCTGTTCCAAATTGCAATCAAAGATATGAATAATTTTCCTTAAAAGTACATTTTGGAAAAGATATGTATAAATAAATACATATTTGCAGTCAAATGTTATTGTAAATACAAATACATATTTGTAGCCAATAATGTTATTGAGATCTAAAAATTTATTACATAATATAATATACAATAATTATATTATTATTGTCATTGTTTTCAATATCATTGTCAACATTATTATTATTGTTATCATCATCATTATTATTATTATTATTATCATCGTTATCATTATCCTTATTGTCATTATTATTATTATTGTTATCATTATCATCATCATTATTATTATTATCATCGTTATCATTATCCTTATTGTCATTATTATTATTATTATCATTATCATCATCATTATTATTATTATTATTGTTATCATTATTATTATTATTGTTATCATTATCCTTATTGTCATTATTATTATTATTGTTATCATTATCATCATTATTATTATTATTATTATTGTTATCATTATCATCATTATTATTATTATTATTATTGTTATCATTATTGTTATCATTATCATCATTATTATTATTATTATTATTGTTATCATTATTGTTATCATTATCATCATTATTATTATTGTTATCATTATCCTTATTGTCATTATTATTATCATTATTATCATTATCATTATTATTGTTATCATTATCATCATCATTATTATTATTATCATTATCCTTATTGTCATTATTATTATTATTGTTATCATTATCATCATTATTATTATTATTATTATCGTTATCATTATCCTTATTGTCATCATCATTATTATTATTATCACTGGTATTATGACAATTATTATCGTTATCATTATCATATTTTTTATTATTATCATCATTATTATTACTATTATTATTTATATTATTATTATTGTCATTATTATTAATATCAATATTACTATCATTATTATAATTACTATTACTAATATTACTATTATTATTATCACTATTATTATTACTATTATTATTATTATTATTATCCTCATTATCATTATCATTATCATTATTCCTGTAGGGGGCGCTGTTTCTCACACTTCCGAATGTGAAACTTTCACGCCTCGTTTAAACAATGAAATCAGCCCGACTGAAAACCAAACCCTGGAGAAAATCTCCGATGTGTTTATTTTTGAGGTAGTGCAGCACTCTGCGGTTTATATCTGAGGACTGCGAGTTAAATGTCTCCCTGGTGTTTGTTTAGAACCACATCTGTGCACAGTAGCGCCTGAGTGCAGCTGTGATGGGTTTAAGAAGGGATCAGGTTCATTATTAAAACCGATTCCCCCACATGTTTGCTGATTGCCGGGAAATCCGATGAAGAAAACAAACAAAGTATTGAGCTGAAGTGTGAAGTGGTGCATCTGGGTGTATGACCTCTTAATTCTAGGTCATTAAAATAAAACACTTTCCCTGAATGCGTTGAGATTTTACTAATCCAGCCCGTCTCATGACACCAGGGCGCACTTTTCTTCCAATGTAAATCCACTTCCGGGGTTTATTTTAAAGAGATATTTATATATTCTTTATTTATAAAGCCAAAAAAAAGCTCAAAATGGCGGAGCAGGAATTAATTCTGAGTAACTCTGATACTGGAAGCCATTCCCATCTCAGCATTACACAATTACAACTCACTGTAACTCTGATTCAATTGAAACATGCTGAAAACACACAGATACACCAGGATTCTTCTTCTTCTTCTTCTTACTGTTATTATTCTGATTTCTTTTTATTTCCTGGGTCT
>JAQMYF010000022.1:14718863-14733954 GCA_030014195.1 Neosilurus mollespiculum
TATGTAAAGCTGCTTTGTGACAATGTCAATTGTAAAAAGCGCTACACAAATAAAACTGAATTGAATTGAATTGAATTCTCTGAATGTCTCATTTATTCCTCTGTAATCTCTTTTCTGGCCACAATTTTATTCAACATTTTCTTTTTCATCTCTATTACCAGTGGAATGCAGTAACCTAAAATCATGCCTATCATTGATTCACAAGCCCGCCCCCTAAGCGTCGGAGGTGGACGTACAGTCATTCCTGTCTTATAAAATGGCAAAGGAAAAAAAATACTACAAAACCCTCAGGACAGAACACAATACGTGTCCCCAATACTCATCAGCTGCCTTTGACACTGTGGCAAAGTGTGTCCCAGAAGCCTATGAACTGAACCAGCCTATAGAGTAGAATCTCATGGGGCACTTTTTTTTGTTAAATGCCCATCTCTTCACTCTGAGCGTACTGGGCCCTTATTTCATTTGAGTGAGTGCATCGATTCACGGACTAATCCGCGAGAGTTCATGAATATTTATTTAGCTGTTGGAAAACAGTGCCAGCGCTTATGTTTATCGCTTGAGTGGGCCCTCCTCTGGACAAATGGAATGCAATAAAATATGCACAGAAATGGGTGTTGGAAAGAAGATCCGCTGACCATGCGTCCTGTCCACAAAGAAAACAATCACAACATGGGTCAGAGTACAAATGTGTATGGGAGATTTTTTTGACTGCATCATGTGTGAGGGTTTGTGTGTTTGATGGTCTGTCCTTGTGACTGTCTGTGTGTGTGCTGCTGTTCCCAGGTCTGTTAGTACTGTAACCCTGTGCCCTAAATACACAGCACTTCTCCAACAACAGATTTTCTAACACACAGATTGTGCTTTAACTTCTTTTCAGAAACGTTTTGCCAGAGTGTGATTTGAGGATGATTTAGATGCTGCGTTGTCACATCCTGTTTAGTTTCTCTTATTTTGAGATATATTTTCTCCTTGTGTTTGGGTCATTCCATGTCATTTCAGCACAGAATCAATCGCCACAATTCCGATTTTTTTGAAACTTTCAGGAATGATTGGGACCCGTGAAAAATGGGTCAAATATTTTTGCAAATAGCCTCTTAATTAGTGAGATAAGCTTTAATGAATTTTTGACTAATTACCGCAACATGACCAATTAAAACGTGTATTTCTGAACCAATCGCACCTAAGGAGTTCTAATTTGGGGTGTGGATGCAGAATATGGTCTAGATGTGCCTTTCGCGGGTTACGTGGGGCTGCTGGGGGGATTTGCCATCTTTCGATGGCTCTTGTTTATTATGTAATGGTTTTGATTTACTGTTTTAGGAAATGAAAAATACTGTAGAATAGCATCACTGTCACACTTCTCAATATTCTGCAACTTTTCAGCCAAATTCATCACTGTTTGTCACTTAATTGTTAGGCCCACTTCCTGATTATGTGAACACAAAAATTCAATGTCATAGTACCACTGAGCCAAAATAAAGCCAGTACAGTTTTTTGCAATCATTTGTGTCAATTTTAGCCCCCCCACCCCCATAGCACCAGGTAGTGGTGGCCTGGTGGTAAGGTGCTGGTTTACTGATCTGAAGGTCGGAGGTTCAAGCCCCACTATCAGTGGGTTGTCACTGCTGTCCCCCCAGTGCAGCTAACTGGGTTATCAAATGCCGGCCGTGTCTCTCACTGTCTGTGGTGAGAGGAATGTAAAAGAACCATTGCTGACTTTCATAAAGAGTAGGCTGCATAGCCTTCAGCGTGTTTTTGCCCTGCAATGGCCTGGCAAGCTGTCCAGGGTGTACTCTGCCCTCGCCCAGAGTCGGCTGAGATAGGCGCCAGCCTCCCCGCGACCCTAATTAGAATTAAGTGCTTCAGAAAATGAATGAATGAATGAATATTGAGGAAAGTGGAAGAGGAGAAAAAAGATTACGAAGTGGGTAATGTTTGTATGTCAGAACTGTGTGCACACATTTTGATTTCAATGCAAAAAAAAAAAATACATAGGGATGATTGTTTGACCTTTTGACTCTTGATCCTTGCTTCAGGTCAGTTTGCTCTGTTCTGGAGATTTATTGGATTGAATCTGCCGACCCTTTCAACAATGTTGAAGTAACTCACATTTAAAACAAATATTTATTTTTCTGTCACTTCTGATCTGCCAGTCTCAAGTGATGCCACTTCCTGTCATCTGGAACTATTAGTTATCAGATCTGTAGGCCTCAGCTCTCAGAACATATAGATGATACAGGTGTCTTCCCCGCTTTCATTAAATAAAGATGGCATCATTTAAGGTGACTTCCAAAAGTCACTTGAAATGACAGCAAAAACTACCAAAAACTTCTATTTCTACTTCTGTTGACTTAAAAAAACCTATTTATTATTAAATATTAATATTTAATTATAAGCTAGTAATGTAGCTCCAGTGCAAAGTTAAGGCTGCAAACTTCATCTAGTCCATCAGCTAAATTTGGAGTTTCATCAAAGATTTTTTTTATGATTGCTTGTCATGCTAACATTAATTAATTCATAGATAGATAAGTTCAGACAGAATCAATATTCAAATATTTATATATTTATATATAGTCTATATATATATATATATATATATATATAGTCAATATAATTTTGTAGGAAATATTTTGTGTGAAGTGTTCCGTTTGTTCCGTTTGTTTTTCTATAAAAGTGAGTCGTATATGAGCTGATAGCTGTTGAAGCATGTAACAGCAAGTAAGCTATAAACCAAAAAAACTGGGTGGTGTAACTTTTTTATTTTTCCACAGCCACTGGACTGTAATAAATGCAGCACCTTTTTTATTTTCCTCAAAATTTAAATGATACAATATTATTTTATGCCTTGCGGGCTACACGATTTAATAATCTCAAACAAACTGGCAAACTGACAGCATCAGTTTCTTTGGTTAAAAAAATCAACAATAATAGTTTTTGAAAAATTGGGGGGAAAAAATTCTTACCACCAAAACTCCAAATGTTGCTGGTTATTTATTTATTTGTTTGTTTGTTTGTTTGATTGTGTGTGTGTTTGTTTGTATGTTTGTTTCGGTTTTTGTTTTCATCATCAAAATGCTTAGCCATTTTTTTCTGTACTCATAGTATATGATCTGATGTCCTGGTTGTAGAGAAGCCAGTCAGAGTTCGGATTTGCACATATCTATTAGATGTGGATATAATAATATTTGTTTGCTTTTGTTTATTAGTACAAAATAATGAAGCAAATGTCAGTCAGCGAATGAATATTTGATGACAATTTGGCTAAAAATCTGTTTTAACTCAGTTGGTGTTAAACTGTCAGTGTTTTTGTGTGCATTTGTGTTTGTTGTGCCAGAATAGACGAGGTGGACAGCTTATTAGCACCCTTCAACTACAAAATACAACCTTCATGGAACAGCCCAAAATATTTAGGTAAGCTTCAATCAAGCATTTAATAAATAAAAAAAGCTGTTATGTGTTATTGTGTTATAATTAATACTGAACACATGATCAGTTGCTAATTTACATAAAACTATTAATTATTTTTAAAATTAATTATATAAAAAGTAGTCTAAAATAACTTTGAATTGTTTTCATGTTACTTATGCCATTATTTCATGTTATTTTAATTATTGTTTACATTATTTGGATGAAACATTAAGGAACATGCTTTTCCCCCTTGTTTATGTAAATATTTGAATGGAAAAAAAATACTACTTTTTGTCTAGTCTTTAACAGCACCGGTATTGGTGATCCTTGCAGCATAATTTGTGTGCGTTTATACGTTTAAGCGATAGAAAGCTTATTTTAGTGTAACGTTCAGTGGGGGCTGAACCAATCCGGAGGAACTTTTTTTTTTCCCGCGGAAGTGACTAGAACTTGTTGGGACAGGTTATCCAGCGCAAGTAAATAAGCAGCAAGCGACATTTTAGGTGATAAAACTCCCTGCATACTAAAGGCTCTAACTGACGTTGCTTGACGGAACCAATGATGTCACACATGATTGTTTTAAAGAGCTAGTAAAACAAATTCACCATAGGTATCCTTTAAAGCTCACCCTCGAGTGCTTATCTAGGATCAGATCCCTTAATTTAATACTTTTCTATAATTCTGAAACTTGATAAGAAAACATCTTTTTAAACCCAAAAACTATGAGGTTCACAGTCTTAAAGTCAGAAAAGTTTATCAAAAGATGTAGGATTTATACGATATGAAGTCCAAAAGTCTTTAGTTAGTGTTTTTGTAAAGTTAAGGACTTTTTAAACTCTGTACGCATGGTAGTTGATCATGACTGTGCCTCTGTTCCTCATGCAGTGTTTGTGATCTCGACAGAGATGACGTACCTCTTAGGAGGATTTGTATTCGCCTGGATCGTAGAGGAGTGGGTGTGGGACTATGCCATCACTGTCACACTCCTACACATCGGCCTCACGGTCGCGGGTACACAACTGTATTCACTCTTATATAGATTCTACTCACCCCTCCAAATGTATTAATGTTGTAATTCAACTACAAAAATGTCTTCACGTCACAGCATCCTGACATTTCCGGAACTGAAATATGTTTCTGTTTCTCAACCAGATATGATGTTAGGAAATTCCCACAAAATGTTTTGCATTAAATTCTCACAAATGTGCAGCTGTGTTTAAAATAATAGAAATATTATGGTTTTGTGCACGCTGAAGGAAAGATCATCTTCTGCTTCCCAATGCAAAAAAAAAAAATTTCTTAATCCACTACACAAAATTGTTGATTTGTTTTCTATAGCAGCTGCTGTGATAGTAGTGCAGCTGAACGTCACAGGCATTTTCTTTTTTATTGTAGTAATGTCAAGAGACAGAAAAAAAACTAACCCTGAACAAGTGTTTATAGTTAGTGTAAAGTAAATAAGTTCCACAACATGAATTTTTTTTCTTATGGGATTTTAAAGGTTTCTTAAACATTGTGAGATGTAGAATGAATTTTTTTGAGGTGTGGTATCACTACAGGACCAGCAGGGGGAGCTGAGTACTTTCTGGGGATGGTGGGGGGGGGGGTTCATTTCATCAATATCTAAGAGTAATTCATTAGGATCTACTTTTCATCACTCATATAAATATCATCAAGAGTTTAATACAAGTTCTGGAGATGTACTGCTGCAACACATTTCACACATTTGGATGTAAATAATTTTGTTTGCTGTTGTGTTTCAGTCATGGCTGATTTCCCTTCTACAGAACACTGGTGGATTGCTCTCGGTGAGTCCTGACTAATATACTGATTCTGAACTCTCCTCACTCCAGAAATGTACTTTTAATCTATTTCAAGATTTATTTAACAAAACTGATTTCAGCCTCTGGCTCACATTTAGACTCGGTTTCTTTCCAGGGTCAGGTTTAGTCATGATGATCTTTGGAGGTCAGCTTTTGGCGTATCATCTTTTCCGGAATAATTTCGTGCATCCTGAGGATCTCCAAAATTTCTGACCCACTTCTGTGAGGATCCACCGTGAGGATCGTCTACTGTTTAATTTTAACAGTGTAAAAGCTTTCAAGTCCCCACATTTTCTGTTCCAGGATGTATTTGTATCAGTAGTAAATAAATGTTATTAGTACACAGGAATGAGGCGGCACGGTGGTGTAGTGGTTGACACTTCAGCCTCACTTCAAGAAGGTCCTCGGTTCAAGCCTCATACCCTCCGAGGGCGTTTCTGTGTGGAGTTTGCGTGTTCTCCCCATGCTTGTGTGGATTTCCTCCAGGTACCCCAGTTTCCTCCCACAGTCCAAAGACATGCACATTTGGCTAATCGGCTGCTCCAAATTGCCCCTAGGTGTGAGTGAAAGTGTGTATGGTTGTGTTTGTGTTGGTCCTGCAGTGGTCTAATGAGGGTACCCCACCTTCACAAAAAGTCTCACTACGACCTTAATAGTATTATTTATTTTATTTATTTTATTAAATGTATAATCAAAACAATTACACAAACAATGCAAACAGATGAAATAAAAAAAACAACAACAATACAGAGTGTACAGCAAGATGATAATTTCAATAACTAGAGTGTCCCTTTATAGAAAATAAAAATACGTGAGAGGGTAGGAGTTTCTTCTAAGTCACATGTTGAGGAAATAAGAATTCAGTCTCATTAAAAATGTTTTTGAAGAGAGTTATCAGTCTTTCGTTCTTTTTATTTTGCTTAATCAGACTAAGAGATTTGAAGAGTGAGTTTACCTCAAATACAAAAAAAGTGAAAACAAGGGTTGTCGCTTCAAATACTTTTGTTTATGCAAAAAATATTTTGCATGTAAAATCAAAAAATTCACTATATGTTCTACATCTTTCTTTTCCAAATTCACATAGTAAAATATCACATCCTTTAAAGAATAAGAGAGTTTAAGTAGATCAAAAATATTACATTTCAGTTGAGTAAAAAATCATTTAGTTTTCTGACATTCAAAAAATAAATGAACCACAGTTTCGCCTTCCGCCCCACAAAATGAGCATTTGTTCTCTATGTCGATGTATTTGGATAATAAAGCATTAACAGGGTAGATATTATGAAGGATTTTGAAGTGAACTTCTTTAACTTTGTTGGAGATACAGTACTTATTAGGTAAAAGCCAAGCCTTATGCCAATCAATCTCCTGAATAAAACTTCTCCAGAAAGATTTTCCCCGAGGGGTGATTCTGTTTTAAGAGTGAAATATTTTGCGAATAAATTTATTATTACATTTTCTGTCAGTTATATCAACCCCATCGAGAAGCAACTCAGACTGTCTCAACTTATGCACACCGAAGGATAAGTGACTCTTGATAAGTGCAGTTAAACCTGGAGGAATAGCTCTCATCAGAAGGTTAAATTCTCTAACAGGAACAGGTTATATCTTCATTGTTCCAAATGAGCACCTTATGAGGACCTTAATAGTATTAAGTGGTTTGGCATATGAGTGAGTGAGTACACAGAAATTGTGCAATCTGATTGGACCACTTTCTGGGGATTACAAAACATTACTCCTGGGTTGTCACAGTTGCTTGCAGCAAGCAGCGCCATCATTATCACACTTTAAACTTGGAAAATAAACCATAAAAATCTTAATTTTGGTTTTTCCTTGTGTTTCAGTGTAATATAGTCTAAACCTGTAAATGAGTTAAAAGCAGGCCCTAAAAGCACATGGTTTACTTACATTTTTCTGTGTAGTTAAACAAAGGGCTAAAAAACACTGCCGTCTAGTGGTTTGTGGGGAAGTGTCCATGGTGAACGTGACACCATGAACGTGTGCGCTAGCGCGCGCGCGTGCACACACACACACACACACACACACACACACACAGAAAGAGGAAGCATTTCAAAGATACTGAAACTGCTCTCCCACATGTGAGTTCAGGAAAATGGCAGAGGCGAGTATTTCAGTAGATCAGGATCAGTTCCTCTGTCCAGTGTGTCTGGATCTCCTAAAGGATCCGGTGACTCTCTCTTGTGGTCACAGTTTCTGTAAGTTGTGCATTAATGGCTGCTGGAATCAGGAAGATCAGGAGGGTGTCTACAGCTGTCCTCAGTGCAGAGACATTTTCACTCCAAGGCCTGTTCTACACAGAAACAACATCCTGGCTGAAGTGGTGGAGAAACTAAAGAAGACTGAAGTCCAAGTTGATTCTGCTTACGCTGGACGTGGAGATGTGGAGTGTGATTTCTGCCTCGGTAGAAAACGAAAAGCCGTGAAGTCCTGTCTGATGTGTCTGGCCTCCTCGTGTGAAACTCATCTGAAACCACATCTAGAAATTCCTGCTTTGAAAAAACACAAGCTAGTTGAAGCTGTAACACAGCTCAGTGGAAACATCTGCTCTCAACATGATAGACTGATCGACATTTACTGTCACACTGATAAAAGCTACATCTGTTATATGTGCACTGTAGACGGACACAAAGATCATGACACCGTCTCAGCCGCAGTGGAACATTCTAAGAAACAGGTCAGCAATGGCTTTTATACTCAATTCTACTGTCAAATTGTATTTATCAATTTCTGTTGCAGGCGACCTGGTGGCGTAGTGGTTAGCACGTCCGCCTCACAGCAAGAAGGCCTGGGTTCGATTCCCAGTTTGGGCGTTTCTGTGTGGTGTTTGCATGTTCTCCCCGTGCTTGTGTGGGTTTCCTCCGGGTACTCCGGTTTCCTCCCGCAGTCCAAAAACATGCACAGTAGGCTTGTTCCAAATCACCTCTAGGTGTGAGTGTAAATAGTTGTGTAAGTGTTGGCCCTGTGATGGCCTGGCGAGCTGTCCAGGGTGTATCCCACCCTCGCCCAGAGTCGGCTGAGATGGACGCCAGCCTCCCTGTGTCCCTAATTAGGATTAAGTGGCTTAGAAAATGAATGATTTTTCTGTTGCAGTTTTGTGAACTGTAAGCAAATTATTATATTATCTCCTGTTAATGACTTAACATATACAACCCTTACTGAACTGTGATCAGCCAACACCCATCATCAGTCTTTAGAACAAACACATTAACTATACCCCCAGTGCAGCTAACTGGGTTATCAAAGGCCAGCCATGTCTCTCACTGTCTGTGGTGAGAGGCATGTAAAAGAACCATTGCTGACGTTCATAAAAGAGTAGGCCATTGAGTTGCCATCAACGTGTTTCTGCCCTGTGATGGTCTGTCAAGCTGTCCAGGGTGTACTCTGCCCTTGCCCAGAGTTGGCTGAGATGGGCACCAGCCTCCCTGCAACCCTAATTATGGTCATTCATCATTCATCGTTCATTTTCTGAACCGCTTAATTATACTAACTAAACCAAAAACAGGTGGGTAAAAGATTAATAAACATTAACACTTCAGTTTTTATTACTTTTCCCAGACACACCTCATGGTTTGTAGTTTGATGTATTCACTTTACTGACAGGATGAAGTAAGAGAAGTGCAGTCGAAATCCAAGCAGAGAATCCAGGAAAAGCAGAGGAAAATGCAGGAGCTAAAACAGGCTATAAACACTATAAAGGTGAGCGGTGAGCCGAGACAGAGCTGCTCCTAGAAACACACCAACATGCACAACCATTCATTCAGAGACAACCAGCCAGTAAGAGAGAGAACGATAGATCCATTGATGATTGTGTGTGTGTGTGTGTGTGTGTGTGTGTGTGTGTGTTGTGTCCCAACAGTTCAGTGCACAGACAGCAGTAAAAGAAAGTGAGAGGATCTTTACTGAGATGATCAGCTTCGTGGAGAAAAGGCGCTCGGAGGTGACGGAGCTGATCAGAGCTCAGGAGGAGGCTGAACTGAGTCGAGCTGAACGACTCCTGGAGCAACTGGAGCAGGAGATTGCTGATCTTCAGAGGAGAGTCACTGAGATAGAACAGCTTTCACACACTCACGATCACATCCATTTCCTCCAGGTAACACACACACACACACACACACACACACACACACACACAATCCTATTAATTTCTTCCAAGTAACACTCACTGTCTGATCTACAGATCCAGCTGTTCCTTACATGCTTCATCTTAATAAAGCAACCATACATGTGCCCATCAGACAAGTTTTTCTTTGACCACTTTGATCTGAATTACTGTAACTCGCTCCTTTCATACACTCCTCATTTTTCTCTCTGCAGTGTTTTCAGTCACTCTGTGATCCTTCTGAATATAAAGACTCACACTGCACTACCATCAGTCATCAGCTCTCATTTCAGGGAGTAAATAATTCCCTGCATAATCTGAAAAATCGACTTATGGAATTATGCAGTAGTGAATTTCAGAAAGTTAGTCCACATGGTAAGAGGAGCTTTTTGACTTTGAAACTAGTCTTTAACCTCTAAGCAGCAGAGGAAGTGTGGAAAACTGTTTCCTGCTTTCCAGTTCAAGTCGTTTTGTATTTTGTCTCTGTACATCCACAGTTCAAGCGATTCGATTGCTTTTAACCTCAGAGCCAAGGACCAGACAAGAGTTCATGAACTGTATGTTTAAAATACACACACACACACACACACACGCACACACACACACCCACACACACACACACAAATCTGGTGGCTTTATTAGGAAAATGTGACAGTTTCATTTATTTAAAAAAAAATTTATAATTAATATATTTGAATATTTATTAACCTACACAAAGGATGTTTTGTTTTTGTCAATGTTAAATGATTTGTTTGTTTGTATAATAAAGTTTGTATAATAAAGTTATGAATCAATTATATATATATATATATATATATATATATATATATTAGTCATTGATTCATTCATTTTCTGACCTGCTTAATCCTAATTAGGGTCGCGGGGAGGCTGGCGCCCATCTCAGCCGACTTTGGGCGAGGGCAGAGTACACCCTGGACAGCTCACCAGGCCATCGCAGTATATTTATTTATTTGTTTGTTTGTTTGTTTGTTTGTTTGTTTGTTTGTTTGTTTGTTTGTTTATTTATTTATTGTGAGAAGTGGTCATGGCACAAAGAGAGAATCCATTAGATTTTGAAGATGATCAGGATCAAATTCTGGATCCAGAAGGCTTTTAAGGATTCTTTAGCATTGTGAGATAGGATTTTTTTTTTTTCTTGGACATGTGCTACTGAAGTATGCCCAGCAGTGGGTGCTATGGACTTTATTTTTTCAGCTGGTAAATTTGCACTCTTCGAGTGCTTCTAGTTTTCTTAAATATTTAAAAGGTTTTTTGAATACACAATACAGTATAGAACGGTAATTTCAATGTTTATTAAAATGTAAAAACTAAATATTAATTATCTATATGCTTCTTGATGATATTGATTTTGTTTCTTATTTAAAATTGAATGTATTTTATTTAGCTGGTTATACATAAAATGTGCTTAATTATACTCAACCTATTACTATAATGGTAACTTTACTTAATTTTGTTGTTAGATTTCTGTCGTCTGACTCTGGATCCAAGCACAGCACATCGTAACCTCCTTCTGTCAGAGAGTAATACAGTTGTCACCGGCACTGAGACAGAACAGCAACAAACTCTGTATTCCTCATCATATAAGTCTTCAGAAGGTTATTCAGAGAGATTTGACTTCTACTGGCAGGTGTTGTGTCAAGAAAGTCTCACTGAATGCTGTTACTCGGAGGTGGAGCGGGAAAATCAGGGATATGGAAAAAATTTCAGTCTCGTATAAAGACATGCAAAGGAGAGGAGATGGTAATGAGTGTGGGTTTGGATCCAACAATCAATCCTGGAGTCTGGTGTGTTCTTCTTCCACTTGTTATTTCTGTCACAAAAACAAAAAGATTGAGCTCCAGGTCCCACCACCTTCTAAAGTAGGAGTGTATGTAGATAAACGTGCAGGAATTCTGTCCTTCTACAGCGTCTCAGACACAGTGAGACTTCTCTACAGAACTCGCACCAAATTCTCTCAACCGCTATACGCTGGGTTAAGAGTCGGTCTGAGATCAACCATGAGGTTATGTTATCCATTTAGACATTGGAATTATTTTTGAAGTTAATCAACAATTAAATATTAAAAAATTGTAGTAATAAATGTACCGTTGATATTTACATTTACAAATCTTAATGTATTAGATTTGTGAGGAAAATTTCCGTTTTTTCACTTTTGATCACAATGCAATAAGTAATCACACCTCTAAATATAATTGTTTTTTTTTCTTTTTCTTCTTTTTTTTTTGTCTGCTTTTTTAAATGTATTTATTGATTAATTTATTTTAATTTTTGATTTTTGCTATACTGTATTAATCCCACAAGGGAAATTATTGCCTCGGAATTTAACCCATCCAAAGTGAGCACACACATAAGCAGTGAGCATACACACACCTGGACCAGTGAGTTGCCACACATTTGGGGAGCCCGGAGAGCAGTTGGGGGTTAGGTGCCTTGCTCAAGGGCACTTCAGCGTTTTTCCTATGTAGTATTGTGTAAAATCTACCTAGCCAATTTACATGAAACCTGGTTGAAAGGTGTAGCATGAGCCAAGGAAGAACATATTAAATGATTAAGCAAATACAAGTTAAGGGGCAGGTCCATGAATTTGGATTCTCTTTTGTCCAAAGCCCCCTCTGTCAGAAATTTCATGAAAATTCGCGCATGCATTTTTGCACAACCCTGCAAGAAAACCACAAACAAACAAGCACACAAATTACAGGTAAAAAAAAATTTGATGCAATTACTGAACAAGGACAGCAGATCTGCTTGACATGTTAGTAGCATAAAAAAATACAAATTAAAAATTAAAAAACAGGAAATGTGTATTACTGTAAGAGTCATGCTCTGTTTATTTCAGTTTATTTCATCAAATTAACACTAATAAGTATTGTGTATGTTCATGATTAATAAAGGAGTATTCATAACATGCTGGTTTATCAGTATGGTTTTACAGAAAAGTTTCCCTATGTCTGCACTGTCACTGTATTCACAGCATGAACAGCCCCTTCTCACTGATGATCAAAAAAGAAAAAAACAGACAAACACTATCATAACGTTACTTATAGCTTGCACATCTGACTCCTCTACATGATTATGTTTGAATGCACCAGGCCTATCTTCTCTTTTCTTATTGGTGGAAAACCATTGAATAATACGTGAAATTCTCCATACCACACCTTGCCTTATTCTATAATTGGTTATTATTTAAAATTTGGATTTTCGTGGATTGGTGCTTAAGATTCTCCACTATCTCAGTGTGTTATTTGCAGAGATGATGGCTATACCGTGTAAACTCCTGCATCACATTAGGACAAAACGGAGTTTTGTGGACAAATATAGGGACTTTGAATACCAAAGGAACCAAGGAAAAGAGTTGCTTTTATACTTTGACTTTTATACCACATGTGGTACAGCAATGTTATATTAATGTTTGGACTCTTTAGCTGAGGGCAAGGTAGCATAGTGGTTTTCACTCTCGCCTCACAACAAGAAGGTATTGGGTTTGGGCCACATGCTCTGCAAGGGATGTTCTCACTATGCTTGCGTGGGTTAGGCATTAAGCTTAATGGCTTTTTCCAATTGTCTCTAGACTCGATGCAAAGTGGCACTCCTTCAGTTCAGTCAGATCATAGACCATCTTCAGAGGAGACTCACTGAGCTGAAGGAGCTTTCACACACATGATCACATTCATTTCCTCCAGGTATAACACACACACACACACACACACACACACACTATCACATCCATTTTCTCCAGGCAACACTCTCAGTCTGAGCAAAATATCGAACATATACATTGCATGTGATACAGTTAGACAAAACCTTCTTCATATCTGCTATATGAAGTAATAAATAAATTACTTTTCTCTACTGATTATAAAGAAACGTAAAGTTTCCATCACTATCAGTGAATACATTCTGATACTTGTTCACTAGGACACAGATTAAATATACCATCAGTCAAAACTCAGCGGGTAGGTGATGTTTTGGTTTATGTGTGTGTGTGTGTGTGTGTGTGTGTGTGTGTGTGTGTGTGTGTGTGTGTCACATAGTGCTAATCCAAGTACTTCCGAAAAAGGTCGATTTTCAGCCGTCGTTTGAAGACACCCAATGACTCAGCTGTCTGGACATCTAGAGGAAGTTCATTCCACCACTTCCTTTTCCTTGTCCCTTAATAGATGGAGGGACCAGTCTAGCAGTGCTAGAGAATTGGAGAGAACACGGTGCACTACGGGGTGTCATGACTGCCTTGAGGAAGGAGGGTGCAGGTCCATTTTTGGCTTTTTAGGCTAGCATTAATATTTTGAGTCTAATGTGTGCAGCTACAGGACGCCAATGGAGAAAGTGTAGCAGTGGAGTGGTGTGGTGTCAAAACGTGTAATCTTTGATATAGTGAAGTTTTTTGTAAGATGTGTGTTTATAGCTGCTATTATGTTGATAAGAGAAACTTATTTGTTTCACATATGTTCCACAATGTAAGATTTACCTGGAAAATGGATAAATAGTACAGTAGCCTAATTGGCTTTCCAGATTGCCCCTAGGTGTGAGTGTGAGTGTGAATGGTTGTGTGAGTGTTGGCCATGCAATGGCCTGGCGAGCTGTCCAGGGTGTATGAGTAAGGGTGTCTTCTGGTGGTTCATAGGGAACTGTCCATGGTGAACGTGACATTATGAACAAATAAAGGTTTTGCTTAAGGTGTAAGTAGATAGGAAACATTAAGGTCTACAAATATATATAGACTAAAGAGAGATCAACAGAGGTTTATATGACTCCCTGACCCCACCTTCTCTCTCTCTCTCTCTCTCTCTCAATCTCTAATGCACACACCAGAAAGAGGAAGTATTTCAAAGAAAACGAAAGTGATAACTAATTGCTGCTGTTTCTTGTGTGAGTTTAGCAAAATGGCAGAGTGCAGTGTTTCAGTGGATCAGCTCTCAATTGATCAGTTCCTCTGTCCTGTGTGTCTGGATCTCCTGGAGGATCCGGTGAGTCTCTCTTGTGGTCACAGTTTCTGTAAGGTGTGTATCAATGGCTGCTGGGATCAGGAGGATCAGAAGAACCTCTACAGCTGTCCTCAGTGCAGAGACACTTTCACTCCAAGGCCTGTTCTACACAGAAACAACATGCTGGCTGAAGTGGTGGAGAAACTGAAGAAGACTGAAGTCCAGGCTGCTTCTCCTGCTCACTGTTACGCTGGACCTGGAGATGTGGAGTGTGATTTCTGCCCCGGGAGAAAACACAAAGCCATCAAGTCCTGTCTGGTGTGTGTGGCGTCTTACTGTGAAATTCATCTGAAACCTCATCTGGAACGTTCTGCTTTAAAGAAACACACATTAACTGAAGCTTCAGAAAATCTACAAGAGAAGATCTGCTCTGAACATGATGAAGTGCTGAAGATCTACTGTCGTACTGACCAAATCAGCATCTGTTATTTGTGTATGATGGATAAACATAAAGGACATGACACTGTCACAGCTGCAGCAGAAAGAACTGAGAAACAGGTGAGAATGAGAAAACATTCTGAAGTCTTCCTTATTTTATTTTTTAGCTGGAATTAACTGCTTTTGTTCAGTTAAAGGATTTAATTTTATTTTTATTTTTGTAATAACATTTTGAAAAAATGTGCTCTGGTTAAGAGATTTTCTCAGTGTTAGTCGGTGTTAGGTTGTGAGGGCGTGTGCACATTCAAAAACCATACAATTCACTGTACTAGCTGGTGTATTCATTTCTTGTTTTATAT
>JAQMYF010000022.1:14764081-14780322 GCA_030014195.1 Neosilurus mollespiculum
ACAGCCAGAGCATTGCCCCCCCCCCCCCCTTTTTAGTGAACTGCATGACCTGTTTTATTTTAAGTTCTGTGCTGAACATTTCTCAAATGACTGTCCTTCTACTTTCTGATGTATTACTGTGTTTACATTACGCTGTCATCTAAGGGTGTTGGTTCACATATTTGCTAACAAGTCTAACCTGATTATGTGTAACACTTATGAAGTCGGATATTATATTATTATTATGATTATTATTTTTTGATAGTTTTGCTGAGGCTTCGATTAGGGTGTGTTTATGAAATGCAGCAGACTGATAGTGAGGTTTTAGATGAGTTCCACGAAAAGAGCCCAGACACATCAGACAGGACTTGATGGCTTTGTGTTTTCTCCCAGTGTATTTCTCCACAACTTCAGCCAGCATGTTGTTTCTTTGTAGATCGAGTCTTACTCTGAAAGAGTCCCTGCAATGAGGACAACTGTAGACCCTTTGCTGATCTTCTTGATCCCAGTGACCATTAATACACACCTTACAAAAACTGTGGACACAATTTATAGTAACTGGATCTTTCAGTAGATCCAGACAGACTGAACAAATGAAATCCTCCTGTTGTATTGAAATATTGGCACTGGAAATTTTCTTGCTCTCACCAGCTTGTAGGCTTGGGTGAAGCTAACCTTCATGTCTGTTAATAATATGATGGAATGAGATTTAATACTAAAGTTTTTAATAAAACAGGAAGGATTTTGCACATTTCTCCCACTGTTTATATAAAGATAGATATTAAGTTCTGTCTGTAGTTGTGTTTGCATGAGAACAGTTTTAAAATCAAGTCTAAGTATTTGGACAGTGACATAATTCTTGAAATGTTTCATCCTTACACGATCACGGTGCATTTAAAATGAAGCCATCACGATGTGATTGAAGTGTAGACTTTCAGCTTTAATCAAATGTCACATTCCTTCCCCAATCCATGCACCTGACAAGGCTAGAACCGTATATTATTTGGATATTGTATTTGAGAGTAGTTTTGAAATTTGTTGCCAGGATTATTTAATATTGCTTTTATTTCACATGCATCCCATGCTGCCTGATTCCCTGTAGGTGACAGAATGCTTAGCCTAGTACACATACTGTATAATACGGATGCAGCAGGTGGACAATGGGAACATTATTTCCAAGACACATCATGGGAGCCTAATCTTCAGAGCTCCTTCCAGAGGCCAGCAGGGCCGTCTGCACTCCTAAGCTCCCTCCAGAGGATGACTAGGCAACCTTCTTTCCTGAACTTGCTTCGCCTACTGGGTTTGAGGACAACATTGACGTTCTACCTTTTGACTTTGGATATGACGTTGTTGATCCGCCTCTTTGCTCTTTGCAAATATATAAATCACTTAGCACTTATATAACACACATGCCCATAAAGTTGAAGGAGATGTATGAGAACTGTAAAACAGTCATGTACGTGATCAGGTGTGGTGTGTTACTGGAATGTTGCTCTTCTTCATATTTTGATTTCAGGTCTAATTTTACTCATGTTACTGTGTTTTTGAACTATTTAATCCTACTAGGGTCATGGGGAGGCAGGAGCCTATATCAGCCAACTGTAGGTGAAGGCAGGACACACACACAAACACACACACACACACACACACACACACACACACACACCACGCATACACACTCACACACACACTCACAATTTGGAACAGCTAATTAGGAGGACATGCTAGCCACTACACAACCTTTTGCACTGATACTCACACCTTTTTCCCAGACACGGGAAGGCCAAAGCCTATTTCAACCAACACTGGGCAAATACGGGGTACACCCTTGACAGCTTGACAGACTATGGAAGACGCACAGACAGCTATTCACACTCACACCTAGAGGCAGTGTGGAACAGCCAGTTAGCTTAATGTGCATGTCTTTTGACTGTGGGAGGAAACTGGTTCACTCGGAGGAAACCCATGCAAGCATGGGAGGAAAATGCATACGCCACACAGAAATGCCAGAGTCCAGGAATCAAACCCAGGCACCTTCTTATTGTGAGGCTTACATGCTGAGCACTACGCCACTGTGTCGCCCCATGCTCAGAACTGCCTATACCAATCACAAGCATCATCACACAGCATGGCCACCCAGACAAACCAGGCCCCTGTCCTAGAAAAAGAGTTGCTCATGGGTGAGCTCCTCCTCTTCATTCATGTGAATAGTGAGACAGTGTGATAGTGAGATAGTGTGTGTGTGTGTGTGTGTGTGTGTGTGTGTGTTACCTGGAGGAAATGGATGTGATCGTGTGTGAAAGCTCCTCCAGCTCAGTGACTCTCCTCTGAAGATCAGCAATCTCCTGCTCCATTTGCTCCAGGAGTCGTTCAGCTTGACTCAGTTCAGCCTCCTCCTGAGCTCTGATCAGCTCCGTCACCTCCGAGCGCTTCTTCTCCACGAATCTCATCATCTCAGTAAAGATCCTCTCACTGTACTCCTTGCACTGCTGTCTGTGAATTGAATTGTTAGGACATGAGATTTAAAGATCATCTATCGTTCCCTCTCTTACTGGGATGTTGTGTGTGTTTCTAGGAGCAGCTCTGTCTCTGCTCACTGCTCACCTTTATAGTGTTCACAGCCTGTTTCAGCTCCGTCACCTCCGTCTGCTTCTCCTGGATTCTCTGCTGGAATTTCATCTGATCCTCCTGTAACTCTCTCTGAGGAGAAATGAGTTATATTTACGTTAGGATTGATTGTTTCGTTTTAATTGTAATCTGTATATGAAGTTGATTGGATAAGGCAGAAAATTATCCAATTAATAAACTTATTGAAGTTTCAGTTTTTTCTGCTGTGGCTGTGACGGTGTCGTGTCCTTTGTGATTCTCAACCGTACACGAATAATGGCTTTATGTTTTCTCCAATTGCAGAAATCACACTCCACATCTCCAGGTCCAGCGTAACAGTGAACAGGAGAAACAGCTTGGACTTCAGTCTTCTTCAGTTTCTTCACCACTTCAGCCAGCATGTTGTTTCTGTGTAGAACAGGCCTTGGAGTGAAAGTGTCTCTGCACTGAGGACAGCTGTAGACGTCCTTCTGATCCTCCTGATCCCAGTAACTATTAATACACACCTTACAAAAACTGTGACCACAGGGGAGACTCGCCGGATCCTTCAGGAGATTAAAATTTCTGATTAAAATTATAAAATGTGTTTGTGAATATCTGTCACCTGGTAATTTTTAACTACAAGATATAATAATAATAATAATTATTATTATTATTAATATTATTATTATTATTATTATTAGTAGTAGTAGTAGTAGTAGTAGTATTAATATTATTATTCTTTATTATTATATATGTTCTTTATATCTCATCAAGCTGCTCTAGACACCACCACTACCACCCCATCATTACCATCTCCACACGGTCCACACGTCCGTAACAGCTGCAGTTTCTTAAAATCATCACAAGAGGGAGGAAAAGATTGTACAATATTAGTGCTGAGGCGGATAGTGAGACTGTCCTTTATGCACAACACAGGAAATAAGAAACATACTTGCAAATAAAAATAAATAAATAAATAATAAATAAACAATTAATTATTATTATTATTATTAATAATATTCATAATAATAATAACTGGAAAAATGTTCATAAGAGGTCTGGTAAACTGACCCAGAATCTCTGATGACGCCAATCCAGTGCAGGTCTTTCCAGCTGAAAGTGATTTAATTCATACAAAAATAAATAAATATTTTGTTGTTGGTTTTTTTTTTTTTTTTTTGAATAATGATGTTTTAGACTCATTTGCATATTTCCTTAAATTTTATATTTACTTATAAAAACTACATATCTTATGATAAAGAAAATTTTGTAAAAACGTATGAAGAATAAACTAAAATAGAGTTTAATCAGGGTGGTGTAGTGATTAGCCTCCGAGCAAGAAGGTCCTGGGCTTGGCAAGGGTGTTGCTGTGGGGAGTTTGCGTGGGTTTCCTCTGGGTACGCTGGTTTCCTCCCACCTCCAAAGACATGCACATTAAGACATGTCAAGTGGCTGTTCCAATTGCCCCTAGATGTTGGTACGTGTGAATGGTTGTGTGTGTTGGTCCTGTGATGGTCCGGCGAGCTATTCAGGATGTACCCCACCTTCGTCCAGTTTCGGATCCGTCTGATCACGAACCTAATAGGATTAGGCAGTTCGGCAAATGAATGAAAGTGAGTGAGTGAGAGTTTAATCATAGGTAATAACTTATTTCCTATAGAAGGAAGATATATGTGACCCAGTCTGGCAAAATGAGTCACAGTGACCAAAAATTCTAAATTAAGTTAGCCATACCATTTAAAAGAGGAGACTCTAAGCTTTAAAATGGTATGGCTAACTCAATTTGAATTTTTGGTCATTGTGACTCATTTTGTCACGGCACCACTGTTTCAAAACAGCTCTCATTCCCCCCAAGAATGCAGAAGAAAATAATCAAAAACAACACAACCACAACCATTCACTCTCGAATCCACACCTAGGGGCAATCTGGAGCAGGCAGTTAGCCTGATGTGTATGTCTTTGGACGGTGGGAGGAATCCAGAGTACATAAAGGAAACCCATGCAAGCACATACAGAAACGCTCAAGCCTGGGACTCGAACCTAGGACCTTCCCGCCGTGAGGCAGATTATAATTATTATTAAAATTTATTATTATTATTATTATTATTATTATTATTATTATTATTATTACTGGGAACAGTGCATGCTCGTTGGGGGTAATTACACTAGAGGTGTGATAGAAAAGCGACTGATTGATTTTTTTGCAAATGTTGAATTTCGTGTCACGATGTTTTGCGACTCCACATGCATGCGAATATTTTGTGGCTTAAATACATATACTGTGCGAACGTCGCGAAAAAGTAGCGTGACAGTTTGCAACCGATTTGCGAGTAATTTGCAGTTGGGTTGCAGATGTCTGGCGGGCAAAAAAAAATCTCATGTCGTAATTCCGCCGCGTTTTGTTAGCTTTTTTGTTCTCAAACCATTCGCTTTTTAATTTGTGTGTTATTAGTGCAAACAAAATGCAAATAAAATACGAATTACGACAAAACACAGGGAGTATACATACAAACGCCGGCAAGTCTCAAACTTTCTGAAACTTCCGCGTGGAAGTCTCGAACTTGGTGCTTTTCCGTGCGAACGAAAAAAAACCCCGAAAAATCTTTGAGCAAAACGACAACGTTGCGACCTTCTCACGACGTGTGTAGACTGTTTGAGAAGAGAGTTCGGGACCACTCCATGTCAGAGTCTCGTTTTGCGACAATCGCGGAAATTTCAAACGTTTTCAGTTTTTCTCGCGGCGTGTACATTTTGCGAGTGAAAAGCGACATTCGCAAATTCCCATTCGCATCAGTCGCTTTTCTATCCAGGGTGACGAATCAGTCGCTTTTCTATCCAGGGTGACACCCCCCCCCACTCAATATTTCTGCAGCCCTGATTCGAAGCCTGCGAAACTCGATTCACTTAGTTCAAAAGAGTCGGCTCAGTACAGGAATCGGAACGCCCATGCTGGCGGAGGGAGAGCAGACTTTGTTCCTCCCTGGTCAGAGGAGGCGGGGCTTCTCGGCTCGGTTGTTCCCGTTGTTAGGGAAGAGTCCAGTCGTTAGGGAAGATTGTCTTCTCGGTCTTTGTGTGCTCTGTTTTTTTTTTTAATGAGGATTATTATTTATTATAAGCGCTAATCATGCGGGGCGCATCATGAATCGGAACCAGGAGGCTCGGGGAGTCGTTCTGACCGGGTACATCAGTAACAGCGAGGCTTTCTCTCCTCCGGTGTCCGCGCCTCCTGCTGCCGCTGCCGCTGCCGGAGGCTCCGGGGACGAGCCTGAAGCTCCAGGACCGAGGTGAGCTCCTCTGGAATGAACCTTATTTATGGGAGGACAGGAGTAAAGGACAAAGTCCGACTCATCTGCAGCTCTGTGCAGAGATCTGGGTAGACAGGGCTTTTTTCTAAGGACCAAGAATAGTGGTGCATTCATTTGCATGACCATTTTATTTGTACCAGGCACCATTCCTTGTCCTTTAAGGTGTAGCTATAACCTGTACAGTACTAACTCATTTAACTACCTGATCCTGGATCAGTGGAGGTGGATCCACAGTCTGTCCTGGGAACACTGGACATGAGGTGGGAATAAAAATCAAGACACCACTTCATCACACTTTCACAATATTTCACACCTAGGAGCAAGTTAGTGTTGACAGTCCACCTACTGGGACATGTTCGGGATGTTGGAGGAAACTGGAAAAGCAGGGGGAAATCCACACAGTGTGCAATACTCAGCACGTACAATAACCCAAACTGAGGATTGACCCGGGGAAGGGGGTGTCTGCTGGTGTGAGTCTTTTAGCTACAGTTGTTGTTTTTGTTGTTGTTGTTGTGGTGGTGGTGGTGGTGGTGTTGTAAACCACACCTCAGTGTCATTGCCGGACTAAGAAACAATCCATTAACACATTATATCCAAATGGTAGTCCTGTAGTCAGAAACTGGCACAGATGAAACTGATGAAGGGTTGAAGCTGATTATCACACAGTGCATGGAATAAAAATGGAATAAACAAAAATAAAAATAGCTTCAGGACACCTACAAAGTGAAGTAACTCGGCCCGAGTCGAGCCCACTCAGAGCAGAGCAACAGATGGAAACCAGTTCGTAACTGTACACCTATACACGCTGTCAGAAACACACTAATAGAACTAGACTGGATCTGTCCGGTGCTTCTTTACTAGGGTTCTATTATTAGGAGATGTGGAAACAAAAAAACACCTTTAAATAGAAACATTTACATTTACATTTACATTTACTGCAGTTGGCAGATGCCCTTTTCCAGAGTGACTTACAGAAGTCACTGTCAGGGAACATATTCTGAAACTGGTTCACTAGTGGGTAGGGTTTTGTTTGTTTATTTATTTATTTAAAATATATAAACATAAGCTCTGATGGCCTGGCGAGCGGTCCAGGGTGTACACTCCCCTTGCCCGAAGTTGGCTGAGATGGGCACCAGCCTCCCAGCGACCCTAATTAGGATTAAGCAGTTCAGAAAATAAATGAATATATATATATATATATATATCAGCAACATTCAACTCGCCTTTGGTAAATAATTGTAAAGCAGTTTATTCATGAAAGAACGAATCATGGTACGTCACGTTTTTTATACATTTATAGGGACATTTATACAATATTTTATTGCAGCTCAGGAGTTCCCCTCACTCTGTTTCTCTCTCTTAAAGTGATTAACACACAACAGCTTGTTAAAAAAGTTCTAAACATGTCAGAAAAAATACGAACAGCGTTTAGTGGTATTGTTCAGTGGTATTGTTTCAAAGCACTGACACTGCAGACACCTTCCATACAATTTCTTCTTCTTCACCATCATCAACAAGTCTATATTTCTATTGTACATTATAGAAAAATCCATTACTCTTAGATTACATGGCTCATCTGTTGCATGTGTCCCTGTGAACGAATGATCCGTTACTAGAACGAGAGCAATATTATAAACTCGCGCTACTGTCCGAGCTGTGATTATAAATTGTTAATCAACTCCTTTTGGCCAATCAGAATCCAGAACTTGGAAATGGTGCTAATACAGCATGCATGGAATTTTTCACATGGAGATGTCGGAGTGTTAGAGGAACAGGCCGCCACATATCATAGGAGCTGCATTGAGCTCTTCAGTCTGTCCTGTTTCGAGCAGCAGCACCTTGACCACGTTTTCGGAGGTCCGTCACTTTTTAAATAAAATGGTAATCTCATGACTCTGATGTCTTAAAAACTGTCACCTAAAGATGGAGGATGAGGAATGACAGTGACCTGTTCATGGTGTCATGTGAGTATGAACACTGATACGCCCGTGTGTATGAGATGCATACTGTAGTGCTGGAGTTATTTATACACACCCTGTTGTTTTTCACCAGTGACAGGACACAATGCGGCCTTTCTCTTCTCAGAGAGCCGGGCGAAACACTAGCGCAGATTGCTAGAGGCCTTTTGAAATTAGATGCTCTTGTTATTGTGCGTTTTCCTCTTGGAGCGGCAGCAGCTGCAGGAACGACCTGATGTAGTGTACACTGCTGGGGAGAGCGCGGCATCCGGTGTCCAGGGGCTGATTTAGAGGGAAGACCAGCTGAGGTCATGTTCGACACCATTTGGTGATTTTCCAGGTCATGACCTACATCCTATACAGATGTACAGAGAGAGAGATAAAGGACAGGATAGACCCAAAAGCTATATTTATTTAACATTTCTATCTATTTATTAATTAATGATCAGTCTCAGATTGGGTTAGGATCCATTTTGGATATAAGGAGGTGTAAAAGGAACAGAACAGTCGCTGTGTGTCCCTGCCTGACTTCCATCCTTCTCCCAAGGGTTTGGTCTCAGCTGGGAGAGCTGTTATACTAAATTAAAGAGAGTACGCTTCATTTAGCACATATGCTGTTTCTGTCACTGAGCCGACACTGACACAGTCGCTGTTACTCGGAGCGTTTGTGTGTGTGTGTGTGTGTGTGTGTGTGTGTGGTGCGTGTGTATGTGTGTGTGTGGTGCGTGCGTGCGCGCGCGCATGCTATGATCACTGTGTGATTCAGTGTAATTGAGATTAATAGAGGACAAAGAGAGCCTTTTTTTGTTTTTATACCTGCTAAAAATCATGAACGGTTGGCATGGTGGTGTAGTGGTTAGCACGTCCACTTTACAGTACAGCAAGAAGATCCTGTGTCCAATTCGCATGGCCCTGGCTTTTTTGTGTGGATTTTGAATGTTCTCCCTGTTTTTATGTGGGTTTCCTTGGGGTACTCCAGTTTCCTCCCACAGTCCTCCCACAAAGACATTCACATTAAGCTAATTGGCTGTTTCAAATTGCCCCCTTGGTGTGAGAGTAAATGGTTGTGTGTGTGTTGGCCCTGCAGTGGTATGCTTGTGGTATGTTGGCGACCTCCCCGCGGCAAATGAGTGAGTGAGTAAAAGGTATGATGTGTTTACTTCGTTATTAGAAGACATAACCTCCACAAATTGGGAATCACCACCTACCCTGAATGCCTGTGTGGAGAAAAACAGACCATTAACCATATACTCCAGGAATGTCCAATGGGTCCCCACCGCTCCGACCAAGATCTCAGGGAAGCGAGTGGAACGGCCATCCAATGGGTGCACTTCTACCGCGACAAGATATGAAGATATGATGATGATGACTTTGTTATTAGTAAATAAAGCACTCTTGATGTGTCGTTATAGGAAATAATTTCAGAGCGGTTACAGTAATTCCGCCTCATCACACCAGTGTGATGTGTGTCTATTCCCTGTTGTGAAAATTAGATGTAATAAAAGACAGCGTATAAAGAGTGAATGAAGGTTTCAGGCTGTTGGGTTTAGAAACACTGGTGTTATAAAATAGGATTGCAGTAAATAAAAATAATAAATCAATAAATGAAAATTATAAACAACACCATTTATTTAAGGATTTGGTTTTGGTTCTGTTTTAAATGTCCAATCCAAGATCTTAAAACCACACTCATGCGAGGATTTTTTTTAAATCAAACTTAGTGAAGACACTACCTTACCTGTGTCCCAGAGATTATTCATTTTGGAATGTCAAGGTCAAAGTGGAATTTTTGGAGATGAAGCTTTGACATCAACTTCGAAACGAGTACCAACAGACATGCGATTGCTATTGAACACCAATAGAAAACCATATAGGGACTTTCAGATGAGCCAATTACTTTTGAACTTGAGTGACCTTGAAAGGTGAGAGTCAGGGTCACGGGATTTTGAGCGCATTGTAATTCTGCAACAAGTGCCAGCAGACATGCAGATACTATGGAACACTAATAGGAACCCATATATGGACTTTCAAATGAGACAGTGACTTTTGACCTTGAGTGACCTTGAAATTTTTTCCCCACTAATTTGGTCACATCCATGTACTATGGAGCATAAGATGAGCACATGGGTAATTAAAATCAGCACCCATATTGGGCCTATTTGCTACACCGTCCATGCTGTGTGGTCAGAGGTTCAAGCCCCAGTACTACCAAGGTACTTTGCATGCTATGAGACCCCTCTAGTTTGATCAGTATTCCCTCCAATTTCAGTAATTATATATTTCCCAATACCAATTGCAGTGTCAGGTTAGACATCATGAATTATAAATATTGTCTTTCTAACAGGGCCATCTGTGCAGTGATGACTGGATCACTTTAAATAGAAATTAAGATTACTGTATTCTCTGGTCAAGGAAATGTTTCTATGGAAAGTGATATTTATGATAATTAAAATGAAATAAATCCTCATTCATGGTCTCAAGAGGAGGCAGTCTGTTTTTGGTGCCAAAAATCCCCTTTAATGAAATGAGCCACAGCAATAATAGCACTTATTTTGGGCAGGTTTGGCAGTGTGTCAAATTCCGAGCATAAATCAGAACGCCGAGCTTGTGTATAGTCATACAGAAAAGAGATTTTGGGTGGAAAAGCATTAAGTCTCAGTAGGAAATTCTTTCCGATGTAAACAAACGCATTCTCAGCACTGAGCGTGCCCAAACATGTAAAACACTGTCTGCGCATATACTGGGACGCTCGATAACTGTTCTGAGATATCACATTTGCTCATGTTTAAGTTCTTTATCTTTTCCGAATAGCAAGATTTACAGTAGTGTGATTTTTTTTTTCCCTTCTTCTCGCCATCGTTGCTTTTTGTCGTGATGTTTTTTGTTGGAAAAAAGACCTGCTTTGTCTCTGAGGTTTACATCTTGAAAAAATTTAGGGAAGCACATAAGCAGCAGTTTAGCGTGGTGCAGTAAACACGTGTGTAAATCATGACCCGTGCCACTGTGTTTGAGTTTGGTGTCGCAAACTGCGTCTCAGGACACACAGGATATGGTCACAGTGAGACAGGGTTTCATGTTTACTTTATTTCGTGTAAAAAATAAAGTAATGCTGTTGTAGAGTCAGAAAATAGAAACTACAGGAATGGTTATGGATACAAAAATTACTTTTATTACTCTAAACATCACCAAGAGGTTGTTTTAAATATCAATCAGTGATTGGTTGTTGACAGTAGATTTCAATTAGTGATTGGTTGGTGGGACTAACCCTGGGTTTACATTGGGGCACAATGTCCACGGTCTCCGCGATTCAAAAAACCGTAGAGCTATACAATTTATGAGCACACTTGGAGCGAGACTGTGGTATAAAAAGGAGGCAGGGTGCATCCAAAAGACTAAACTCTTGTTTAATCAAGTCCGCTACGATGGCGCATCAAGGTATGTTAGGCTCTGTTAAGCTCTACTGCGCTCGACACATTTTATCATTCTATTGGCATCAAATCGTAATAAATCATGATCATCACAAATCCACCAAGTTTCCTATAGATCATCACGATTCTATCCCATGACTCCCACACGGCCATGATTCTCTCAAATCTCGGATATCGCGGACATCATGCCCCAGTGTAAACCCAGGAGAAACGTTAAGTAGTAATTTGCAGTTGAGAATAAACATCAATCAGTAATCGGCTGTGACGTACAAACATCAATCAGTATTTGGCTGTTGAGAATAAATGTCAATAGGTGATGGATTGTTGGGAATAGATTTTGATCAGTAATTGGTTGATGAGAATAAATGTCAATAAATTATTGGCTGTTGAGAATAAACATCAATCACTGAGTGCCTGTTGAGAATAAACGCTGATCAGAGATTGGTTGTTGAGAATAAATGTTGATCGATGATTGGTTGTTGAGAATATTGTATGTACGTGGACATCCTGAGGTTTCATATGGGATGATACTGTTGCCTGTTTCTGAATGTAACACCAAGGCGTTGAATATTGCATTGTATTACACACACACACACACACACACAGAGCCATTGGGCATTTTGCTGTAAGAGCAGCACAGACCACAGAAGAGAAATGAGAGCAAACATTGCATTTTCACTTGCCAGGTGAGTTTGTGTGTTGTCAGAAATGTTGAGTGTGTTACTGATACCCTGCAGGTCTGCTGTGAGGACAACACAGACTCATTTTACACACACACGTCCTAGCTCTATGGCTGCAGGATTAAAGAAGTCAGAACAATGCAGGGTAAACAAAAGAAGCTGAAGCTTTTACGTCAGATGGAAGTGACTCGCGTGGCTTGTTTTTGTTGCTGTTTCAAATCAATGTTAATAATAATAATAATAATAATAAATAATTAAAACACTGATTAATAAATACAAATCCCTGTTGGGGTGGCATGGCAGTTTTCCTGACCTCAAACTCTTCATCCTGTTTCTACTTTAGCAGCATTTATACGTCACACAGCACATGTTTAAAGTGCTACTGCACACCTGATTGGTAGGAAGTCATCACATAATTTTTGTTACTCTTCTACAAGCTGACTTATCTATCATTGAGATCGGATAAGTTCAAATATTTTGAAAGAATAATAAAACTATCAGGGGTCAGTGGTGGCTCGGTGGTTAAGGCGCTGGCTTAGTGATCCCAATGTCAGGGGTTCAAGCCCCACTATCTTCAGGTTGTCACTGGTGTCCTCCTAGTGCAGCTAACTGGGTTATCAAAGGCCCGCCATGTCTCGGAGTGTAGATTTCTTACTCGGTGAATGTTGGTGAATTGTGTTCCGTGTTGCGGACTATTCAGGGACAAGCATTCATGTATGTTGTATAACCGCTTCAGGTCACATGATAAATCTCGAGCAATCGTTAGAGCAGTGTGTAGTGTTGTGTGTTAAATGTAAAAAATGTAAACCAGTGATTAGCGGTAGTGTAAGAAAGCGCTTCAAGACAGGCGTTAAAGGTTACATCACCATGTTGCTACGACAGCAACACATGCTAATGCTCATTAACTCGAAGAATCTGTTGGGTTTGAAGGATAAAGTATTATTTTGTATCTAAAACTCTCACAAATAGACATAAATGGCCTCAAGTGTCCGTTTTTGTCCAGACTGACACACAAGACTGTGGGTTTGATTGGTGTATGTAAATTGTATACAGTGGTAACATGGTGCTCAAAAATGGGGTACATAAAGAATAGGAACCTTTTCGTTTTGGGTGTTTCTTTCTGTTCTATACACACACCTTTTGTTCTGTATGGGTCATGATTTTATTACTCGCTCTCTTTCTAACCATAGTTATCTTCCTGACATCTCTCCATCCTTCCCCAGTCGAAAGCCGGCTCATTATAATGTGCAGCGGACACGAGCAGCGACAGCAGGCACCAAACCGATGCACCAGCGCTGCAACTCTCAGGACTCGCTGGATGAGTTGGCCATGGACGACTACTGGAAGGAGATGGAGATCATCCAGCACAGCGGAGATGCCGAACCTCAGGACGAGGTGCAGCTCAAAGTAGCAGATGGTGAGTGCGCCTTCATGTATTACCCTTCAGAACTGCCTATGGCGCATGTTCATGTTTTACATGAAATTATAGTTACATGCGCCCAAGCACAAGGAAGCTGTATTTTACACACTGCGTGTTTTACTGATGTTTCAAAACGATCAGTTGTAGCTATAAAAGGATTAAGAAAACTTTCATTGTTTAATAAATGGGTGGCACAGTGGCTTAGTGGTTAGCACGTCTGTATCACAGAGAGAAGCTCCTGGGTTCAAGTTCCAGGCTCGGCAAGGGCGTTTCTGTCTGCACTGTGTGTGTTCTCCCTGTGCTTGCATTGATTTCCTCCGGGTACTCTGGTTTTCTCTTACAGTCCAAAGACATGCACATTAGACTAATTGGCTGTTCCAGATTGACCCTATGTGTGATTGTGAATGGTTGTGTGGTCTGGTGAATTGTGATGGTCTGGTACCCTACCTTCGCCTAGTGCTGGCTGAAATAGGCCTCCCAGCAATCCTAGTAGGATTTATCGGTTCTGCAAATGACTGTTTAATAATATTATGATACTTGATGGACTGGTGCAATAAAAGGAATATAACACTTGGGGGATGTGCCATTAGCGCAGTTGCAGTCATGTGTTATTGCGTATATTTTTATCAGAAGCTGCAGCCGAATTCACTGAAATACAGTTTTGCTACTAGTGGTGTAACGTAACTTGTAAAGTCACAAGCGTACTGTGTGTGTGTGTGTGTGTGTGTGTGTGTGTGTGTGTGTATGTGGTGTGTGTTGAAAAGAATTTAGTTAGGAAGAATGACTTACCTGCCCATTGTGGAATTGTTTTTTACAGGACTAACAATAACAGTCATAAAGAAAAGGAAATCGTCATAAACGAGCCTCACAGGAAGGAAAATACCAAATAAACACACACGTCTTGACAGGAAGTGGACACTGTGACTTCCTTCCAGCGCAAAAAAAACAAAACAGAGATGGATCTGTTATTCTCCACTGTAACACTTTAATTACTACAATTTAATTATTAAGTGTAAATGTAGCTGATTGCTGACGTCTTAATGATTTTGATATATATTTTAATAATCCCAGCTGTATGTAAAGTTATAAAAATCGAATTCAAGTATAAGCGTGCAGAAGTTAAAGGTGCGTGATCTGAGATTAGTGCCCTATTAGTGAAGTACATGAAGCACAATAACAGTGGAAAAAATGTTTGTTTACTTGAATTCAGCTCCATCTCTGCTTATGTACACAAAGCCTATACTCAACAACACAAAGCCACACCCAGAGAATATGTACAGGATGGTGTGTTTGGTTAAAAATATGGTGTTAGGATTAAGGCATTCAGTTACTCCATATATGCGCTAGCGCTATAAGCAACTCACTGACATGCGTGTCTATGAAAAGATAGACAGATGATTTGGCCCAGACAGCAGTTTTCAAAAATATAAAATTGCACAACTGAATTATTTTTTTAGTTTAACTTCTAATTTAAATATGACTTTTTACAAATGTTAATACATACAAATGCATCAATATTTCATTTTCTTTTTTTTCAGTTCAATAATACATTGAATTTGTGCTTTAAAATGTGTCAAGATAAAGAAACGCTGTATATAATGCTTAATTTACAAGCTGCTGAGAGCTGAATCTAATGTTTCCGAGCAACAAGAAACATGAATGAATCCAGTTTGTCCTAAAGTTAAAGCATGTTTTTAAAAAGAGAAGATTAGAAGTTAAGGTTGAATTCTGCTTGATACCCTGCCTTTTTTCTATCCGTGATAGTTAACATTGTTTCTTGTTTTGGTAGAGGGTGAACAGGAAGAGGCGTGGCTGACAGAGGCAGGTCTTGCGACGCTGTTTGACATATCGGCATCGGACGATGATGACGGCAAGGTCCTACTGTCTACCCTGACGCGTACACAAGCTGCTGCGGTACACAAGCGCCTGGAGACGCTGCGTAAACGCAATAAACCCCACAGTGTCCCCGATGTCAGGGATATCTTCAAACCCCTGGACACCAAGGTCAGAGTATAACAGGTCAAAAGTCATCATCCTGAGGCAGTCGCAAATGTGAGATGCTTCAGAGACAAAACAAACAAACAAACAACATGATAAATAGCAATTACATGGTAAAAGTCTCATTTTGTATTATTAGTACCATTTTTGGTGCCCTTATATACACTGGTGTTTCAGAAACATTGAATAAACTATTTCAAACCATTTTTTCATTACATATTGTCTTTTTATTTAGGATGAAGAGTCCAGGGGAGGAAGTGAAACTACGAAAAAGGAAGAAGAAACATCTTCTGGTATGTTCATAAGTCTCAAACGTTAAAAGTGACCTTTTTAACATGCCACAAACACACGCAAGCACACACACACTCAGTTATAACAATATAAATATAAATCTGTACAATAAAAACAGACATACACAAAATCAGACAATAAAATTCATGACCAGAATAAAAGTCCCACTGCATTATATTAATTAACTAGGGCGGTACGGTGGTGTAGTCGTTAGCACATCCGCCTCACAACAAGAAGGTCCTCGGATTGAGCGTCGTGCCTGACAGTTCTGTGCAGTTTGAATGTTCTCCCTGTGCTTGTATGGGAGCTACAATCCAAAGACATGATCAAGTCAAGTCAAGTCAAGTCAGTTTTTTTTGTATAGCGCTTTTTACAACTGACATTGTCACAAAGCAGCTTTACATAGTAAAATTAAATTAAGGAGGAATCTAAAAATGTTTTTTCTCTACAACCCCCTACACATCCCTAATGAGCAAGCCCGCGGCGACAGTGGCAAGGAAAAACTCCCTCAGTTTGACACGAGGAAGAAACCTTGAGAGGAACCAGGCTCAGGAGGGAAACCCATCCTCATTTGAGTGAAACCATAAAAT
>JAQMYF010000022.1:14816956-14831356 GCA_030014195.1 Neosilurus mollespiculum
AGGTGAGGGTAGGAACGTAAATTGACTGGTAAATTGAGAGCTTTGCCTTCTGGCTCAGCTCCCGCTTCACCACGACGTGGTAAATATTACAGTAATAATTCACCAACAACCACTTCTAGATTTGATCCATTTCTCCTTATCTGCCATGATGTTCTCAGAGCTACTACAAGAGTCGTTCCCTCACCAGGACAGATTTGTGCGACGGTGAATCCAGCAGTCCGCAGTTCTCTCTCTCTCCCGTATCCATTAACGTCTGTTTGGTGACAGTAAGTGGAAGAAATCCAGAACACCCTTCAGAACTGAAGCTCGCTGTCGTCTTCTTCCTCCTCAGCTGAACATTCAGATCTCCGTGACATCTCTCTTCAAACACACCACTCAGAGCAGGAGGAAGTCTGGCGAGTTCACTCCATCATCCTGCACCTTCATTTCCTTTACGCCTTCATACGGATCTGGGAGCTGAGTGGACCGGACTGGATCAGATCACTGAATATTCCCACCTCCATTCTTTTACACCTGGATTAAACGAACCACTTACCACCTTCGATATAATACAGTACATTTTTATTCAAGGGCAGATATTGTGCTTTTTACACTTCTTGACCCAGTAGAGTTGTTATGGCATTGAATATTGAATCTCAGCCGACTCTGGGCGAGGTTCACCCTGAACAGCTCGCAAGGCCGTTGCAGGGCCAACACACATTTACATTATTTGGCAGACGCTCTTATCCAGAGCAACTTACAATTATCTGGTTTTTGACACAACTGAGCAATTAAGGGTTAAGGGCCTTGCTCAAGTGGGGATTGAACCGCTGACCCTCGGATCAGTAACCCATCGCCTTAACCACTAAGCCACCGCTGCCCAACACACGTCCAACAATTCACACTCACTCTCACACCTAGGGGCAATTTGGAAGTCAATTAGCTTACTGTGCATGTCTTTGGACTGTGGGAGGAAACCAGAGTATCTGGAGTGCTGGCTCAGTGGTTAAAGCTCTACATTACTGATCCAAAGGTCAGTGGTTCAAGTCCCAGTACCACCAGGGTGCCACTGTTAGGCCCTTGACCTTAAATTGCTCAGTTATATGAAAATGACAAAGTCACTCTGGATGAAAGTGTCTGAAACCGAAACGCCCAAGCCCGGGAATCGAACCCAAGTGGACATGATCACCACTGCGCCACCCGGATCAAAAAAGTTCTATTCTATTCATGCAAAAGAAATACCCCTTACCTCCCCAAACAAACAAGTGGGTGGAGCCATCCCTGCCAACACTCATCATTCATTCACTTTCTAAGCCGCTTAATCCTAATTAGGGCCGCGGGAAGGCTGGTGCCCATCTCAGCCAGCTCTGGGCGAGGGTGGGGTACACCCTGGACAGCACGTCAGGCCATCGCAACACACACACAACCATTCACACTCACAGCTCAGCTATGTGTGATTTGGAACAGCCATGCATGTTTTTTTGGAGAGGTGTGGGAGGAAACTGGAGTACCCGGAGGAAACTCACATAACTCACAACACTGTTACTGACGATTTCTACCAAGTTAAAAAAAAATGATTTTAAAAGATTTAACTAAATTTACATTTTTAAATGTACACACACACACACACATATATATATATATACACACACAGATATAAAATAAACCACACACCGTGTTATTGAATATATATTTTTATTCTTTTTTAATTAAAAGAGATACAGCCTGTAAGAAAAAAAGAACTCAAACAAGCAAATTGGTTCATGGCAAAGAGGAAACACTGCATATACAGTGTAGTGTTAAAAAAACAAAAACAAACAAACAAACAAAAATCCCAAACCCGAACAGATCTGAATAAAATACACAGAATGCGATTTTAATAAAGCTGCAGATGAAACTTAAACTATTCCAAACATCCTTTAATCTTCAATCAGGTCACTTTCACTCAACCCTTTCTTTATTTCACTACTCATACACTCGAGGGCAGCCCGGATCAGCGGTCCAACGTCTTCCCCATGCGCTGCTTTCACTCATACAAACACGCCAAGCCCCCTGCGTTGCATGCTGACCTCGGTCGCACGCTTCACGTGAGAAAAAACAACAACAAAACAAAAGGTATTCATCATGAAAAAATAAAGTCGAGATTATTAATCCATAAAAATAAAACGAGAACGAGAGGACATTACAGTCAGAGCCACCGAGAGAGTCAGGCTTCTTTTTTTGGCTTTAATACACAAAGTGAACGAGAGACTCTGTGTGTGTGTGTGTGTGTGTGTGTGTGTGTGTGGAATGCTGATGAGCAGGGCCGTGATTTGGGACCTATTTTGGAGTGGATGCTCTCGTTTGAGATCAGTGGTGCTCGGTGACTCTCAGGGATGGACGTCCCCCTCGCTCAAGCGTTTGCGGCGCCGGTTTTTAACCTAAAGACTTTTTAAATAAGGACGCTGCGGATTCATTTCTCCTCTTCAACGCGCTGAGGAGGAAAAGGACGCTCGTTTTTTTCGGCGAGAGGTCGGGAGGAATGATGAAATGATGTAAAAACATAACGGTGAAATGGCAAAACAGTTCAAGCGCGAGCAACGATTTCCAAATCAATTTTTATAAAAAGATGCTAAATATATATACGAACACCTCATGAACTCGGTTTAGTGTGTTTTTTTTTCTCTCTTTTAAATCAGTGGTTAATATAAAACTATTTGTGAAAGGAGTAGAAATACAGGACTGACGCAGACAGACGTCTAGATGCTCTGGAAATATTCGAGAGATTAGGAAGTAAGGCATGTTTGCACAGGAGTCTAGATTTCTTCTTCTAGATAAGTTTCCTAGGCTCAAAATATCAAATAACGCTGGAACAGAACTAAATTAAAAAATAAACGAATAAAAGGTTCCAGCAAGTTAGGAAGCAAAAATCATCAGTACAGAGCCGGAGGTTTAAAAAGGTCCCTCATCCGTATTATTTTGTTTCTTACTCACACCTGCGTGTATAAAGACGATCTGTGTGGAATAAATAGACGCAGGAGGAAATAGACGTGTGGAGGAATAAACTCTGATGAAGGTACAGCAGTGGTTAAAAGTGAACCGTCGTGCACGGCGTTAACGCGCCTCACTGAGCGCATTACCCGAGGCGTGGTGTGGGAATACGCTGAATCAGGGTGTGTGTGTGTGTGTGTTCTGTAAATTTTCCATATCTAAGCACGGTGCAGGTCAGGACTGAGCGAGTATTGAAGACAGAGGGTGTTTAAATGCTATCCATAGCCTTGAATTCGCTCAGGGCCTGCACCGGGTTGATGTGCTTCTTCTGAGACGATCTCTTCACTCGGTTGGTCTGGCTGTCTTCCTGCTTCTCACGCTTCACCAGAGGTTTCTTCTCGGGAGCCTTCATCTTCCAGGAGATGGCTGGCATGTTAGGGTTCTTGCCCTGGGACTTCTGGTACTTGGTGGAGGCCACGTATGAGGCTTTCACGGTGGACACCACGGCGTTCATCAGGTTCTTGGCTGCTTGGATCAGGGACATGGCGCTGTCCAGCTACGGAATCACACAGGCAGGAAGTCAGAGGTTTCACCTTTTAACAGCTCTGCATCAAACACAAGCACTACATTCATGCGTTTATCCAGAACGTCGGTCACTGCTGCACAATTTCTCCTTCAGTGCTACATCACACATTCTAATATACACACACGGCATCTGTACGGAGATTTAATCCCTGCTTACGAAGTATAAACGTGACCCGCTTCAGCATGATACGGATTAAGTAGGAAAACTGACATACACTAACGACTGTCGCTAATCAGGAAATGCTACCTTTGAGAAAATAACAATTACACTAAATGAATCCGGCTCTTGACCAATCAGTGACGAGTCCAAGGTGTATAACTGTTTTATTACATGCTACACAGAGACATAAGCATAAAGCACACTAAAACCTTTACTGACAGATGCATGAGGCCTGAGTGCACGTGCGAACGGGAGTACGTAGGACGTCTCTAGCTCTGTTTAAGAGTTTTAGTATATACTACACAGAAACAGTAACGAGATCATAGAGTGTTCAGTCAAAATCTCACGTGTGCCTGAAAGTCCTCAAAGTGACATGCGAGGTTTTGACAGGACACCTTCGATATGTTGCGTATTTTAACCACGACAGATCAGGTGATCTGATCTCTGCACCCTCCGAGCAGGAGCAGCTAAACGTTACTGCGTCATCACTGTAATCCGATTTATGTGAATACTGATACGACCACTGATACTCAGATACAGTAAAGATATATATATAGGTGTAATTATAGTTCAGTAAAACGCCCAGAGCTGGTGTGAATAAAACACCATGTTGTGTGTGCGCGTGTGTGAGTGTGTGTGTGTGCGCGTCCACAGTAACCGGCAGCAATAACTGCGTAACTAATATCGTCTGTGTGCTGTTTAGTTTAACACAGTGGAGCGTGAGCTGATTAATATACAGCTTGACGCGAACCCTTCAACCTGCTGCTAAACAATCCCTGAGGAACGGTGCTGGTGTTTCCGCCGGTGTGTGTCAGGCTCATTTACGCCGTACATGTATAAAAAAAACAGAGTGAAATAAACGTGGAGGGAAGGTGAAGAGATTTTTACCGATTACGGACTTTAAACCGATTCGCTGCCGTGTGTGAAAGTGCGTCTGCGGGATCGCTGCGAGTTTATTAACATTCCGAAAGTGGCATTTAAAACCAAATAGTGAGTAACAAATACAATCAGAGCAGAAGAAGGAAACAGCAGGGTCGAATTAAACACAGATTATTACATGACATTTACAATGTGCTCTGAACAAAGAAAACAAATGAAGAGGCTTCTTATCGGCTTCGTGTGAAGTAATGAGATTAAGGCTTTTCGGTTTTACCTTCCGGTGTTTAAAACATTTTAAAGGTCGATGAGTGGATCAGGAACAAGAACCGCGCATGATGTGGGACGAACCAGGTGAGTGGAGAAGATAAAAAGCCCAGAGATGGAAATGAGAGAAACTCACCCCGGACACAACCAGCTCTCCTCCCAGGTTCTGAACTTCGGCCTTCACCTTACTGCAGATGTTGAGCTGGTGGCAGTACAGAGCGATACGCTGCAGGTAGGCCAGCAGATCCTGCTTACACGATGAGTCAGGACACTGCGCACACACACACACACACACACACACACACACACACACGGCATGAGTGAGGGATTGAGACAGAATAATAAAGAGTTTGAGAAGGGATGGAGAAAGAAAGAGAGGAAGGGATGGGAGTACTTAGAGAGGAGGGAGGGGGAAGAGGAGGAGAGTGACATAAAAAGGGAGCAAGAGAGAGATACAGAGAGACTGGGATGGGGAGAAGGAGTATGAGGAGAGATTGAGGAATAAAGAGAGACTGAGAAGGGGAGAGAGGGACAGAGCTAATAAGTAACAGAGTGACAGATATAACAAGAAAAGGAAAGTGTGTGAGGGGAGACGGTAGGATAGAATAAAAGAGAAAGAGGGAGAGCGGGATAAAGAGAGAAAGGGGAAGGTGAAGAAAGGGAGGGTGGGATAGAGAGGACAAGGGGAGAATACAACAGTAAGAGAGGCACGGAGGTGGGGAGGAGTGTGAGAGAAATGGGGAGAGAGAGAGAGAGAGAGAGAGAGAGAGAGCAAGAGAGAGAGAGAGCAAGAGAGAGAGAGAGCGAGAGAGAGAGAGAGCGAGAGTGAGAGAGTGAGAGAGAGGGAGAGAGAGAGAGAGAGAGAGGGAGAGAGAGAGAGAGAGAGAGAGAGAGAGAGAGAGAGAGAGAGAGAGAGAGAGAGAGAGAGAGAGAGAGAGAGAGAGCGAGAGAGAGAGAGAGAGAGAGAGAGAGAGAGAGAGAGAGAGAGAGAGAGAGAGAATACTGCTAATAATAAACAGTGAAAACCGGATTGAATGTTGGGGTTCATGAATATTAATTTATAAGGCACGTGTGAATTTAAAACCACTGCAACATGGAGGCCAAATGTGGTATTACAAAAAATATGTGAAGGATGCATCTAAAATAACGGAAAATACTTCTTTTTTGTTTGTTTGTTTGTTTTGGCTGCTGAGATTTAAAGGAGTAGAGATGGAACGAGAGGAAGATCACCAGCGGCACATCCATGCAGCTGATTTGATTCGGTTTTATTTTCTTTTACTGAACGAAAAGATTCCTTTGGTGTTTCTTCAGAGACAAATCACTCAGATGAGTGGTCATATAACAGGTGTGTGTGTGTGTGTGTGTGTGTGTGTCTAGGCGGCAGGACAGGTAAGAGGTTGGACCCCTTTGATCTCCAGGGCTTTGTTGAGTTGAACATCCAGAACTTTTCCTGCTTTAATGATCCTAATGTTCCTCATGCAGCCTTTAAAGGGAGTGTTGATAGTCAAACCGAACTGCTTCAGGCCCTCTGTAACACACACACACACACACACACACACACAGAGAGAGAGAGAGAGAGAGAGAGAGAGAGAGAGAGAGGAAATAATCTTTATTATAGTATACTCTTTTACATTAGAAAAATCATGTATCATTTTTTTTGTTAGTTTTATGAATATGTAATTTGAGGGTGTTTCTTTCTAGCAAAGTGGGCGGAGTAACAACTCCATACTCCATTTTTAAATGCTTAACCAAATTTCATTTCAACAGCTTTTAAAAGGAATTAATAAAGTATACATTATGAAGGAATGTTTAGCTACCAAATGTTGATTTATTAAAGCGTTCTCATTGTGCCGAACCGGTTAATCCTTCTAGGGTCGCAGGGAGGGTGAGCCCAACTCAGCCAACACTGGGCAAAGGCAGTGTATACCCTGAACGGCTTGCCAGACCATCGCAGTTCCAACACACACGACCATTCACACTCACATCCACACCTAGGTGTGATTTGGAACAGCTAATTAGCCATGTCTTTGGACTGTGGGAGGAAACCGGAATACCCGGGGGAAACCCACACAAACACAGGGAGAACATGCAAACTCGACACAGAAAAGCCCTCATTGAGCCTGGAACCCCAACACCCGTGCTTTTGTGCTGCTTCATTTCAGGTTTGTGAAAAGGTTTACATCTAAATCATTTTTCTACTTTGATGTTCTCACACACTAATTTAGTCGTTGTGTACAACGAAATAGAAGCTTCTCCGCACTCAATCTACACAACAAGTTAAACATCCTGTCACCAAAGCAACAATTTCATTGACGTACCTGGGTATCCGCCCACGTAGACAGGGTCATTGGTGTCAGCAGAGGCGGAGCTAACATTTGGACTAGCCGCTTCAGATTTTTTGCCATCCACAATCAGCTCGAGGCGGTGCTTCAGTTTGTGGGCAGTGACAGAATGCCACTGTCCATCACAAAGCTCCGCCTCCTGGGAGATGGCCGTGACACGCCCAACTCCGTTATCAGCATGGAAGCGGAGCTGGAGAGACACAATTAACTCTTAATCTTAAATCTACTCTCTTTTCATCTTTATTCACCTCCACACTCTCCCTTCTTCTTTTTTATCCTTTAATACTTTAAACATTTAACCCTGTCTCTCTTTTCCCTGGTTTCTCAAAGCTTCTTTCTAATCCTTCTTTCTTTAAAACACTTTCTATTCACTCCTTTCTGAATTCCCTCCATTTCCCCATTTCTTTCCCTTTTTTTATTTAATTTCTTCTGTCACTCTCTCTGTCCAATCCCTCTATAACTTTTTTCTTACACCTCCCTCAAACACACTCTTCTTCCTCTCTCTCCCCATCCCTCTCTTTTAACACCAGTCTATTCCCCTTCTTATACCCCTAACCTCTCTCTCTCTCTCTCTCTCTGTATTTATATGTATTAGGGAGGTCCTTAAAAATCAAAAGTCAGAAAGTCTAAGCTCCAACCGCTGAAATTCGTTGGAATAACTCTTCTGGTGAATTTTTTTCTCAATCGGACAACATTTACCCCTCCCTCAACGACCATGAAGTTTCACCCTGAGGATCCCCAAGAGGTGCTTTTTGTGTGGGAATAAACAGAGCATATAAGGATTGAAAAGAGAAAATAAAAGTTGTAACATTAGAATTGATAGAAAACAAATGCCATCTTGGATTTATGTAAATTAAGTGATGTTTGCCTACTTAGTTTTTTACTGTAATTTATTTATGTTATTCTAGAGACTTTTCTGATTCAAAAACTGTCGAGAAACCTTTCATTTTAATTTTTCTCAATGCATGAACATATGTTGACTGGGCTATTTAGGCGAAAACAATATTATAGGGGGGTACATAACTATGAGGGGTATGTTACTTTGAGGGGGGGTACCAGTTACCTAATATTTTGAAATGGATAAATACATAATTAAAAATGTTAACACTAACAACGACCCCTATTTCCAAGGATATCATTTTGTTTGTTTTTAAGAATTGTTGTTTAAAAGTTATTATTCATTTTTAGGATAGAACAGAAAGGAACATAAAAATTGTCATTTGTCATCCAATGCATAATAATTGGCACAAAGTAGAAGACATTTCATTATTAGAAATATGAAGAATAATTTCAACATGTCATGTCATGTCATGTCATTTTCTGAACCGCTTATTCCTAATTAGGGCCGCGGGGAGGCTGGCGCCCATCTCAGCCGACTCTGGGCGAGGGCAGAGTACACCCCGGACAGCTCGCCAGGCCATCGCAGGGCAGAAATAATTTCAACATGTAAACATAAATATTAGTAAGCCGGCAGGTAGTACGCCCACTTGCCAACAACTGATATTCGTCATATAACCGATGTTAAGTATGTCACTCATGATTTTCTTTAGTATTGAATACTCACAGAATAATATATTTATTTTCATTCTCATTTTAATCCTTATATGTTATATGTTTATTCCCAGACAAAACGCGCCTCTTGGGGATCCTCAGGGTGAAACTTTATTTTATATTATTCCAACGAATTTCAGGGGTTGGAGCTTAGACTTTCTGACTTTTGATTTTTAAGGACCTCCCTCATATATATATACATATATACAGTAGTGTGCAGTGAAGATTTTACACCACCACTTTTGTCTAAAGGGCTCCTAATAAAAAGAAGTAAAAAATTACTTCTCTATAATTTTTTTTGTAAAAATGTATTGAACAATGCTATTAATAAGTAATTTTTTACTTTTATTAGGAGCCCTTTTTAACAAAAGTGCTGTATAATCTTCACTGCACTGTACTGTATGTATGTATATATATATATATATATATATATATATTTATCACTCTCACCCTTCCACTGACGAGTTCAATGCCGAGTCCATCCATTATCTGGCTGCTAATTCCAAGCAGAACTCCGCTGCTGCTGCCGGTGCGGAACTCCAGTTCCACTGTCACATCGTTTCCGACTTTGTATGTGCTCACTGCAAAATGTTAGTGCAGTTTAAAGCGCAGCCGTGACTTTATAAGGTCATCATGTACTTTTGTAATAGACTCATTGGTAGTGCATTATGCGATTTGAGACACAGCCCACACTGACCTGCTTTAGCGTATCCTGTGCCACTGAAGTATGAGCCAAGCTGCGTTTTTGTGAAACACGACCCGACTCGGTAGCTGGAGCTCGGATTGTCCAGGGCCTGAGGTCCGTGCATCATGCGGAAGTTTTTAATGCAGCCATTGATACTGTACACCACCTACATGCTCACACACACACACACACACAGCAATGTAATACAAGAATGTTAATAAATAATTCAGTTGTATATTATTAATTGTTCCAGTGTTTTGATGCAGTCTCTGTGTGTGTGTGTGTGTGTGTGTGTGTGTGTGTGTGTGTGTGTGCAATACCGGTCCAATGCGCTTGGTGGTGTAGTTTAGAGGTAATCCCCCTACGTACAGTTTCCCCACCACGTCCAGGATGTCGGCGGTCTTCGGGCTCATGGTGTGTTTGGTGTAAAGGTTGTCTATTGTCAGGATACCTCTCTGTTTTTCCCTACGCACTTTAATCTAGACACACATACACACACACACACACACACACACACACACACCCTCATTAACATACTGATTAAACATCCAAACACTGTCAGTACTCTTCATAAAACTGTAGTGTATTTTCCAAAACACCACCTTATACATTTTATTATTACCTCCGCCAAGGAGGTTATGTTTTCACCGGTGTTGGTTGGTTTGTTTGTTTGTTTGTCTGTCTGTTAGCAACATTACTCTTTTGAAATTAAAATTTTCAGGATCACTCAGAAATGATACGAGGAACAATTAATAAAATTTTGGCAGTGATCCTGATTATTGTCTGGACGCAGGTAGTTTTTAAAGATTTTTTAGCGCTGATGACGTGGTCATCCGAGTTACTGTGTCTGGACCATACCGAAGCGTAACCTCCAGGCTTGTGTTCGATTGTGTAATCTCATTCCTTTAACTTTCTGTACAGTTTTTAGGCCAATTATCACAAAAATAATCCAATTATTAATATTTCCTCATCCGAGTGCAAGGCGTCTTATTCAAGGCAGGTCCTATACACAATGCAACCATATAAATGTCTGCGCGTTTGCATTGTAGGGCTCAAATAATAAACACATGTTGCATTTATAAAAATGCTGCATTTCTTACAATGTCATACGGGGGTACTGAACGGCCTTGGCAGAGGTCTGTGCTCTCCGAATGCTTTTCTAGTTATTAATATTATTTTAGTATTGCTGTTAATTACCTCTTTTATAGTGCTATTGTAATCACTGGTGTATAATTGTCCATCCATTTGTTTGATTGTGAACAAAATCCTGATAATACCAATCCACAGATTTCGACCAAACTTGGGGAGGACACGACCCTACCTGTGTCCTAAATATGTTTTGAGTTTGGAATATCAAGGTCAAAGGTGAAGGTCAAAACCAGGTTAGAGATAGAGCGTTTATAACTTTAAAACGAGTGCCAGTAGACATGCTGTTACTATGGAACACTAATAGGAAATCATGTATGGACTTTCTAATGAGATGATGACCTTTGCCCCTGAGTAACTTTCAAAGGTCAAAGGTTCGAAGGTTTTTGCCAATTTAGTCACATATACATACTATAGAAGTTATCGTAATTACAGCATAAGGGTAATTAATACCAGAATCCTGACAGGACCTTACACTCTATGAGTGCCCCTCTAATTATTTTATTATTTAGGATATTGTTCTCATAAGTCTCATAAGTCAATTCTGAGTCATTATTTCGTGATGACTAAAAGGCTTTACAATTTCTCATTGATTCCAAAGCTATTTACAAAAGACTGATTTAAAACATGATTTTATTGCTTTTCTTACTGATGTGCTATAATGAAATGAAACGCTTTCATTACAATAAAAGACAGAATATACTATGCTCTCAAGTGCACTGTGTGATAATTACTCTATCTCCTAATGCTGATTTAAATGATGAATACTATTTAATGTTTGACCACACAGTTGTAGAAATGATATTTTAAAGAATCCATGTTGAATTATTTATAATATATTGTTATATAAACCATGTACTGTATATACTAATTATGTGAATATGCAAAAGCCTAAGGACAAAATAATTAATATAAGGTTAACGATGAAAAAATGAATATTGGTCTGATTAAGCTAAAACCGAACCTTGTGCCAGTGTCCATCATTAATGATGCGTGGAACGCTGACAGACGTGTTTCCGCTGCCGAGGTCAAAGCTCAGGTGAGCCATTCCCTCCTTCACCTGCACCGTGGCAAAGTCAGCGTGGTTTATTCTGGCCATGTAAAACACCAATCCCGAATCGGTCTCCGTCCTCAGCTCAAACTCGATGATCAGGCTTAAACACACACAAACACATACACCTCTTAACTTCTGGACATACTGCTACATGTTGCCATGTTGATAACTGAGCTTGTTCTTTATGAGAACCACTAAAATCTCGTTGGAAAGATCCTAAACCTGTTTGTTAATTAAAATTATAATTTTAAAGTTAAACAATTTCAACAAACCCCCGAGTCGAGGAATATGCAAATTACAAGTCATTTACATACAGAAAAATTATTTTCTCGTATAATTTAAAATGTATAAATTATAACTGAGCAGCACGCTGCCGTAAAGGTTTGAGTACCGAGCTCAGCTCAGGCGTTTCTGTGTGGACGTTGCATGTCCTCCCTGTGGTTGAATGGGTTTTATCTGGGTACTCTGGTTTCCTCCCATAGTCTAAAGACATAAAGAGGCTAATTGGCTGTTCCAATTTGCCCCCTGGATGTGGATGTGAGTCTGATTGGTTGTATGTATGTGTGTTTTGCCCTGCAATGGTCTGGTGAGCTGTTGAGGGTGTACCCCACCTTTGCCCAGTGTCAGCTGAGATAGGCTCCAGCCTCCCCATGAGGCTAGTTGGAGTAAGCAGTTTGGCAAATAAGTGAGTGAGTAAATTATAATTTATCCACACAAAATACAGGATTTTATCCACAAGGTTCTCAGCTTACCAAAAACATTCCGATTGGGATTCTGTGTGAAAAGGAAACCCCTTTGTTATAGATTTCTAAAAAAAAAAAAACATGCAAAGGTTCCTCCGAGGGACAATTCAAAGTATTTTTCATCTTGATGATGATGATGATTTGTGTTTACCTGTTCTTCACCTTCTTGTCATCAAACTCAAACACCATGTGGCTGTTCCTCGAGAGACCAAACTGCGTTGCTAAATCCAGCACTTCAGGCTCTGCCTCCACCGCACAGGACGCCTGCATGATTAGACAAACAGAACATCAATCAAATTATAAACTGTATATGATTTAGATTCATGTCTAATTATGGACTGTGGGAAGATCTGAACACGTGGGTGTACATTTAATATAGGTGCCCTGCTGCAGTTTGCCTGTAGATGGGGTAAGAGTACACAATTTGAATACTGACATCAGCGTTCTCGCTGCACTTGAACTATATTGGATTCTTGATGAAGTTTATTAGTGGATTACCAAGGCACTGATTTATATCTATTAAAGTGTTCTGCCTAATATAACATTAATATTCAGAATATTTAAACATTTTAAATGAAAACATTAGATTAGTAATGATGTGCAGACATGCATTTCTGTCAGAATTTTGGTGCGTGCAAATAGAATAACAGTACCACTGTTTGATGGGCATCAACAGGCACAGGAGGAATAGTGATGACGTCAGCAGGAGGCATAGCCTAGAAGCAGCAGGGTGAAATGGTAAATAGCACCATCATGCATTGATTTGTTTTTAGCTATTTGATCAGGTTCAAAGTCCTCCTTCATGCCTTCAGCCAATATAAACACACCTGCTCTTAAATATAGCAATTTTCCACTAAAGTAATTTTAAGTAAGAAACCAGAAAAGCTTGAAGCAGCAATTTTAACTTGTATAAACAGTGACCATTCCTGTCAAGGTTTGCATGACATAGCACAGTGATATAACGTACCATTTTATGTGACTCTTGTACTTTCCTTTCACTTCTTAACCATGTTGTAAAGCTTAGCATAAACAGTGGGCTAAATTACACAGTACACAGTTTAACAACATTAGCTTGTTAGGCTAGTTAGTTGCTAATAACAGCACTGTGGAAATGATCCCATTAGCTAGTTGACTCCTAAGCTAATGTTGACTCTCCAGCAGTGCGATATTTGATTATTAAAACCTCTTAATTTAAGTGGAACAGTAATAATGTGCCATGTTTGAGAGCAAGCTTTAAAAGTAACCCTAACACCAAACTTAAGCTTTTATTGGTGAGTCAAATAATTAAGGTCAAAACAGAGCCTATCATCTTGACATGCTGTTTATAAATTTATACTGCAATAAATATTAATGGAAGACCAAACTGCTTTTAATACTTGATGAAATTAAAAGTAGCTCATAGTCATGAACTCAGACCTTTGGACATGACTGTATTGAAAAAACAAAGCGAAAGATACTACGATGCTAATATAAGAATCTAACTCTACTATAAAATGCCACAGAAACTAAAAACTTTTTTTTTTAATTAAGATGATGTTTGCACAGAGATTTTCTAGCTAATGATTCAGCATCACAACAATATGACTAGTTAAAATTTGCAAAGCAAATAAGCTGGCTAATGAGTTATTCAATTAATTATAGACAAAAGTCTAAAACAGAGGTGTCCAATCTTATTGACAAAGGGCCAGTGTGGGAGCAGGTTTCCATTCCGATTAAGCAGGAGGCACACCTTTCACCTGTCTGAAAGTGAAGATCAATTGATATTTAAATAGGTGTAAGATGCGGCTCCTGCACAGTTGGAATGTAAACCTGCTTCCACACTGGCTCTTAGCAGATAAAATCAGACACCCCTGGTCTAAGACATAAATCTAACGCAAGTTAATGCTTGGGAGAAAAACATATCAACATATCAATGACATAAATATGAAAAACATATCAACATATCAGGGCAGTGGTGGCCTGGTAGTAGGGTGCTGGATTACTGATCCCAAGGTCGGGGGTTCAAGCCCCACTATCACCAGGTTGTCACTGCTGTCCCCCCA